>KZ506014.1:87677-98670 GCA_002844005.1 Limosa lapponica baueri
CGGTGCCCTCCTCGCTCGGTGCCGACCCTCGCTTGGTGGCGAAACCCGGCAAACCAAAGCCCGGCCGAGCCGGTGCCAGCTCGGAGGGATCCCGCGGCGGCGTTTTAACTCCTCTTCGTGTCGGAACAGGAAAGAACATCTTCTTGTTCCAGTGTAAACAAAGGAGTTGGATGTGCTGCGCGCCCGAAGCGGCGGGGGGATGTTTCCTTTTATTGGATGACCTGGGATTAAGATACCCACCAAAGGCAAAGCGGAGGGGCTTGGCGCACCTTCCTGGGTTGTAGGATGTTGCGGTGGGGGTTTTCTCCCCCTTTCCTCTCCCAAATATTAAAAGCGTATTTGGAATACTGCTGAAAGAGATGTGGCATTTGTGGTGCAGGCTGAAATGAGTTAGAAAATTACTCAGGCTTTTGTGTCTCCATCTGTTCAGTCCCTGCTCCCTCTGTCATCCCTCTCCCAGCGGTTACCCCTGTTCTGCCTTGCCTTTGGTAACATTAAACCTTATTTTCCCACAAATGTACAGTTTACCGGGGGGCAAAAAAAAAAAAAAAATCACTCTCGGCTACCACAATGCTTAGTCTGTTTTATCTAGAAAAGGGCTGAGGGCAGTCCTGGAGAAAGCAGAAGTGGCTACTTGAAAGCATTCGAAAAACTTTGTCTCAAAGAGTGCTCAGATGGGCTACGGTGTTCCAGCTGCAGACACATCTCACTTTTCCTCCTCATCTTTATGTTCTAATTGGAAATGATATGTAGAAAATAACTCTTTACCATAATACGTTTCCAGATTTCATAGTTCGTTCCCACTTATATGAAAATAAAAACATCAACGAAACAAAACCATGTTGAAACAACTGCTTCTAAATTTTGTTTTGATTCTGGACTGTATAGTATTGATCAGAGGATTTGAGTATGCCTCAGAAACGTTCTTGAGAAAAATGTTGTTGCAACTGGAATATTTCAGGTTTCACGGGGTTAGGTTGTGTAAAAATTTTTACAATCATCCAGTTGTCGAAACAGCTACATATTCCTTTGTTATTTACTGAATAACTTCTTTGTCACCTTAGTAACATTTAGAAAGGAAATGCTTGCTATTAGGATCACCTCTTTGTCTATGTTTTGTTTCTTTAACTTTGCTTTCTGCCTTTTATGTCTCTGTCCTCCTTCCTTTTTCTTCCTTTTGCATTTCCTCGCCTTTAGTAACTTTCTACTCCTACACCTTATAGGCTTCATTTGCATCTCATCCCCCATGTGAAAACTTTACATCTTTAGTAATTAAGTAAGTACTCCATTAAAACTACCTTTGAAATACCATCATTGTTTTCAGTATTGAAACTACAACAAAACAAAAAAGCATAGGGAAGATTATCAGTTTCTTCCATCGTAAGTGGCTGTTTTAAGACTGAAAGAAATGTTCTGCACTAGTTCCCCATCTGTTCACAAGCAGATGATGATCCAGTTGTAGATCCAGTTGCTTCGATTCTGTGATTCACATACATAACATGAACTGAACTTCTGTTACTCGGGAGAGCTCTGGTGTTGCAGTGTTGGTGATGGACAGAGGAGGACATTTGTCAGGCAAAGAGAAGTTCAGGGACCCTGTAAAGCTAGTTTGACTTTGAGGGGGTTTTTGATGGTTTGGTTGGTTTGTGCTATTGCTCATGGCAGTCAGGAATGCACTTTCTTCTGGTATTTCTATGGACACTTGAAATAATCTTTTTAGTTATGCATCCTTTCTGTTCAGCTGGTGAAGAAATTGAACCAGTGTGTACGCTGCCATTTAATTCATTTGCATCTTTCCTACCAAGTCCAGGTGCTCCTAAGTTCCTTCTGTTGTTCACATGCAAATGGTTGGAAATCATATACTTACAGTTAATGGCACTGACTTTGCTGCAGAAAGAAAGCCATTTATGCTGTTTGCTGTGTCAGAGCAGAGAGCCAGTGTGCATTCTGTATGCTTTCATGATGGAAAAAAAAAGAATCTTTGCTCCTGAAAGGAAAGATTTTTTTCTGCACTAAAAGTTTTAGCTGAATCCTATAAAGATTGCCAGCACATGGAGAAACCAAGTGACTCAACAGAACAGTACAGTTAAAAATCATGTCTAAGTCTGGAAGCACAGCACAAAAAGGTCAAGTTCAGCTTATGGAAGAAAGCATTTCCTATTGATTATAGATAGTATTTACTGCATGAATTGGACCTGACACTACAAGAGATCATAACCGTTGCTACTCTAACTGAATCGACACTGGCAACATTGAGAAATGGTGAACTATTCAAACTGCAGCCGCTGGAACTATGCCTAGAAGCTCAGCATATGCAACACATATATGTGCATATATTTGTGTGTGTGTGTGTAAATATACTACTGCTGTCTCCACAGCACAACGTAAATGAGACTGGGTAACCTGCAAATACTGCAGAAAGACGTTATATTAAAATGTATCATGAATGTCTACCAAAGCAATATTTATGTGATGTTACACTACCAGATACTACTGTTTTGACCACAGATAGAAGCAGTTATTTATTATGGATGCATTTGTGTCCAGTTATTTTTTCTTGCATCCAAAGAACAGCCATATGCTACTAAAATAACATTGGATACTGGCTTCTGAGTTTCAATACTCAGTAAAAGCATTTCCTGCAATGCTAGAGAAGTTTTACACTTGACGTATCTAGTGAGCTACCCGAAGAACGTTGTTCTTGTTGTTTCCTGCATATAAAAATGACTTTTGATATATACTGCTGAATTCTTTATTGTGTACAGTAATATCCCTGTTAAGCAGAAATCTGTGACCTGCACTACATATGCAAATATATATATGCATTATTTCAATACAATGACACACTGCTGCAATACAAATTGCAGTTTCAGCTGTTACAAAAGAAATAGTATCAACTATTACATGGAAATGCCGTATGTGTGCAGAAGGATTTATTCACAGCATGACAATTCAATCTAATGCGCCACTTTTACAATGGAAATTATATTCTGTACAATTGAATGAGAGATGCTGAGTCACAAGATAATTGAAAAAATAGCCCAGAATGATACTAATGGAGACACTGCATTTTCTGAATTAGTTTCAGCACAGTGGTGACAAAAAGCAAACCAGAATCCTTGGTTTTGTGTGGACTTAGGGAAGCCAAACAAAGCCATTGTGAGTGACAGTTAACCATTTACAGATACTGATGTCATAGTTGCAGAGTATGTTTTCTACTCTTGATTTAAAGCATGCATATTACCAAGTATTCAGATAGCAAGTTTCACAGCGTTTATTACACTTCATCGACTTTTCTCTTTTAATCATACGCCATATGGACCTGAATCAACATCCAGAGCTTTTCAAATATGTTAATAATTCTTAATAACAAGCCCAGAATCTAGTATTATCTGGATGATGTTACTGTATTTGGAAAGACTCCCGAAGCTCATGAAAAAACCCTGCAGGCTGTACTTCAACATGTCAATACAGGAGAGCTGAAGCTGAATTTTACTAAATACTAAATCAGATGCATGGAGTAGTCTTTTCTTGAGCAAGTCATTTACCATCAGGAGTGGAAAAGGTTTTAGAACATTTAGAAGAGCTCACCCTCCCCAGGAAAAAAAGAAAAAGAATTACAACCATATTTTTTCAGGTCTCAAATCAAGGTATACATTCTATTCCTAACTGCAGTGCTTGTAGAACTATTAAGAACAGTACATTGTAAAATTTAAAATTTGCCCAAAATATATCTCAAAATAGGAAATTTTCAAACAATGACAGCTTTGACTGTGAATAGCCAGTGCTCTTGGCTTCAGTGTTCACCACAATTGTCATTAATTTTGTCTCAGACAAGGATTGGCTAACTACTATAAATGTAGGGCTATTTCCTTTACTCCCTGGTAGCCCTCCGGCAGCCAGATAAACACTCAGGTCTTTTTTACGGCGTTGCAGCTGAACTAATAAACCTGATTGCAGCTAACTTGGGGTCTGCTTTGGCCTCCCAACAGATGAGCAGTGGTACCCCTGGCGTGGAGAGCCTACCAAGCAGTCACCTTCCAGTCAAACTGCCTTCCAGGCAGCACATCCCCGGGCCGTGATGAGCCATCACTTTTTCGTACTACAAATATGGAGCCACTTTTCCCCAAATCCATGGGGACAATTTCTGTGAGAAGACCATTGAGTTAGAACCATGAACAGTTTACAAGATACAATAAAAGTGTCAGAATTAAAACATTTCTTTGTGCATATACGACAGAAGAGTAGGGAACCTGCCTGTGAGGCATTACACTCCAACTGCATACAGATCACACCTCCTGGCAGTTCCGTTAACGACAGCAAGACTCAGAGGAGCAGGAACTGTCTGCAGATGGCTAGCAAGATTACTTTCATTTTTATATGACACAGTTTAGTCAAATCAAAAACACAGCAGCTGATAGTTTTATCTCATCTGCTCTTTTTTAGATGCTTATCTAGTTGATTATATGGAAGTTGTTCTGTGGATTATAAATATGTTTGCTGCAATTACACGAGAAAAATTTAAAGCTGTTTTCTTGTAGTGTCTGATTTAGCAGAAATTGCATATCCTCTAGAAGGCAATTCAGGAATTCCAAATGCATGAATGCTATTCCAATACCATGTTTCAGCCTACAAAATGAACTTCACCCACAAGACAGATACGTAATAAAATGTCACCCCAAGTTATATGGCATTTTAAGGAATTGTGAAGGTATCCCAGAGGGATTACAAGCAAAATTTATACATCATGCTCATGGTAAGTCTCAAGTTGTCAGAACAAACCAACAATTACAGGACAAGTACTGGTGGCCAGAACTCAATATGAAGGACTGAAGCTTCCCTAAAATCACTTACCAAAATTAAGACAAGTGACTCATGCAGTAGCATTACAGCCTACCTTTTTCTGTCTGTGAATGACTGACATCACAGCCCCTTTGGGCAGCTACTCTAGGTATCTAGCTATCTTTCTGTGATAGATGACATCATGAAATGACCAGAGCATTTACATTGTGTGACATCTGCTGCTATAATCACTTTCCTGTCTGTTTTCAGCCAGGAGTTAAAGCTGTAAGAATTAGTACCATTTAACTTCTTAAAATGTGCAATTATTCTGGGAATATATATATATAAAAAGTCATCATCAAGTTGATGACTTGATGACTTAAAGCCAATGAAGAATTAGAATGCTAAGAAGAATTTTGAAAGAGACTTCATAAATAACCTGGAAAGAAAAGCTTGGAAAACCTTCTCAATGAACTAATTTCAAATTTAAGGAGTAACATACCATGTAATCACATAAATAATTTCCTAAACTGGAGAGCTACACACACTGAGTTAAATGTTGCTAGGTTGAGGATCTCTAAACCTGCTGTAGTAGCAGGATCAGATACAAAACACACAGTCCAACAGCATGAAAAGCAATAATGATCATTGTTGTACTTGGGATCTGCAATTCAAATTTGGCTTTGTAAGTGCAAAACCCAGGAATTCTCTGAAAAGGGGAGTCAGAATTTATGTAGTCTCTCAAGTGCATTGGGGAAAAAGAACTGCATACGTATAAACTATCTTTAGAATAAGTACACACCTGCTTGCACCTGCTTGCCAAGGGCAACTTAGAAATATTTTGAATTGTTTGTGCATAATAGATGACTTTCCCTTACGTTCTCTGCGTTACAGGACAAATGAACAAGATCATCTGGTCAGCCTTCTGCTAGCTGCAGATATCTGCACACATCAGAAACTTTTAGATAACAAAAACATAGCACAAAGATAAAACGTTGGTTTATTAACACCACAGACTTCTTAAAAAGGAGAATACGGTCAATGCAGTATTGGTGATAAACGACAGAGGGCATTTCTCAAATGCACTGATGCGAAAAAGCAAATTCAGCCTGGGGAATCTCTTTGTGTGCTTAGCCTAGGCTCTTGCTGCAGACATAGCAGTGGTTTTTCTTCTTTGCTTCTCCTTTATGGCTATAGAAACAACCATCAGTTACACCACAAAGCATATGATGCCTCGGCACAGGTCAATAAACAACTCTGGTTTAGGTGTATTATGTTACATTTCTCTATTTGAGATGCACTGACTCTGCAGGAACAATAACCATCTTCTCTCCTGAAGTCAGCAGAGGAATCTACACCGGCTTCGAGCAATTCTGCTGATTAAGGCCGTGGCTCTGCCAGAGACCCCGTTCATGCCAATACTTGCCCCATCAGTGCCATTTTACATAGTAACTTATGTTAGCTATTTAAATCCAAAAATTATAAAAGCCAAATAAAGACCAAATAAAATAGTTATTCAAATGACCATTTTTCATTATTATCAGCAAAAATACATGTATTGTAATCTGGGACAGGGACTGATCTTTGGCAGTATGTTTGTAGTGTGGCTACCACATCAAACATTGGTCTGTAGACATCACAACAATAACTACATTTATATATATACATTTAAGATAAAATTATGCACATTTGACTTATGTACTCTTTATAAACTGTTAAATAATAACTTTAAAAATTCTGCAAATATCACATAAGAAACCAAGAGTTTTAATTAAAAACATACTAGTCAGAACAATGAGGTTAAAAATTTTAATGTCAGAGTATTTGGTGCTTGATTTCTTCAGTCATTCTTCTGTTTTCGTCCTTAGCTATCCTCTGCTATATCTCTCAGATAAACTTATGCCCACAATAGGAAATCCCAAATTCTATTTCTGTGAGCCATCCATTTTCTGTTGTCTGGCCATTCAACCACAGATCACTTATATGCAGACCTTTAATAAATAAATAAAATTAATATTTGATATACTCTTTTACCTTTTCTAAGAAAGAATCTCCCACTATAGCTAAGGTTTCTATTCTATATATACAGTTCACCATGTTCATTATGGGCTACAAAACCAACTAAAAATATGTTATCAATACTGTACGTGTCACAGTTTAGTTGGCATGTGTTCGGCCAATGATATTTCAAAGTTGAAAGCAAGATGCAGTCTAAGGCCCTTGCTGTTCCTGGATTTATATCCTTTTCAGTTTAAAATATGTGAGTAGCCCACTGAAGTTCATGAGAATAGTTGTACTGAAGGAAATGTTTAAACATTAGTAAAACCGGGCTTCCAGCATGGCAGCAGGTATTACATGTGTTGGAAACTATTTGGTTGGATTGCTGAGAACACATGGAGGAGACACATACTTGTGGTCTCTGGATCTGCTATTTCTTTGTAAGTTATTAAAAACTCAAAAGTGAGTGTAGCACTTTCCTAGTATGCAAAGCAGATCTTGTAGTAAGATATAGTGATAACTTATAGAAATTAATTTTCACATTTTCTAATATCCAGATATTTTTTTAAAGCATTCTTTTAAAAATGTGAGTTTATAAAGTTAATCCAGGTTTAAGAAAGGTAATTTTAAATAACCACTCAAAAATAAATTAGACACACCCTCAGATGATTTGGTGTATTCTTCTAGAAGAATTAGCACTTATGGATGTTCACTGTCAGTACTACAAGTTACCTACATAACTACACTGGTTTTTATATGGCCATTGGGAAGTTTATGGATTGGAAACACTTTCACTAAATTATGAAAAGTTACTGGAAGGCTAATCTGGAAAATTTAAGGATTTGCATGGCAGATGACTCCTCTTTTTAGAACCTGAGGTTAGGGCAGGGACAGGAAGTAAAGGTTACAATGCAGATTATAAGTGTGCAATTCATAATAGAGGTTTGTGGACTGTGAGCTTTTTAGATCCATCACTTCAAATAGCTGGCTTTTAGGTTATACTCAACAATCATAAGGGAGAGAGCCTGTAAGGAAGTTATTTTGGGAAATGAAAGAATATAACACATGTTATTAACAGGAGAATATCACTTCTGGTCAACTGCTTTCATAGCTGACTAGGTTGGTCTACTCAATTTGCATTTAAGAGACGATTAAAATAATCTTACAATTTTTCTGCATTCATCCTGCTAGAATTTATGGAAAAGGAAAGAAAATAATTGTGCATAATTACTGAAAATGATCGCTAAAGAATAATATGCTGCATGCACGGCATCTACCCTGCCTTTATCAAGGCCAGCCATTTACATACACGTGGGAGAAGTAACTGAAAATAAGACTTTTTATACAGAAAGGAGAAATTGCCTTTCTTGATTTGATTTAAAGGATCTAAATTGGTTATTTATAAAGAACAAGGTAACTAGTACAAGGAGTGCATTATAAGAGTTTTTCAGAGCATACGACAATGTTCTATATTAATAAGCATTGTGGGACTGAAAACATCACTTACACCAATCCAGACATAATAATATTTCAGGTAGATAAATTGGAGTGTTACAGCTCAGCAGCAAAAGGCCTACTGTAAACCTTCCTTAAACGAAACACTACATATGCTGGCTAAATTCTTAGATGGAAATTTGCCATTGAGCAAGGGGCCAGCTGGCAACCTATACATCACTTACATCGCGTGCTGCATGGCAGTATACGCTAGCTATTATGCAATAAAATCCTATAGCAAAAATACAAATATGTGTTTTTAATCTACCACCTGACAGAGATTACTGGTATTTTTCAGATGATCGGTACTCGCTAAGCAGCACAACCACATACATTGCAGCTGCATCCAGTTCCAGGTCTATTCAGCCTATAATTAAATGTGTCCTTGCAATTTCAAAGAAAAATTGTGCATTTTCAGTTTTCCAAATAAGACACAGACTAAGAAGTATACAATACTGTTCCTCTAATTAGCTCTTTTGAAGACCTGTTCTGTAAACATTTACATGGAGAATTCATTTCATGCAACTATGAGGTGATCGTAAGAAATATTTCTCAAACTTGCAGGCCAAAAAGAGGCTAAGATGCTCGAATCAGACTCAGGCAGAAATGCCTTAATCTGAAGTCACAAACCCCAAAGCTTTTCCCCAAGGTTTTTCTTGCCTGGAAATGCCTAGAAAGTCCCGTGGAACCTGCCTGTCGTGCTGCCCATTCCATGCGTTCTTGCTACCGCACTGCTTCTGTGTGTGCTTCCTGTGAGCAGCCAGGCAAGGCACCTAAAACTCTACCTTAAAGGGAGTAAGTAGTATACAATGGGACTCCTGCTTACATTTAGCGATGTACTGAAAGAAAACAATCTACTTGTAATCAAAGAGTTTAGCAAGGTACCCAGTACTCCTTCTCTACTACTGGAAAATAGGAAGGTATTGTCTTATTTACTTACTGCAATGTTGTGGTTATACTTTTAAAAGAGTGAATAAGCTAGCTAGAATATACAGATTTTCTTTGATAAGATCAAGTTTCACTTAAAATTACTCTAGCTTTAGTCTTGTGGTTATCCATACATTATTAAAGCATTTTTTTCTTTTGGCATTTCCTCTTGTGGGGAAGAGATTGGAACAAGAGTTTCAAGTTCCAAAATAAATGGAGGATGGTTATTCTGGTCTGAACAAGAAAAACTGTGGTCGCTGTAGTCAGGATTGCAAACCAGATTTGGTTTACAAAAAAAATCATATGTGAAATCCCACAAGGCGTGCAAGAAGTATAATGTTCAAATCGAGATGCTGCACCATTGCAGAAATTGTACACTCACATCCTGGCTCCGCTCCCTCTTTGAATCCCTGCAAGTCAGTTGCTTTTTCTCTAGCACAGTTCTCTGTCTCTAACTAGAGATATTAATATTTCATTTCTTCCCCCATTTGTCTTCCTTCCTTATTCAAATTGAAAGCTTGTCAGAACAGGGACTGAAAATCTCTTGGTATGTATACATCATGAAATAAAGTGGAAACCTGATCTTGGTTTGGTCTCTCAAGCTGCCATATGAAAGAATTTATATATATATTTGTATATATATTAAGGTAAATGGCAGTTGTATGATATTTGAAAAATACATTTTTCCCAGCATAAAATTATTACTCACCTTTTTATTTTCTATATAGATATCTAGGGAAAGCTGAATGTTGCAATGTGGCATGTGAATAGTCCACTCTGTCAGACTGAGTGGGAGAAAATTGTCAACTGGCCAATGACAGCAGCTTTCTGGACATTCTGCACAACTGGAACATTGTAAAGATATGAACCAGCAATAATTTTATCAGACTGCAAAACTGACTGAATTTGGCAATTCTGCACAAAGGAGTTTTCAGCACAGAGGCAAACATAAGAATAAATTATTGTACTAGTGGCTGTGTATCCTTTCTAAGGAGAATTCTCTTCCTCTTTTTTTAAATAAGAGATATTAATTGTATGACTGGATTTTTTCATTTCTACTAATTCCATTTTCTGAGGAGTTCAAGACTCTGAGAACGGTGAGGTAAATTGTCATACATCTATTCAGTTTCAAAGGGCCCCTTAAACTCAGATCTTCTCAGCTGTCACTATTTTGTGACTGAAAACCACAAAACCAAACATTATTAAATATAGTCTAAAGGTTTAAATCCAGGTGAAGCTGGTCAGGTTTAACTTGAACAAAATTACTCTTCAAAAAGGTTGCAATATGAGATACTGAAGAGAAATTCAGCCCTAGATTTAGTCATGCTTTCATTACCAGAAACTGTGGAGCCAACGTGGTTTGCCCTTACTTATATAACTCCTGTACCTCTGCTTTCCGATATTAAGACCACACAAGCTGATTTCAAAGTCTCGAGGTAACGAATAGGTCTACATTATTTTTATATGATTCCAGGGCAAGGTACACAACACTCTTTATTCTCTTCACTTTGTCCCCAAATAAATACATTCAATTTTATATGCAATGAGGTGGATTTTTTTCATCAGCAGTGAGAGGGGAAGAGGTAAAAGGACACTTAATGAAGAAATATTTTTTTGTGATGAAAAAAGGAGGCATAAAAAATTACATGTAAAATGTGATATATTGACTCTTGTAGCTGCCATTGTTCCATTTTATTTTCCAGTTTGTTATGCTTTTAACATTCAAATTCTCAGTATTCTTTGAGTACCGGCTGTAGTGTTCCATCCTCTACATTTGGGGATTTCAGCTTTC
>KZ506014.1:172007-179507 GCA_002844005.1 Limosa lapponica baueri
CTTTTTAGGTCTAAATAGGATCCCAGTTTAATCAAATGTTTGAAATTAGTAGTATTTTCTTGTCCATATACAAGTAGTTCCATATTTCCAATTAAATGCATTGCTGTTTTTCTGTAGTTAACTTCTTCATTTCTGTGAATATAGAAGTAATTCTAGGAATATTATAGAATTGTTCATTTGCTTTGGCACTGTTAATTTTTCATTAATGCAAGACATCATAAAGGCAAGACGTCACTTCTGCTAACTTTAAGATCTTTTTCTTCTTTTCACCAAGTGCTCAGTAACAAATGTATCTCAGATAATTTTGACTAAGATCATTATCAATAAGTTTCCATTCCTTTTTAATCATTTAAGTACAAGAATATTGCTCAATGCACGGAATCTTCTTGATAGTGCAGCAGTCAAACTTTGGTCTTTTGGATAAAGCTGTTTCTGAACAGTTAGCTACTCCTTAACAGGACTCTCATCTGGATTTTAGATGCTGTGGTTGATACCAGGCAAATAGGAGCCAGTCTGTGTAGATGTAACTGAGAAATCAGAGCTATCTGAAATAGAAGTATAAAATACACAAGGGTAATAACCACAAAATCTTCAGAGAAATCAGATGCTAGTACAATTATCTAAGTTCTTTTCTGTATTATTTTCTTATTCAAACTTTTTTTTTTCCTAAGAAAATGGATAATACCCTGATTTTAGTATATAATTTTCTTTGCTTTTACATGAAAATGATGACATTACAATGTTTCTCCTTCAGGGAAACGTTCCTAGATTAAGATGTTTGCAATTGTAGCTGTGTTAAAAATAATTAAAATATTCACTTTTAATCTTATGTTCTTTACTTTTATGCCCATCATATACATTTCTCACTTAATTTAGAGTCGTAGAGATGAACTACTTAATTACATTCTTTTCAGTATTCACTTTTACTTCCTATTTCTAATGTATTAATTAATGTTTTTGTTTGTTTTCACAAAGTCTGTACTGATCGGGATATGAAAGAAAGAGAAATAGCAACAAGAACAGTTTGGGTTTTTTTTGAATAGAGATTGCCGCTTTCTTACTTTTTACAGGGATACTGGTCATTTCAAAATGCCATATTTGACTCCTTTGTTGTTTTAAATTAATTCTGATGTCAAAAATACTTACCAGTATGTTGACTTGCTCATCATCACCTTAACTTCAAAAATCACTGTAAGGATAGTTTGGTGAGATGCCTTTTCTTATTTCCTTCTCTAGGACAACAAGATTTGTTTTTCCTAACGTGTCCTGTTTAATCCTGTCTCATCTTTTCTCCCACCTCTTTTACACACTGGGTTATGGGTATTGCATAAAGTACAGAGCTCTTAACAGTATTTTGTTATTAAATTAATGTTGGGGTAATGAGATTATGCCAAGCTTTTGGTGGTTAAATGTAAGTAGAAATCTTATGCTGCATGTTTGAGAGCCTGTTTTAGATTTTACTTTTTTTTACTGGAACACATTGCTGGTCTCTGTGATGACATCTCTCTATCTAGACCTACAGCTGAAATGCAGGCACACAATGTCACCCTGTGAATATTTACTTTGTTATTACCTAGTCATTTTTATGTCATTCTTCATTATTTTTATGGAAAACACAGATAAAAGCATTTATTCGCATCTATAAAATCCCAAACCCCACTGATCCATTTGAAAATGTTTTAAGAAATAAAAAATAGACTATGTCCTAAGTGTTTATGTTACATCAGAAAGGCCTCTGTTTCTCTGCCTCCACACACCCAAGTTCATTTACTCTCTTTTTCTGACCAGTCAGGAAAGATTAAACTGGAGGTAATAACACCAGCAAAGCCAAATATTCCTTTAGTAACTTATGGACAATGAAAACATTTCAGCAGGGTCTTCAGTTTACTACCCAACAGAAATGGACAGAAGTCCTAGTACCAGTGGGTGGAGGAAGTTTTTGAAGGCATTGGAACTAGGATTTACAGGCAGGCTCTTCAAGGGGGCTAGCTATGATTTGTGGAAGTTGGGGCATGGCTTTCAGAAGGATGGCCTGTGTAGCTCTCTAGAAAAGGTCACTTGGACAGCTTGCAGCAGTTTTTCCTGATAGTAAAAAGTCAAATCATCTACCTTGCTTTGGTATTGAATAATAAAGGTATTTTTTTTCCTGTAGTCAGGGTTGAATGGAAAAGCATTTCAATTCTGATTTTGGATTGAACAATTTCTGTAAAAGTCCTTACTTCAGGTAATATGGTACGATGATTATGAGGCTTTGTCACCCAGGAGATGAAAGCTGGTTTACTGAAGCAGCAACGGAGCATCCATGTTAGACCAGTTTTTACAGTGCTTCTCTAAGTCTGAAGCTGGGTGAGACCATTTGTCCTGGTTTGCCAGCTATGGTACGTGGGTTTCAATGTCTAAGTGTTTTTAAGTTAGCCACGTGCAGGGATGAGGAGTGAGACCCCAGCACTTGACCCAGGCCGGCCAACAGGATTATTTCATACTATGAACATCACATTCAGTATAAATTAGTAAGTTTGATGAGCCACGTTCCTTGATGGCAGGGGTCCAGAGAACTTCTTGCCCCAGTGCTGGACGCCTGAGGCCTTCCCTTCCTCCCAGAGCTGTAGCGCTCGCAGTGTCCAATATTTGCTGTCCTCTGCTGGGAGTGCAAAACTTCCTGCTGATAGAATGGGCTGAGTATTATCCTTGTATATTTTATATTGATATTGGGATCAATATTGTTTCTTTAGTATCATTAATGCTAATTATCTAGTATTATTCTATTAAATCTGTTTACATTTCAACCCTTGGCTTTCCTTGTTTTTTCCCTGATTCCTCTTCCTGGGTGGGGAGGGGTCAACAGGTGATAGAATAATTTTCTAAATGACAACAAATTGTTGTGGGTTCCTCAAACCATAACGCTATTCAATCCCCAACTGATACATAATGCGATAGGATGCGATATTTTTAAACTGAGAGATGAGTGGCTGAAATAGTATTCCCTACAGGATTTACCCCATGGGGAGAAAACAATAAAGAAGAAATGTCCTAACTTCTGGGGTACATAGTACAGGAGATGGTTCAGGAGGTTCTGATCTAGGATTTCTAGAAATTCTAGTGAGACATTCTGAATGAGAACTGCATGTCTTAGTAGTTGAAAAAATTAGAGTACTTTGTTCCAAGTGTCATGAAGTACAAAAACTAAATAGGGATGTTTCCATTAGAGCCCGTGAATATATATGGTAACATCACACATATTCATAGCTAAGGTGAAAACAAAACCTCAAGCAACTCAGCGTAAATTGTACCTCTTATTTTGAGAGAAGTGCTGTTAGATGCTTTGGTTGATTGATTCAGGGCCAGATTTAAGCAGGAAAACAAGCTCTTGACTTTGAAAATTGAAAGTTAACTCATAGTTCTTTCTGCTTAAGGAGAAGTGCAGATGTTTATGTCAACACAAAAAGTTAGAGGCGCACAGCTAGCAGTACAGTTTGGAGGTTAGAATTACAGGTCATCCTCATTATCTCATTTCTAAGATGGACATGTATGAGCCATTACACCTTATTCAGAAGAGAATGATGCAACAATAAATGGAAAGGCCAGTGAGACTGAAAAACCCAGCTTGAGATCTATGGAAAGGTCCAATAAAATGTACTTTTTGTGGTGACTTGTAGATTTTTTGAGAGTGAGTAAAAGCCGTTAAGTGAGAATAAGAGGAAGGAAAAACTTTTCCTAAGAAAAAGTGGTTTGAATGGCTTGACAGGAGGGGTATAGACAGCGACATCTTTATTTGAGCAAGAGGTCCCTCTCCCCTGGAGGCTAGATGGAACTGTTAAACTCATAAAAGAGATTAAAAAGTCTCTTATCAAGAGATAAACTGGCCAGAAACCAGACGAGAAATTCGGTGAGAAAACTAGGGACCCTTGAAGGGTAATGAAGGGATCATGAAGGGAAATGGAGTTCAAGATGGCCCTGATTATGGGAGAATCTACATCAGAAATGATTGGTGTCACCACAGGTCGAGACAGAAAAAGAAATTTTGCAGGGAAACTCTTGCAGTCTGTTTACGATCAGGACTGAACAGGATAAAAAGCTGAAGAATCTGTGTGCCTGTTTCTTGTAGGAATACACATCATGTATGATTTGGCTGGGGAGCTGAGCCACAGTTTTTGCAGACCTTTCTAGATTCTGTGTTCTCCCAGGAGAAAGGGCTCTCAGGTCTTAAGACTATGACACATGAGTGTGACAAATGTCACAGCTAAATAAAAGGTGTGTTTTTTGTTTTGTGCCTTTTTTTTTACTGACGTGCTACTAAATGTGGCAAAATTTACACGTGTAATAGGCATATTTTACCATTGTGCCATTTGTAACTACACTCATAGCATCTCATTACCTTATGTTCTACAGAGACAGTAGAGTCCCCAAACTATCATATCGACATGTGGTTCAGTGCTGATATGTTCTGTATTAAACACACAGATAAGAATTATTTGACATAACAGTTCATAATGAGTGTTGGATCACGTTCAGAATGATTATGTTGTGCCTTGTTTTCTTAACCTCAAAACAAGCCTGCTTGCTCTTATTTTCTGCTGCTAATGTGATTATTGCACTTTCAATTAAAGTAACTGTAAAAACAATTACTATGGTTTTTGAAGATTGAGCAAGAGATTTTGAATGACCAAAACTCTCTTGAAATGTGAAAAATTCATCTTCATTAGTATATTTTATTGGACATATGATCATATATTTCTGAAGTGCGGATGTATAAATGCTTAAATTCAGATATCTATATTTACAGGCTAGTACTTTTGATAAACACATTAAATGCTGTTACCCAAAGCATTCACAGATATACTGATACTTTGACTTTCTTTTTGTCTTGAAATAGTAGCAATATCATAACTTCCTAATTCTATTAATTAACATTAGTCTTCTGCTAAAAACTTCCTACTATCCAATAATGCTTCTAGATTTTCTATGAACTTACTTGACTGTTACATGATACTGGAAAAGAAGATGGTAATGAAATGATATTTCTTTAGCATTGTACCTTAAAATTGAACCAAGTTCAGCAATTTTTCATTTGAAACTGAATTAGAATTCCTTAGATATACACAAAGACATTTGGAAATTCCTTTAAAGGAATGACAATATTGTCTCCTGTCACAATGCAGAAAGTTTAAAAGAGGGGGAATATAATTTTCAAAAAAAAATGTTTAAATTTTATAAATACTAAAATAAATTTGGAATCAATTATTATTAAAAAAAAATGATTAGTCTGCAAATGTTTGATCACAATGTTTTTACCTTAACTTAAATGTTTTTCATTTTAAAACAAATCAGCATGTTCCTATGAGCACTTTCTTTTTTATGGAAAAGCTTTTTCTGTCTAGTGAATGATATATCAGAAAATCCATGACAGATTCTAACATTTAGTCATGATATGTTTTTTCATCAGATATTGAGAGTATTACTAATGAAATAATCTAAAAAATGGCATATTTCAGAAGGGATTGTTATAGAGATATGATAATATACTGCTGAAAGCTGAATTAAGAAATAGGGAAAAACAAAGTTAGATCCAGGGGGCTGTTTATCATCATGGTATTAGGTAAAATCCACTGGGTGTCTTTTATCGTTTACTATTCATCTATTTAGGTTATCTTCTAGTCATTCTTTTCAGTCTTGCTACACTAATACCTTCAGAGCAGTTTCCATCTCTTACTTTCCCAAAATACTGTTAATCAATATTGATGTTACTGAAGAGCTTTGTTACAGTATATCCATGTATGCACAAGAGTTACGTTTGACGATATATGACAAAAGAGGATTTTTTTAAAAGCTAGAGAGCCGTTGCTCCCTTTAGGCTATTTCGTGTGTGTGCGGGGTAAGGATAACAAATAGTCTGGCTATAAAATTGTCTTTAATTAGTTGACTCAATGGCTTCCAACAGTGTGCTACCCTGGTATGTGAGACTCCCATGTTACAAGACAGACTTTTGAATCTTGCTCCATGCTCCTGAGTAGTCTTAGCATATCGACTCACATGCTGTCCTGTGGGAAGCGCTGGCAGTATTACCCAAATAACCATCCCACTGATTTTATTGGCTCATAGGGAAGTCATATACCTTCCCTTCTGAGGAATATGCATAGCTAGAGGTTGGGTGCCATGACAGTAATAGCAGTCTGAGTGAAAATCAAAGGGATGTAAAAGTGGAAGGTTAATAGAAATTTTAAAGGATAGTTTTATGTTTCTTCATTGAAAACCAAGCCATATGCATAACAATTAAAAACAAATTAACTCTTGCTGTATTTTAAATAGCATCAATGACAACCATTGTAATGGTCTAAAAATTATTTTTTAAAAATTAAAACAATTATTAATCATTCTTCCTGCAAACACAAAGGCTCTTTCTAAGATTGAAAACCACATTTGATTATAATTTCTTCACTATAGCACTCTTCATAATGTTTCAAAAATACTTTGATTTTTGCCAAGGTTGCTGTTCTAATTTGGAAGAAATTCTTTTCTGCATTTTCTATTATGGATGTAGGAATTAAAAAAAAGTTTTCCACATTTTTTTTTCCACATAATCTAAAATCTAGTGCTAGTCTGAAACATGCTTATTGGAAAACCGTAATTAATCCCTGAAAGTGCAACTGCATGGAATAGTAGGAGGATGTGTGTAGGCTTGGTAGCTGAAGAATTAAGTGAAAAATTTCAGACAGGAGACATTACAGTTTCCAATCCTAGAATTCTTTTCACATCTTTATGTCTTTTTTTTCCCCATAATGACATGAATTTCAAAATATGGTGTAACAGGTGCTAGGTGGTATCTATTTTAGAATGTCTTAAGTGTCTGTGCTGCTTTGTTTTCTTAAGATGAAGTAGGCATTTGTACTTTTATGGTCATAAGTTCCTAAAATGACTTTTTAAATTTTCAATTGAAGTAACCGAAAAACAGTACACAACATTTAATATGCAAACTCTTATCAGTTAAAAAATGTTGGACATTTTTTGCTGTCCTGCAATCTGGATGTCTCTGCTGATAAAATACTGTATCTGTTGTTAAGCAACCCACGATGTATGCCATGTCTCCAATGCACTGAAAACAAACGCGGAGATTTTTATATTTAGGTACAGTTCCTTTTTGTGTTGTAGTTTTACTGGTGGCTTAGAACTACTGGTGTGGTAGTTAAGCCTCCATCCAGTTTGAGGGCGAGATACTGGTCTTTTAAATATTGTCTTTGTACCGGACAACTACAATTGAGAATTTTACCTCATGTGCTTGCATGAAGCACATACTCCTAGGGGACTTCTGGAACATGGTTATTCTTTCTCTCTGGGCTTAGTTGATTCTAAGGACATTCAGGTGACTGGTTTGTGCTGATAGGATGTGTCAATGCAATGCAAGGAATCCATGAGATAGCCTTTAGTGTTACATGAATGTAGTAATTTACAGAAAATATAAAATTCTCCTTTGTTGCATGGAATCTGATGTATGCCCTTTGTGAG
>KZ506014.1:186581-223440 GCA_002844005.1 Limosa lapponica baueri
AGGACAGGCTGAAAAAGTTGGGGTTGTTCAGTATGGAGAAGAGAAGGCTCCGGGGAGACCTTATAGCAGCCTTCCAGTACCTATAGGGGGTCTACAGAAAAGAAGGGGACAAACTTTTTAGCAGGGCCTGTTGCCATAGGACAAGGGTTAATGGTTTTAAACTAAAAGAGGCAAGATTTAGACCAGATATAAGGGAGAAATTTTTTTACAATGAGCGTGGTGAAACACTGGCACAGGTTGCCCAGAGAGGTGGTAGATGCCCCATCCCTGGAAACATTCAAGGTCAGGTAGAATGGATCTCTAAGCAACCTGACCTAATTGAAGATCTAATTGAAGATGTTACTGCTTATTGCAGGGGAGTTGGACTAGGTGACCTTTAAAGGTCCCTTCCAACCCAAACTATTCTATGATTCCATGATTCTATGTTCTCTTGAAAGAGAAGCTAATGAAGAATATAAGCCTCAGTAGAGAAAGAACTGTGGTTAAAGTCTTTCCTTTAAAATTTGAACATTAAAATTTAAGATATATCAAAGAAATGAAGCTTTGATAAAAAAATGAGTGTGTAATGTTAAAGAATTCCAAATAGATATGTACTTAAATTTATGTGTTGCAAGACTCATAGAGTGTATTGTCTCTTATTAGACTCATCAATGTAAGTTTAAAAAAAGTTTTAGATTTTTGATTTTTTTTATTTTTGAGCAAACACACCCTTCACATTAGGTCACCATTCAGAAGCCACACTGAATCTAAAAGTGGAAGTTTGTAGCTAGGCAACAACACTGTTTTGTTGTGGTCACAAGTGATGACTTACAGTTTGTCATATAGTCGGAAGGAGAAAAGATGTTTTGATTTTATATTACTAAATTGATATCACTAGTAAGATCTGGAATTTATTGCGCATAATCCCCAAATTTAGTGTATATAGTAAAATACAAATTCTGAAATACTTTTTATTGTTGGAAATATATCTCCTTCTATTCCCTGCCATTTCCCATAGTGAGTCAACATTATGTTCAATATAGAACTAAATATCCCATCACACCACTTCGCTTTTTCTACTGGCAAAGAGAGAAGCTGACTCGGAACCTGTTCTTAACTCCAGCTCCAAAATGGGATCCTGCTAGCCTTCCAATAAGAGTGCTATGTCTAAAAGACATGGATAGGAGGTGTTTAGAGTGTTGGGAGTTGAGATGTAAGCCCACTCCAGCAGAATTGTCTCCCTCTTCTCGATGAAGGGAGCAGAGGTTTTGATAAATTGCAAGGTGGCCATTTTCTGCTCTTTCTATCCACTTTGAACATGAAATAAGAATGTGAGCGTTGATTGTTATAGATAGGAAGAATAGGATTTTTAGGACTGTACTTGTTAAGACATTGCCTGATTAAGTCATAGACAGTAGCTATACAGGTTATACCTGTTTCTGCAATGCAAATAAGCCCCGTAGGAATACAAGGGGTTATTTCAACTCAATAAATTGCACATGCCAGTATATTTGGTTTTAGTACAAAACAAATTAAACTGGTAGACAGTAAGAAAAGAACACAATTCTACAGTTCTATTACTTGATGATACTGTCTGCCTGCTAAGGAATGAGGGAAAAAAATTCCTGTATATTCTGTTTACATTCATTCATGGAAAATAATAGTCTATGTAGATGAATGATTTATCTGTCATATTTTCTAGCACTGCAATTCCGGTCCTGGTAGTTAGATCATAACAAGTTTGTTAGTTGAGACTTGTGTATGTGGCATATGGAATGCAAAACTGTCTAGTCATCCACCAGTATTCTGTACTTCCACAGTCTTTAAGCATTTTCAGTCAGCCAAAATTTTCTATTATCAAAAATCATTTAACTGCATGATTTACTCAGGTTGATTTCAGTAGCTTAAATTTCCCAGCAAAATGTGTCCCTAAGAGGAATGAATGGTTAAATTAGCTGAAATAGCACTTTTGAGAAACCGAACAGGTGTGATTTGAATACACATTTTACATAGATGTTAATAGCTAAGCAGATCTATGCTTTGTTAATAGAAATAGAAATCATTATTTAAATCTTATTTAAATCTGTTTAATTTGCCTTTGGCTTTTTAGCTAGAACATACCATCCCTTTTTGTTAAAGTACATTGCTTTTTTTTGGAGCGATAGTGGTCAAAAGCCATTATTACTGTTTGATCATATCAGAGATTAAAGTAGTTGCAAACCATTTGCATGTCAGTGAGCACAGGGATGTTCCAGTGCTGATAAATAGGGTTTTAATAAGCACATCATTTTTCAGTAGGTAGTGGTACAGAGTAGTCAAATAAGAATTAAAAAGAGTTTGCCATTTTGGAAGTTTGGGTTTTGTATAGGAAGCTTGATATCATAGTAGACTTCATATAGATAGTAGACAAAACAAACAAAATGTGACAAAAAAAAGCAGAGGATGTTTTAAAGAAAAAAAAATTCAATCATCCTTTCTTGCCTAAAATCATGAAAGAATCTACAAGTGAATGTCTCAGGACTATCTGTCCAATAGGTACAAGTGACAGTTTTTTTCAGGGGCCCTAGTCCAATCTTGTTGCAAGTTTAGAATACGATTTTGTAAAAGAACCTGCATGAGCAGATTTTGCATGAGTCAGAGCGTGTATGAGCAAAGATCTGCACTGGTAGTTCTCTCTCTCAGAATTACAATGGTCATAGAAACATAAGTATGTTCTTCCTCAGGTTGATGTGGGTCTTGATATGGATATCCGTGGAAGCTCAAATGGGCTGTTCATATAGCATGACTTAGCAGATCTGATAGGAATGGATTCTGTTACTGTAGATCAGAAGATTAAGAAGTCAGATGATTGGCTAGAAGCCTTTATTCTTTTTCCACTAAAAACTGAAAATTCCTACTGACTTCACTGAGAAAATAATGGAAATCTAGATTCATTGTAAATATTATAAATCTAAGACCGTGATACCTATTTCATGATTTTGTCTACCTTCATTTTTTCAGAAAATCTTTTAGCTATGGTAGAATAGAAGACTGTATCTTCCCTCTCTAAAATCTATGCAGCCTCATTATCTTCAGCAGAAACTTGGTTTTTAAGTAGTTATTTTTTCCCCCCATTTCTTTAATGTTTTGCATGTTGTGTTTATCCAGGCCTAAATTTACTTAAACCTACAAAGATAGTTAAAAGCATAAGGAGTTCCCAAAATGAAGTGGAAGGGTTTTACTCTGTTGCAAAGATCACCATTTACAGTTACCCTTATGCAGAAACATGTACTGATACTCAATTCCCTTCTTATCATTCCTAAGAGTTTTTCACACTTCAGTTTCCACAAATGCAATTGTTTTGGTGCAATAAGGTTTAGAAAACCACTGTTTCATAGTGATATTCTTCTGCACTGGACAAGACAATACCTATTTTTTAAAAACATGCTGGATTAAAAAACCTGTCACAAATAAGGGGGAATGTTATATTTTGGATTTTTTAAGCCAATATTTAAAAATCTCAGGGATTCCTCAATTTAGCACAAAGCTCAACATGTTTTAATGTTTATTAAGTTATGTATTTCAAATGTAGTGATTTAGGCTGTAGCCCTGTGACGAGACTTATTCCAGCTGAATCATAAACTTGGAGAGTACCATCTTAGAAACCTACATTTACATTATAAATTTACAACAGCAAACCGTGCAATTCTGCACACCAACAAGCTGAATAACAGAAATTTTAGTGTTAATTTAGTTGACATATGAAATCTAAATATCACAGAATAGTTTCAGGTGACTAAAAACTTTGTCATTTAGCTTAGATGAATTTGATGTATGTATAAGCAG
Source organism: Limosa lapponica baueri (assembly GCA_002844005.1). Lineage (NCBI taxonomy): Eukaryota > Metazoa > Chordata > Aves > Charadriiformes > Scolopacidae > Limosa > Limosa lapponica. The sequence continues at coordinate 190,386 of KZ506014.1, forward strand.
AAAATTAAATAGATCCAGAAAATTTGAAGTTAGTGTCCATTCAATAAGGATATTTCAGTGCACAACTTTTAATTGCTTACTATTTATAATTAAAAAAAAAAAAGTTGAATCAGTCAAATTGAACATAGGTGTATTTTCTGTCATGTTAAATGTAAACTGGAATGTACTGCTATTTGATCTACAACATAATCCTTGGAATGTACAGCATTAGTGTATGCCCACAGGAAATCTGTAGGCTATCCCATACCCATTACTGTTCCTTAACAACTGAAATTTAATAAGCTGCACCTGTACAGAACGATAGCAAAATGATTTTGCCATAAACTGGTGGATGGTGTTGGGGGTTTTACATTTTGATTATTTTAAATCCAGTTAATATTCTTTATATAATTTGTTTTCTATGTTTTATTTTTATATTTTTGATGTTCCTTATAAAGTACTTGTGAAAACAGTTACATTTGCCACTTGAGCACAGCAATTATCTTCCCTTAGTGATTTAATCGCATATGTGTTTAATATCAGGCCACTGGGTCTGAATATTTTAATATATTTAAAATCCATAAATAATTTAATCATGCAGAAGATATTGTCATTTGTATATTCATAAAATCTGTGTGTATTTAGGCAGTGGACTTTCCAGGACAATTAGACTTCAGAACCTTCTACCTGTATGATATGTATGGTCACAGAAACCTCAGTTTTAACACTGAAAAAAATTTAATGCTAATCTTTTAAATCCACAATTTCTTTTTTCTCATTCTGACTGCCACAGTGTATTTTCATGTCCTATATTCTGACCTGTTTTCTCTAAAACCTCTTCTAATCTAGGACTGCTTAAAGCTGTTGTAAAATGTCAAATGGTACTGCTTACATCAGCACAGCCATTTCCAAATGAAAACTTTAACATTATCCAATACAAAAATGCTATTATTTTTTTGGCTGTTGAACTCAAAACAGTTTATTATATATTATATAAAAAAATACATTTGGTTTTATAGTTTGATACCTGAGATCTAGTGATTAGGTTTTGTTTATTATAAAGGTATTGAGTGGCTATCATCACAGATAACCATTACCTCTATTAATAAAATATTTTTTTCTTAGATAGGTCTAAAATTCTGCATTAAAATTCTAGTGGGAGGAAAAGTAAAAGACTTTGGAAGCGTCTTTGGTTTAATTTTAATTTATTTAAAATGAATATTTCAAATTTTCATATAATGATATGAGATAGAAGGTTGTAGCTTCCTCCTGTGATGTAAGTAGAGATAATTCCAACTATGTATTGTATAATTCTTCTATAATTATTCTTACTCTCAATTGATTTCATGCCCACAAATCTCTTGCAGATTGTCTAACCAGATTGGTTAGACAAGTACAAGTACAGTGCATGTGAGGAGTGATGAGATTTTCCATTAACATCAGTGGTAGTGCCACTACTATGCTACCTTTGTTCTTGATCAGTGATATAAAAATAATAACTTGTTTTGAAAAAGGTATTTCTCAAGATTTATTGACCATAGAGTTTTCCCTAATATTTTCTGTTGTCTTGGCTTTGGAGACTCAAGACTAAGATAACACTGTCTTCCATAGCAGAAATGAAAACACCTGGCAGATTATTTGTAATTCTAATCAGTTTTTAAACTATTGGCCTTCATTACACAGCCCACAGAGTGCTTGTGGCCCACAACATGTATAATTGTAACCCACCATAAATTAGTAGCATGGCCTCTATAATTTAGTGTTGCAGAAGCTATTGTTTATCCAAAAGAACATTGTTCTTGTGAAAAGACGAGTTACTTCTAATATGTATACTAATTACTGAAAATTATTGTATGACAATTGGATGTCCTCAGCCAGTCATGACAAAGAAATACTGTCAAGTTGTCAGCTCATAAACTTACTCCTTGGAGCCGAGGCACTGGTGATAAGTAAGCTCATGTTTTGAATAGAAGTTGAGTGTCTCTAAATCTGTATTTTACTGTTGTTTATAACTTCATTGCTCAATTTTTAATTGTGGCATTTCTTTATTAAAGTTATGCAGTGGTGGCCAGCTTAAAAGGAGTGAGTCAATTTGTAGGGAAGGATACTACATTCTCGGCCTGTTACGTGCATAAGTATATAAAATTCAGAATGTCTATTGTGTCACTGCATGTTCACCAACCGCGTGATACGAGGTCTCTGACTTTTGATCATCATGAATGCATTTCTGGTGGTAGGATAGGAGACTGAATGTGAGGCTACTGGGAAGTGATGAAGCAGGGGGTAGGCTGTCAGATCACTTCATGTCGCCTACGTCCCCACAGTTTAGGAGCATATGAAGCAAGTGTTAGGAAGGTGCCATGTTGCCAGAGTGGTTGGTGCTAAAACATCTTTGCAGTCAAGAAGGAGGATGTGACTCCCCAGGCTCAAAATCACAGACTCATTCAGGTTTGAAAAGCTCTGGGAGGTCTGCAGTCCAACCTCCTGCACAAAACAGGTCACCGCTGAATTTAAACCAAATTGCTTCTCCCTGGACCTTGTTTCTTTCTACACCTTCATGAATGTCAATTTGTAACTCTTAAAAAAACGAGCCTTCTATTTTCCTATGCCACAGGGCTGTGTGCATTGGGTACGACTGAATAGAAAATCCCAAGGATGTTAACTGGATTGGTTAATTTTTGTTACTTATGTTGTCATATAGCTGGATTGATCTGGAGGTGCTGAAAGCTTTACTTAATTTAAAGTAGCATAGATATTTCAAAGGCTGACTTGAGCATTATGTAGGCACTTGCATATTATGCCGTGTATAACTCGAAATAAATAAAATGAAAATAATGGGTTCCTGATTTCTCTTTTTATTACATTATTTGTTTATTTTATTATATTGTTTGGCACAGTTAAAGAGCATTACTAGTATGAGACTGCACAAGTTTTCATAATGTAATTTCTTTTTCAGAGTTTTAATAAATGCTGATGTCAACTTCCTGAGGTTTTGTTTGCATTGTCCAGTATTTAAAACAATTAGTGTTTTGCATTAACTTTATAGAGGACAGATATGTAAAGTAAGACAAACTTGGGAAAGCAAAATAAAATCACAAATGACATTTAGTGGGAAAACCATGAAAGGGAATTGTCTTTAATTAGTTCACAGTTGGAGATTTGTTCATACTGCTTATTTCAGTTAAGTCTTTCATTGGGGGGAGAAGAGCTATTTAACTTTCAGGATCCTTGGAGGGGAGAGGACCTTGAAACACTTACCATATAAGTCTCTCACACATGCCTTCCAACATATCCTTTCATTTATTTCTGTAGCCACACTATACTACCTATAAATATATAAATTGTTATTTTTAACCTATAAAGGTTACCATTTGTGTTGAAATTAATTTGGATTATTCTCAAACTAGTGCTACAGGAGACAACTTTAATGTCCATGTCTCCCTGCTGTTACACTGAGAAGCAAAGGTTTTATAGCAGTGGAACCTGTACTCTTGGCTTAGCAGTGGTTTGGAGTATTTGCTTCTAGCTCAGCAGATTCTAAGATATCCATCCTTAAAATCAACTGTAATGTGGCCTTTCACGTCTATCAAGTAAAATGTATCTAAATAGACAAAGATGCTTTGCTCCAAAACAGACAGATTCTACTCTGTCTTGTATGAGATGAAGCCCAAAACCTCATCCAAAATTCTGAACACTTGTTTCCTGATAGCTGTCTTGCCACGTCCATGCATTCAATAGCGAGAAAGTCAGAAGCTACCAGTTCTTTCTTTGCATAGGCAGGAGAGGAGCTGTTACTGTTTTGTTTGCAATCTACTCTTCAATGTACTTTTACATCAATGGGTTGTTTTCATCATAAATTTTTCTTTTGCTCTGCTAGTAAACTTATGAGGATGTAGTAGAGCAGAATTAACTGAAAACTGGTTTACATGAGTTGAAGTTCTGAAGAATAATAGAATTTGAAAACTAGTACATTATTAGTAAGCTTGCTTAGTCAATTAGGAACTGCTAAGTGTGGTATGTGCTGTTGGGGTAAATTTATATGCCAGTGTATTCAAGAGCCAGTTGCTTGTAGCAGTAAGTCCCTTTAGTTGTTTAGTGGTTTTTAAATATTTCCATTAGATTGCTGACTGTTATGAAGTTGAAAAAATTGTTCCGTTTTTACACTCCTTTTTGCTAAGTTAAGCCCTGACAACATTTTAGAATATTTATTTGCATTTGTAAATAAATATTTACTTCTCTGCTGAGAATAGAATTGCTCAGTGTGCCTTCCTTAAAACTATCCAAGATGAAAACAGGTTACGAAGATAGAAATTATTCTAATTATGCTTCACTGACGGATGTTTCTCAGTGGTGACTAGTATATTGAAAGACTGGAAATCTTGATTTTTAATCCTGACATGATACTTAATGACATGGATTTTAAAGTCGCTTTAACTTCTTATCTTACTATCTTATCTCATGCTTCTTCTGTTAATATTTTTTGAAATTTCTTATTCTTTTGAAAACATAAATTCAGAAAAAGACTGTATATTCAGAGAATACCATCATGGATCATTTTCAGGCTTTCAGTGATGATCTTATGTATCCCACAAGAGCAAGAAGTGTTTGTAGTAAAGATAAACATTTATCTTGTACTTACAGTTCTAGGTATGAAGCTCAAAGTATCTTAACAAAAATTTTATTGGTCTTTTGCTTTCTCTTTATTGTAACCAATTTTGATACTATTTTTGATACAATGAATGTGGAAACATAGTATACATACGAAGGCAAGGTTTAGTACTAATATTCTATCTTGACAGCAGCGATAAAAACTGGGAGGCTATGCCTCATTGTTTAGTGACAAAATTAATGACTATTATTATCCATCTTTCTCTTCACCTTTCTTTGCATCTACATCTTGAGTACTGTGAACTGAAAATTAAACTCAAAAATTAGACATTACACAGAGGCATAAAATAATACTTTCTAACAAGTTCTGAATTGTAATTTTAACATATTAGACAGTTTGAATTATTTTTTAAAATAACAAAAGGGTACTTGAGTGGGGGGAGAAAAACAGTGCCTATAGCTCTCATGATGTGATCGATGAGATTTCAACAATCTAAATTATTGATACCACTAATTTTGTAGATAGTCAGAAGTCCATAGTGTTAGCATCCATAGGTATTAACTAGGGATGGTAAATGCTTTCACTTTTAGTAACTTGAAAAAGCTTGTATTGTTTTTTCTAATCTTTACACTGCTATAGAATAGATCCATTCAAGAATCTCCCTTTCAGCCTTGAATGGCTTAGCTGAAGATGGCTACAGATCTTGGTACCACTTCTGTTAAGAAAAATCCATGTTTAGTTAAGGGCCCTTTTGATTCTTTGGTGTGTAAGAAGTTGTGTTACTTTTTTTTTTAAGAGTACTGTGATGTCTTCTAACTTGTACTAAATTCATCAAAGTAAAATGTATTTAATTATGTGATGTCTTTTAGCCTATGTTGAATTTGAACTTTGATATAATTTTTGCTAGAAATGTCTTGTCACATCTTACAGCATCCTTTCACTGATTTGGATTTATCTTCCATTTTTTCACTTGTTAATGGCAAGAGCAGGAGGCTCTGTGTTAAAATGATAAAGATAGTGACAACTGAACAAGAAAACTGTTGCAAAAAATACAGAAAATGTAAGAAAATGTATGTCATTTTGTGTTCTTACAATTAGATTGTAGCTGTTGGTTGGGTTAGTACAGAGGGTAGAAGGTACCTCATTAACAAATGAAATGATAGGAACTGTACCCAAAATTAGGCATGGGTTGGACGTTCTGGGATATTTTCAGTCCGTAGCGTGGAACAGAAAGGGTTAGTCCATCACTTTTTATCAAGACTGTCAAGAGTGTTTTCAAGAAAATAATTATTCTGCTATTCTTAGCTCTCTTTTGTGGGACGCTATTCTTTTCATGGATTATGGAAGCATTTTAAAAAGACTAAACTTCCGTGTTACAAAGTTAACCATTGTGAATCTTCTCAAAAATGCTGTTTGACCACTCTTTAAAAAGTCAATAAATCTTAGCTAAGCCCACATGTAGGAAATTCCTAGAGAACCCCAAAACACAAGGGAGCCTCTTGTGGCAGCTAATTGAATAAATAGGATGAATAGATATTGCTTGTTCAAGTAGTGTCTGCACAGTTGTGCACTCCATGGCCACTGTCTCAACCTACCATGAATGTTCTACCCATTTTTTCTCTTCGTTTTCTCAGAATAGGTATGAACCGCCTCTTCCACAAGATTTAAGCAGCATAAAGGGCAGTATTTTCAATTAAAGCACAGAACCAAAAGTCAGGACAAATTTCTTCTTTCTCTGATACTGGTTTTCTGTGGCCTGTTGCACATAATTTGGGTGAACATATTGTTATTAAAATTACCGGAGTGTTAAGGAGGTGCCATATAAATCAAGCACTTCCAATACCATATCCATTTTCTGCCATTTTAGGTGTCTTGATAGACTACAGTGAACTACTGGGTACAGAAAAATTACTTTTGTGTTAATATGGTATTTTTATACTATTTTTTTCTCAAGCGATATGATTTTTGAAGTCTTGTAATAAAGTAAAGGAGATTTTGATGTACAAAGAATGGATTAGGAAACATAATGAATATTGAAAGTCTGTTGAATGACCCTTTTCTTATGCACTTGTATTAGATGCTAAATGTCTGTCAAAATTAGGCTACCTAACTGAAAAAAAACCCCAAACCCTTTAAGCATAATTTTGCATTTTTACTACTGCCAAAGAACTATCTGTACAGAAAAGAAGCAAGGGAGGGAAATCAAATGAAACACATATACAATACTATCTTCCAAATATTCTAGAAGGAAGATGGAACATTGGGTACCCAATCTACCTTTTAGGGTTCATTTGTATTCACTGACTCCATAATCAAAAAGAGGGGTAAATAAAGAGCCCTAATCAAACAAATATATTGATTTGCTAGAATCTTACTCTGACAGGACAAGTGCCTGTTTGAGCTTATCCACAAGCCTCAAAACCCACTTATATTCTGGTTGAATGTCCTGAGGTGGAAGTTAAGAACAGAGTAAAAGTTTTGGATAGATACTGATAATGTACATTTGTTATTTTCCCTTTTTTGGAGCTTTGTTTCCAATTCTGTTACCAATTATTCTACTCTGTGCTTGGTTGGGATAAGGTCATTTTATACTTTATTTTTGTCTAGTCATAATTGATGTTATATAGCGGTCTAACAAACCCCAAATACTTGATTTCTGCAAGAAACTTGAGCTATGTGCCACATTGGTTAATCTACTCTTATAGTCCTTACCATGCAACATGCATCATGGAATTCTTGCAGATAGGTTGTGTGATTTACAGGAGGAAAGCTGACTCCAGCATCAGCACAGGCAATCCTAGATGCCAAGATTGCATAAAAGACTCTTTGTTTGCAGATGAAACAATGTTCTGTGGGCACATAGCAGGCAGTGGAAACATGGCTTTTGTCTGTCTGGAGGGCTATTAATATATTTTAAACTGTGATAGACAAAGAAATAAGATTATAATGCACATGTCTGGGAATCAGCTAAAAAAGAGGATGAGAAAATTCTTCAGGGATGTAGCAGATACTGTCTAAATAATTTTGGGGTTGTGTTAGAAAAAGTGATTGGATTCTGAGCATGGTCCTTATTGTGTAACTTCTATTTGCTTCATTGTTATTAACTTACTCTGCTTGACAATTCAAAGAAAATGTAAGTTGCTTAAGTGGACAGGTTATGAAGGACATTTTTATTTAGATTTCTGAAAATAAGGAATATCTCTGATCTTGTCAGGCAAACTTCTTCCATTCCCTGCTAAAGATCTGGTTGCCAGACAACTCACTGTCTCTGCTAAAGTAATGTGATTGTATATATTTCTTTCTCACTATTACATGCTCTATAGGAGATCATCAAAACACTTAGTTAATAGGACTCTGTTTGCTCCAAATTGGTTTAATGATTCTGAGATTTTAGTCTTAGTAATTTCTCCTACCAGCTGATCCAGAAATTCAAGGTAAAGGTTACCATCAAGTTCTCCATTCAAACCCCAAACTTTCAACTTTGATAGAGCTGATTTATTGTACTTGGTTTAGCTGCAAGACATAGTGTTAGCAAGACATTCAGTAATTGTTTCTGGAAAACAGAAAGGAAAACTTAGGCCCTGAAATGGAAGAAGTTTTTCTTATGAATGTTGATTAAAACCCTGCTTCAGTCATCCTTTAATCTTGAACTGTTTACTGTCACTTGAATTTCTGAACTCTGTTTTGTGAAAGTGCTGTAGGCAGCAATACTCACAGATGAGTTAGCACTACAAAGATTTTTGGTATTTCTCCATACGAAAATAAAGATTTAAAATACGTTAGTGAGCTAATTCTGTGGGACTGTCACCTTTAACTTGAATTCAGTGCTTAAAAAATCTGTGGATATCACTTTTTTGAGTCATGAGGAAGTGTTTCTGCATTGTCTTCTTAAGCATTTCCTTTTCTGTATTTTTTCTTTTTTCCTTTTTGGCAGCTGTGACAACTGCAAAAATTATTATTAATATTATTAGCACATTCCTTTCAGAAAGGATTCACAAAATGATAAGTAGTTTTATAAAAATAGATTCTTGAGATAAAATTCATATTCAATGAGCAACATTGTCTACTAATGAATGAGGGGGGCCATTAACAGGCTTGAAGAAGTTCCTAAAAATTTCTCAGTATATAAATACAGTAAGAACACATCAATTTTCAGTAGAAACAATAAAATAATTATTTTTGATTAGATTCAGTATTTAGAATTCCATGAAGATTCACTTAGTTACTTCTCTAAAGATTCTGTTCCACTGTAAATCCCTGTATCTTGCTAAATACATGTTTGTAATTAATTTGCATATTTTTGAAATGGCATGTTGAGATAACCTGGTCTTGCAATAAGTAAATGGTAAAGGAAGTTAATAGAGTTGGCATATAAAGAAGGTTCATTTCCCTTCCCTTCTCCATTTTCCCTTTCAAATAAGAAATTGGAATGCTTTAAGATTTGAATGAATGAAATTAGTAGTTACTTTTCAACAAAGTATTCCTTCTTTATTGTACTCTCAAGTTCTTTATAAATTGTCCTTCTACCTTAGCATTTCTTATTTTATCCCTGAGGGCTGTTAGCCCTCGCTTTTACTAAAAATGAGGCCTCTACTCTCTCTGGTCCTGTGATCTTTTAAAGTCATGATCTGAGATATCCAGATGAAAATATTTACTATCCAAGTCCAATTGCAAAATATTATTCATGTTTTAAAGAATATTAAATACTGGAATTAACCAAAGAATTTTAATTATATTGCTTAGAAGGTATTGCTAGGGTTCTTTTTTCTAATTTAAAAGGACAAAATTTTATCTGCTATGCTATAAAGCAATTAATAATATTTTGGAGGACAATAGGACCTGAAAGTGTAATGTTTAACTTTGCTTCCTTTATAAAGAAGACCAAATCCTTAATTTTTTTTTTTTTTGGCAGCATGACTTTTTGTAAAAGATTGTGCACTTGAAATAGATTTTATTTATATACTAAGTCTTTATGAACTTTTTTTTTAAAAAAAATAAATCTGCTACTGATGACATTTTTCAAATACCTTGTACTTATAAAGGTAAATTCAGCATACTTTCTGTTTTTTTCCTAGAAGAATATTCTTTCAAAAGAAACCCAGAAAAACTAGTAGTCACCTTTGCAAATAATAAGCTTATGTAAATTACACATGAACTAATACACTATCAAACCTGTCATTGCATCAGTAATAAAAAAACTATTGTGTAGATGTATTTGATATAACTAGAATTAAGATCACGTGACTGAGGTTATATAGCTTAAACACTAAGGGTGTTTTTTTATTGCTTTTTTGAATTGACAATCCAAAATCCTAATATATTTTTAATGTTCATCAAGCCAGTTAATTATGCTGTAGGATTTTTACAATATTGTGTAGCCCTATGAATGAAACTGAAGAAAATAAAAATTTCCATTATTTTGTAGTGAATATGTTATTATTTAGAAATTTTTGTAATGGGACCTTATCCAAATTGTAGTCTTAACAGATGGGATCTTGTTGGGGTTCCACATATTTAGTTATTTAGGACTTTAGTAAACAGTGATTTTATCCAGTCTGTGATTGGAACAGATGTGATCTTATCAGGGTTCCACTTTTTTTCAGGAGCATAAAATTGCCATGATTTGCTGTACAGTGCTATAGTTTACTTTTTGTGCTTTTAGAACCAGAGTCCTTTTTAGCCAGAATTTGCCCTTGGGTCCTAAAAACATCATAATAGGGAGTTAATGTTTTATTCTCTATTAATCCCATTAAATCCTTTTAATATTAGAGCATGTGTTGCTTTATAGCATTAACTAGTGTCTTGCACTCAACAGTATTTTCACAGTTTATGACACTGCTTAGGGCATTAACAAACAGCTGTTTGAATTAAATGAGCAGTTAAGGACCCTGTTCATTAACTCAAAAGTTTCATGTATTTTTAATTCCTTAAATCTAATGGTATTATCACCCTCCAAGAAATCTATCTTTGATTATAATTTGCTGTGACCAGTATCAGTTTGGGTGAGATGAGAGAGGTTATTTTTGACTATAAACTCTATCAGTGGTGAACATCTCCAGTGAATCTGAACTGTCTTCTAACAGTCTTAATCTTTTGGGATATAAAACTTTTAAAGTTGTTTACAGCAGTTGTGTTAAGATTTCTTCCAATTTTGTTTACTGATGACTTCATTTAGCTAATGTAAAGAGGCAGTTGGAACAGAATTATTTGCATTTGAAATGGTGCTATCAGAGGTTTCTGACTGACTCATTTAAAAAAAAAAAAAGAAAAAGAAAATTGTATTTGGACAGTGACAGAGTGTCTAATGGAGTTCTATGTATCAAGTGTACGTAGGCATTTCATAGTTTATACCAGATTTAGATTTGTAAGTCTTTATTCTATTTAAAGTGGTAGAATCTTTCACTTTAACATGGATTCCATGTGGTCTTTATTATGAGAGAAGAAAGATATGTTTTGAACTGAGGCAAATATGTCATTTTATAGTTTCAATTTGGAAAAAAAACGCTTTTATCATAAATGTCTGTGCTGGTGTGTGCATGTGCACGTGCATATTCAAGATTAATATTGCTTTAGTAGGTGCTTGTGGTGTATTTTAGAATTACACACTTAAGCTTCAGTTCTGCACATTCGATAGGATTACTCATATCCACTAATTTAAGCATGTGCCAAGAAGTCTGTGAAGACTGCCATGCGCTCAATTCAAACTATAGTTGTTATTTGAAAGACCAGCCATGAATTACAGATACTTTCGGCTTGTCTAGCTCTTTTAAAAGTTTTTGGAGTCAACAAAAACTATTATTTGGAGTCAAACAAATTCTTTGGAGTAAGAATTTCAACATGTGGTACTTCCAAAAAGAAATCTGCTGACCCAGTACACTAAAAGGCTTGATTGAGATTTACACATAAAGTATACAGTTTCACCCTTTCATCCACGTCAGTATGATGGATTCTTCCAATTAAAAAATGCTGAGTATTAAGTGATGACTATCTCAAAGATGTTTAAGTTTTGAAGAACATGCACAAAGGAAGTGGGGTTGAATCCTTCACTCTGTATCACAATTATTGTGTTATGTTTGAACTTTATGAGAAGGTGAGGTGAATGTTAAAAATTGAATTTAGTAAAAAACAAATGTTTCTTAGAAACATAGTTTATTGAGTTTCACCATTTTCTCTTTAGATAGAATATGGAAAAGTTACATAGACAAAATAAAAAGCAAGTGCTGAAACCTACTAGACATATTCAGTAAGAAACTTGAAGGAAGAGAGAAAAAAGTTATCACCAGCATCACTATGATATACTAGATTCAGTCACCATGAATAGAATAAGCATTACAGACTGGAAATAGGAAATTCACATGGAGGGAAAAATAAATCTTTCATGAAGTCCAGAAAGCTGATCATCTTAAACAGTAGAATTGAGGCAGGTGCAGTTTTAAAAGTACATTGATCATGGGAGAGGATGGAGAGACTAAATTGCTAGCCTTCTAAAGTAGCTGAGATATCCACAATCTTGATTGATATGTGTAATCTAGAATTGCTGGCAAGAGCCAAGTTTCATCTTTTTTTTTTTTTCCCCTTAAAAGCAGCACTTTTCTCTACATGTAAAATTTTTCTGTAGAATTTTAACCTTCCAGTCAGTATCACTACAGAACCTTCTTTAGACTCACCCATGAGTAGATCTCCATTTTTTCTATTTACTGTAGTGGTTTTTGAGATAGTCATCACTTTTAGGTATAAGAACAATTGAATTGAAAATTATTTCCCTGAAATATTTATAATTAATGTTCTTGAACATGAACTAAGGCTAAGAACTATATTTTTATACTGAAGATTAACTCCAGAAGCCAAAAAAATTGTAGAAGTTGTTCTGCCACTCTGATTAGATTTGTTGCAATGCAAGGATGAATTGTGGCAGATTTTGGAGTTCTGCTGAGTTTTTACAGTCCAAAAGTAATTTACTCATAATTTACATCTTGTACTGAAGGAAACAAAAACTCCATGTTTTTGGAATTTTGTAATAAAAGCTTTATTCTTTCAAAATCCTGTCATCTATCATATCAAAATCATATAAGTATTGTATCTTTCATTTCAGTGAATCAGCGCAACAGCTATAGAGTCATCTGCTCAACCATTTTCCAAATTCTGCAAGCTGGACACTCAAATGTTTCTGATATATAGATGTTTAGTTCTATAGTACCCCAATGACTTTGATGGAAGAGTTAACTAGTAATAGCTATACATGTATTAATATGGATTTCTCCCTATCTGGATATAAAGATCTGAGTATCAAGGTTATTGAGAATAGAAAAATCTACCTGTGCTATCTCAAAAAATGTCCTTTCCTGGAATCGTAAGATCCTGGTTTAGTTGTTACCTGAGGAAAAAGATGAGATTACTAGGTGGTAGGCAGAGCTTGGTATCATAAAAACCTTTGCTGTGCATGGTGATTGTTAGTTTCAAGGTTAAATTAACCTTTCCCATATAGATAGAAGACATGCTCAAATAACAGCAAATTTTTTTCAAAGGCAAGGTTAAAAGTATCCTTAGTTGGTAAATTTGGTTGGTCTACACCATAGACAAGGTGTCAGTATCCAAGACACAGAATCATGGATCTAAAGCTGTCAGTACTCTGAGAAAAGAAGTTTTAAAGTAGTGAACAGGACCTTTTCAGCTCTTGAGACTTAGCCAGATTTCCATGATCTCCTCAGTGAAATTCACCCATAACAAACTCAGTTTTGGAGATATTTAAATTAATAAATTGTAAACACTTGAAGACAAGAAGGCGGGTAAAAATAACATGATCCAAACTGGTTTTTAAATTCCTTTAAATCTGTCTTGAAGATATCTATTAATGTTTTTTCAATACTTTGGATTGCCTCTACTGATAAGGGAAGGAGATCTGTTTGAGAAGCCCAACTGTAAAGGAAGACCTCAGAACTTAAGTGTTCATTCTATGTATGTTCTAAGATTGATGCAAAAGTGTATTCACAGCAAGCAAATTTTTGTATGCTGATTCCTTGAAAAAGACCCTCCAAAAGAAAATGTCAAAGTAGGTCTTTTTAAAGAGTGAAAAAACTATAGAAATCAAGATTATTCATGTCCTTATTTAATATTGTTTAATAAATTTCCGTATAATTAAATTCAGTAAAGCAAAATATCCTCTGTTGCAAATATAACTTTATGCACTTAATGAGAATCCAGGCAGAGTATGCTGACAAAATCAGTATCAGGCATCAGTTTTGACTCAAACATTTGACTCAAACATCTGTTTCTGTCCCATATTTTTCATGTAAAGCTATATTAGTTAGGAAAACAGGAGGGTCTAAATGCACACTCTACCTTCCAACGGCATTGTTAGAAGAATTCCTAGATTTCATGTGAAGACTAAATTTTTTGCCATGTTGACTGCAAATAACCACAAATTCGGGACTGGTTTCTTTTCTGATCAGACCTGGACCTGCAAAGAGCCTGTTTTAGGAGCAAGTCTAGCTCACATCAGTATGACAGACATGTCAGTATGACAGACATGTCAGTATGACACAGTTTCTTTGCAGTGACACAGCTCTCTAAACAAATCTGTGACTTTACTGCCAATAATTTGCTTGTATTTTAAAAACGTTTTCAAAATAAATAAATAAAAATCTACAACACTGTATTTCCTTTCTATAAGGACTTACTTCCTGTTCTCAGTCATATTATTGAAAACAGTTTAAAATTCCTGTATTTGGACAACACAAGTCTTCCAGCCTCAACCTTGAGGTACTCTAATGCAAGAGTAGTTATAACTATCTCTTATGGGTAATCATTCTTTCTTCATCTTATCTGTGCACACCGCTAGTCTAGGGATTTGGCATCTTGTGCTGATGGTCATCTTGGGGCAGCAATTCTGAACGCATTGTTTACTTCATCAGATCCTGATGGTTGGACTAGATGATCTTAAAGGTCCCTTCCAACCTAGACAATTCTATGATTCTATGATTCTACCGCATGCTATTCCCCTCAGAATGGGCACTTGATGAGGAAAATCATCTCTGCTCACCAGTAATTATTAAAATTGGCATATATTGGCTCTACAGATCCCATCCTTTTTTCCATCTCTTAAGAGTCCTCTAGATTCTGTTGCTTATTGGAAGGAAATAAGACTGTCCAGATTACTTGTCCCATTTGTGTCTGTGCTGTATTCACATAGCTGTAAGCAGTAGGGGGATACACGTCTCAAGCTCATTCTTTGAGGAACAAGAGGCAAAACCTTAGAGCTGTGGGTCTGTGCATCAGCAGTTAGGAGACACAATTATTGCTTTACCTACATAGGTTAAATATCAAAAGACACGTTTCCTGTCAGTGCCTGAGCAACTCAAACTAGCACCTGGGTCTTCTGTTTCCTAAACAGTTTACTGGTAACAAAGCCCCTTTGTATATAGCACACATTAAAAGCAATGAAGACGTACCCCACAATGAAGCTTATAGTTATGCTGACAGCAGAATCCTATCCCAGAAAGAGAAAAATTGCACAAGATGAACAACAGAATTCATTTGTAAAGTAACAAACTCAGTCTTAATGTGATGGAAGCTTGAACATGGTGCATGAACAAAAAAAAAAGAGGACAGTTTCCTCAATAGCTTGGTATAAAATGTATTCATTTTTTAGATGTTACTTTTAGTGGTTACTAGAATGTTAAATAAGCACAAAGAAAAGAGAAAAAGAAAAAGAGAAGAATGAAGGAAGAACCAAAAAGCTACAAGGGTGAATAAGTGTCTGAAAAAAAGGAAATTATTTCAGAGAACATTTTGAGCAGTAGGTGCAACATGCTAGACATGGTCTGATTTTATTGTTCTGCTGTTATTAGTGGAAGGAGAGACTCCCTGGGTAGCCTGGGCAGTAGATTTTAACTAAAAGTTTTTTCAGAATATTAAATGAAAATCTGTCCTTTCTCCCAAAATAGGAGGAAATGCAAAGGAGTGTGTTTAAAAATTCTTCCTAGCCTGGTTAGAGGACATGCAGTGCTGGCCAGTAAGGTTCAGCAGCTGCCATTATGCTGTCATTAGCCAGACATTTGTTATCAATGAAATGCTGCAGAACTATTGTTCCAAGGCTGTTGCTGTAAAATCATAGTGCATTGTAGTTTGTTGGAGGTTAGTAGCACTTGTTAATTTGATCAAGGCTGAAGTTTACGGAGGATAAAGTAAACAATGCAAACTGCAGACACCATCAGTTTCCTATGGGCAGTGAAGTGTAGTTTGTTCCATTTACACTTCACAACAACATCTGATGGGCTTTGTCAGTGCTGCACAGAGTAATTAAACCTGAAATCAATAGCAGGCATTTGTCATGTTTACAGCCGCTCTTTCTGCTGGGTTAAACTCATCAGTTTAGTGCCGTTCTGTTTTACTGCAGAGACACGCTCCATTATTTCTTCAGGTACAGTTGAGATATTCAGTTACATGCCCAATAGTTTGAATACGACAGTAAGATTAAAAGGGGCAGGCAAATGGACAGTTTTTGTAATTTATTCACTGATTTCCTTAAACGGTGTTGGATTTCCATTTTCTTCCACCTACCCTTTATGGAACCCTTTATGCCCTGGGAGAATACATTCCCATTGTCCAGCAGTGGCAATGAAGGCAGCACTAAAATTGTATGTACATTGACAGATAGCATATAATTTTACTCCAATCGCAGGATACTGCACTGAACTAGTAAAAATAAACCAGTGCACTAGTTTCATGAGAGCAGTTCCAAGCCTTGGTTTACATACTGGTCTTGTTTCTAGTTCCTTTGGAATACAATGGACTTTACTGTTTTTCTTCAGGTTATTTCAGCTATTAGTGCCCATGGTCCTTCGGTTCTCTTGGATATTCTTTTTTTTTTTTTTTTTCCTTCAGTTTTCTGAATTATGGGGTCAGATCATCCTGAATTTTATGGAAAGAGAATTTTCAGTTCAGTGGTAATCTAGTTTGGACATGAAACCCAAGAGAGAGACTTTGAGGAAACCAAAAATTTACATATTTACTGTGTAGAAATGCTATATGATTTTAATGTGAGTTCTAGTAGTCCATTTTAGAAACAGCCCCTGTCTAATGGTATCTGCTAACCTTCTTATTGTTGCTTTATAGATAGCTTTGATGTAGTGCTATATTTATGCATGTCTAAGGCCTTCGTTGGGATGTTAATAGTAAGAGTGAAGTTTGACAGATTGGATGTGCCATTAATCTTACACTGGAGCAGTGATCCTATATTGCTGATGGCTCAAATGCTTGTAAACTGCATTAAAGATTGCTAGACTAGACTTTGTTTTCTTTTAAAAATCTTGATCTTGCATATATGCAGTTTCAAATTCTAATACTTACATGTAAGACTGATTAAATATTTACTAGCTGACTTGTCCAGAGCACCAGGAAGGTTTCCTTCTAAAGATTTTTTACAAGCAATATTACATCAGTGGTAGGCAATTATTTCAATTAGAATGGTCTTAACTATATAGCACTTTCTTCTCAAACGATTCCAAAATGCTTTACAAACTGTCACAAGTTATACACAGCTTGCTTTATCCGCTGCTGAAGTGCAGCCACCCTGGGTGAAACATAGCAACTATTCAACACTGCACAGCAGCTTGGGACTGGAAATTAAGGATCTCTCTGTATTTGTAATTGCAGTGGGAAATTAGGTAGGCTGAATGTAATTACCTGAGCTGGAATTTGGCCAGGAGACTCAAGTTAACACACCTACTCTTATGGAGAGTTCCCTGGGATTGCTAATGACCAATTTGGGTAGGACCTTCCATTTATATCTCATCCAAAAGAAAACTCCTACAGGAATACAACGCCCGCAACACCTTTCTTGTGCATAGCTGTTGCACTGATAGGAAGGAATGAACAGAGTTGGCATGTGATCATATGACAGTGTGGCGTGTGTTTGTGATTAGCAGTTACATTTATATTTTTCTTTTTTTTGAAATTTGCTGGTTGAGTAGGGTTACTTAAATAACATAAGTGAGGAGATATATAATGCAGGAATGATGGAACATTTGTATATCTATAGGGCCTTCCGTGAGAAAGACATGATATTTCTTACACTTTTGGCTGAGGGCTAGAAAAGATTAGGTTTACTTAATTGTCCTCATTGTATTTCTTTTTATTATCAGTGTAGAATGAGAAGCTTTATATTAAAGCTGTTTTGTATAGTGTGTTCCAATTTATATAATAGGCACCTATAGAGGCTAACCAATCTAGTTTAGTAACTGGCATAATTGTGTACGGCCAATCATGATGAGGTATGAACTAAAAAAAATGTGAAGGACAATATTCTGCTTCTGTTGAATTAGCTATTTCAGTTATCTGTACCATAAATATTTAGCTCCAAATCATGCAGAACACAGATCCACAGGTCTCAGTTTACTAATATATGTGAATTCTCTGAAGAGGAAGAAATGATGCAATGTAAAATATGTCATGTTGGACCTGCTCACAGATGAGAGGAAATACCATGTTCACTTGTGTCTCCTCTAAAATTCAGTGGGTATTAAATGCTTAGATCCAGCTTCTTCACTGTGATCCATGTCAACAGGTACCCTATTTCAGTCTTGTTTTATGATGCACTGGGTGGGCACTTAAGGTATGCAAGTTGTCTTCTCAACTGTTCATGATGTGTAAAAATCAATTGGATTGTGGTTTGATTCCTGTTTGAAAAATGGAAAAATATTATGTACTTGTTGCAGAGAGAAGTGTTAACACCAAAATCTTCAGTTTATTGGTAATGCAGAAAAAATGTGGTAATAACTGGAAAAGCCTGTAGATAAATCCTGTTTTTCTCTTTCATTGCACAGAAGTCCACTGTCATTCTGTTCCTTTAAGTCTTCCATAAAGGTAAGGAAGTCTTATAATCCCATGAAATTTATGCTAAAATAAGAACTGAACTTAATCTTCACAGTTTTATTGTTCTTTGCATCTCATGATATACGAAGAGCAGTTCTAGGTTGTAAGAAGGTTATAAAGTCATGCTGGAATTGATCAGAATTTTTTGCGTATCTCTTTGAATGATTTGTTGCTAACGAGAGGACAGTTAAGCATTATGCAAACAGATCAGGAATGGTGGTAGGTTTCCTCAAATCTTGCAGATATGCTGGTATTAAAAAACCTCATGACACTTCCTCTAAATTCAGAAGCTCAATATGCTGCATTCTTGGTACGTTCTACACCTGACAGTAGAGTTGTATGACTTGGGCAAAAACTGTAACATGTATGTATTGTTCAAGGAAGTCCTATGCTACTGTGTTGCAGAGGATTTTTGATACTAGTTGATCTTTCAAAGGCAGAAGAAGTTTGGAGAGGCAAGGATGCTATTTGCCTGTAGTAGTGTTTATGAGTATATGGCTTTTCGGATTTCCTACTCACTCCTACTCCCATCCCTCAAAGGTAGCTGTTTTCCTCAAGTGTTGCTGAAAAGGAACTTGGGACAAGAGGCATATGGGGACTTTTATGTGATACCATGCTAAATAATGCTATGCATTAAGTGTCCTTGTAAGCTCCAGACATGTAACGTGCTCGCCAACTGTATGGATTTTCGAAGACAATATACTCTGTGAACAACAAATAACTGCTGTCCTTTCTCTGAAGTACAAATAAAATGAACTGAAATGATCCCACCGAATTGCAGAGCAAACCTAATGGGTGTATTTTCAATGGTTAAATTAAAATATGACATAACAGCAGCAAAGTTTGAAAATAGAACAGCTGAGTATATCGTCTTCATTAGATAGCACAGAAAGCACTAGACTAAATTAGTGGACTTCGAGTGGCATGTGAGGAATAAGCCATTAGAAAAGTCCTTAGTTGTACTAAAACAATGAACAAATAGGTCATAATTTTATTACTAATTTTTTGCCATGTTATTTTTTTGATATTATATGAATATAAATCATATTTTTCTTATACATTTGCACAATAAAAACATATAGTAGAAATCATGTTCTCTAAAATAAGCACATTGTAACCCATGTGTCGAAAAGTGTTGTCTGCAGACAACAGTCATAAAAAATTTAGTTTATTCCTCTGAATTTTTTGCACTTTGGCTGTTTGTACAGTCTCTACTGTGTTATCATGTAAAGTGTGTCACCAAACACATTAAATTTCCAATATTAGTGTTAGAGATTGTAACAGTTGTTCTGAATATGAAAAAATACAGAGATCTGTCAGAACAGTAGCCAAAGTTTTAATTTCATGCCAAGATTCCTTTTTTTTTTTCCACATTTTATTTTGCCTAACCTTCTTACCTGTTATGGCTACCAAATATTGACTCCTTAGCAGTACATTGTATAAGGTGTATCATATCCTGTTTCAACTCCAGTAATGATTATCATTCCATGAACATCAGAGATGTTCAGTGCCTGTATCCTCTGGCATCAGTTGTTGAGTGGTGAAATATCAGAAGTCTATTACCCTTCAGTAACTACAGATAAGGTACTGTGCTGAGACCTCCTTCCTGTGAGGGAGGGAGGCACATGAGATTTCAACCCTTCACCATTAAAAACAGACTTTGAAAGAACTGTACTGTAGTACTGAGCAATCTAATATTTTGAGGATCAGCCTTTTGTCAATAAAGAAGAACAGGAGCACCTGATGTCCAAGAAGAGCAGCCAGATGCGTCAGCATCTTGGTGAAAGTTACTGGGTTTGTAAAGAGTCCAAAGAAGCAGGTCTTGCTCTAGGTCCTGGTCCACTGTGAAACAGAGGTTGTTTCAACTATCCCGATTGAGAGACAAAGGAAAAGCTTTCTTTTGATAGCTGGAAGAACTGAGACTAACCTGACCACCTTGAGCTTGAACCCACAGATTAAAGCATTGAATGGCCATCCTCATTTTTATTATAGTACTACAGAACATGGCTGTAAAATCTTTTCTCCCTGGCATGTAGAAGAAACAGTTCTTCCAAATTCAGCAAAGTCTAGCCCCTGCTGAAGTAGTCATGTGTGACAGTTCCCTGATAAGGCGTGAGAGCATAAACACTTCAGGCCTTTATGACTCATCTACTACAGATAAAGTTCTTTCCAGATAGGAAGTAGCTGTCCTACTCTTTTTCTTGGTTCCTCACTTTCACTTTAGTCACAGAGTCAATATTTCTATTTGCTTTTCCATACGTCATACTTGTAAACTGAGAGTGTTTTCCATTTTGACATCCAGGGAATTCTTTGCTTTTGTACTAGGAAGACTAAATTCTTATCATGGCAAAATGGTTCATATTAATTGCTGATGTGGACATGGCCTTCTCTGCATGAACAAAGAAACTGAATATAAAATATATCAAGATGTCTTGTGAAACCACTCAAATACAGCCTTTTGCTGTCACTGGAATGTGCCCATCAGAGCTGATGCTGTATCAGTGGCTTTGCTAAAAAATGCCTCCATTCTTAATGTCTCCTGAAGCTTTATCTATATTCTTATCAACCACTGCAGTAATACTGAGGAAGACTCAAAGCTAATGCAGCATGTGATAGAGTGATTCTATTTGCTTCAAGAACTCAGCAACTGCTCCTGTGATGATTGTGGATATGGGAACTTACTGCTTGGAGCATTCACATTATGAATACGTACATCACTCAAAGATAGAAAAAGGTACCACTTTCTGATCACTGAAGTTCTTCAGTTTTGTAATCCACGTATAAATTATTCTTGTTCTTACACCCCTCCTTTCCTATCCTTGAAAAATCTCCTCTTTTTTTTTTATTGGGGTTCTATAGTAAAGGAGGAAATGACGTTTTGTGTATCTGTCTTTGCTTTGCCCATTTATGTGCTGACCATTTTCTCATGATATTAAGAGACAAATCTTCTTTAGTCATAAGTGACAGTGCATCCATACACTGACAAGGCTAAAAGCTAGAAGTTATTTCTGAAAAAGCTTTACTTGCTGATAGCTGCCTTTTTATCCTGGTTTTGGTTCTGACATTTGTTTGTAGGACATGCTGGTCTGTGCTTTTAGGTTGACCTTCATAAAACTCAATTTTGGCTTATCTAAAACAGGAGAATGTAGTTTCTTTCTCAGTGGTCATGCCTGTGACTTCAGTTGTGTTAACTACATTTGAAACTACAAGAATGAGCAAATTAGACTGGTTGCCATTTTTATGTAGAACAAGTACAACTACTGTACCATTACTATAGAAAATGACAGTTCTGAAATGAATGAGCAGTACTAAAACCAAAAACAACTGCAGAAAAGCAGGGACTTTGGTATCAGAAAAAACAGCTTTCTTTAGAATTACTATTATATCATTATTGCATCTAAATATATTCTGAAGTCCAATGACAATTAATTTAAAGAGGCTATTTATTAAATGAGTGCTTTCTATAATATATTATATTTTAAATTACACTATACATTATCTATAGAAACAATAATAAAATATATCTCTATTTAAATACTTTCTGAACTGCTGTTTGGTGAAATAAGTATATGGATAAAAACATAAAAAGACTCTGTGTCTTTAGGCATGTTATAGAAGATTTATTAAATACCCATGTTTCCTGGTCTATGCAGAAAATGTCATATTTCACACATCTGTTGAGCTTGTAGGATTCTGTGAAATTCTAATGAGGAAAAATAGCTACACTCAGATTAAAGTATTTGCCATAGTTGTCCTTGTTTGTTTATAAGAGTTACTGTAAAATTTTATTCTGATTTGAAAAGTTCCAGTGAATATACTTTTATCGTTATGTGGGAAAGTATATTTCTTTTCTAAGCATTACCAGTTCTTTTAAAATGAATGTTTAATAAAGAAGCCTCACTATTAATTCCTTAACAATCCCATGGAAATAGTTTGAATAAAATGTTGCAATTCACATAAACTATTATGATATTTTCGTTTTACTCGAAAGTAAAACCCAGTTAGTGCACTAGATTTTATGAGACCATTTATGATTTGAAGTTCGGCTTCTCTGAGGCTTCATTTAAATGGTGACGTATGCTATACAGTGTACATCCAGCAGAAGTTGTTATAATCTTCTGCGTCCTGGTGTTTGTTCTCTGATGTTGGTATTTCTTAGCTCTTTTTTCTCCAGTAAATGTTGTTCTTACATGCAGTGGCCAATGACAAAAGTATTCTGGAAGATTACTTCTCATGAAGCTTGACCATGTTCTACCTTAGGTTTAATTTACCAACTAGGGAAGTCCTTGATACCTTTTGTTTAGCATTGCACTGTACTGTGGGCAATATGCAGGTGCAGGTACTTTTAAGGACATTGGTTCCCTTTGTATATCTTCAGTTTGTTTCCAAAAGTTAACCCCTCCATACTAGTCTCAGAATTCTTACACTGAAGGCAGGCAGAGTCTCCAGCATACAGGGGCTCAACTCAAAACCTGTTGAATTCTTCTTTTTGGACTCCCAGCCATCTCATGTCTAGTTTCTTGGCACTCAGCACATCTTTCTGTCTTTATGTGGTTGATCTGATTTGTGTGTACGGCATCATTTCTGCATCATTGTATGTTCTGTTTAACATTTAACTTCCTTAATGTTTAAGGATACGGGATACTTCTGAGGGTTTTATTGAGAAAGGTGATAAAGTTGACACAAAAATTACTTTTAAAACTGTCCAATAAAAACAACCAGATTTTCTTCATTTTATGTTTAGTTTTGTTTGGTGAAGGTTTTCTAAATTGCCGTTTTCAAAATTTTATAACAATTTATTCTAATTAGAGTAGAGAGGAGTGGAGATGCATCCACTGTTATTTTAAAAATCTGGAAAGAATAAGGTAAAGAGAAAAGATTCTTTTCTGCTGCCTATTGAAAAGGTTTTCTTCATTGGAAACAATTAAAAAATCTTTTTAGGACGATCTTTTTATTCATTATAAATATTTCAGTAAGTGCTTTAAAAGGCAAGAATAAATCTAATCTTCTTAATTATCTCAATATTGCATATAGAAATAATCGAAGTAAATAGATCAACAGTTCTCCAACATCAGTTACTGGATTTCAGGATTCCATGAGAAACAATTATTAGGATCAAACTGTATACCATAGAGGAGGTCCTAGGGGAATTTCATAAACAAAAATCTAGAAATGTCTTTTACTATGGATGTTTAAATGGACATGACTACAAAAAATGCAGTGGCCCAAAACAAAATTTCAGCCATGAAGACCACTGGGTGTCAGTCATGTGCATTATCACTATGGCAAAGTTCATGGAAGGCAAATGGCTTGTCAGTGGACCTAAGTACATATCTGAGATTAGTCAAAATACATTTCTCCAAAATTTCATTTAGAACATTACTTTAGAACAAAATATCAGTGTTGATTACCATCAAGGGATTAGTTGGTGATACTGATTTTTCAAGGAAATAAATAGCTTCTTCAAGGAATAAAAGCTTCTGGATGCAAAGTCTGAAAGCTGATCCTTATAACTGTGTGGAAATTAAAACGGATAAATTTAAAATGGATGAAAGTTAGAATTGAATGCTAATATTTTTATGGTTGGCTACAGTGTTTATCAAAATGTAGTATATTATTCTGTAAAATCTAGTATTTTCCAGGTTTCATTTAATGACGCAACAAAAGATTTTTAGATTTCCAATGGATTTAATAAAAAATCGGCACAATTATCCCATGAATCTCTTTGTTTTCACCTTTCTGTCGCTTCAGAGGCACTGTAGTCGTATGGGTGGTATGTGTAGGTAATAGATATTGTGTTGAATATTACTGTTTACTTTTTTGATACCTTTCTCACTTTAATTTTTACAGCTGTACAATTGAAAGCATTTGGGTTTCCAATAAGGAGGTTTATTATTTATTTGCTTCATCTACTCTGCATAGTGCCATTAATGCAAAAATATTAGTCTTTGTAATGACAAAAAGAAAGTGTGTATCTAATGACCTTGCTGTGAGTAATTAGCCTTTTCCCCTAGTGATGCAGAATTGTCCATCCCTAAACATATAAGAAAATGGAGAGCCTTTATAAATATTCGACTGGTCATAATGAAATAAATAAGTGGACATTCCCACACAGTTTCATCTTTTCCAGAATAGCATTGCAAGTGAAGTTCTCTCTCATAAAAAGCTCTAAAAATATTGACAGGTATATATAATCAAACTGTGATGATATAGAAGAAAAATTAATGATGCAATAATAGGCAAATAAGTTTGTGTTTAACTGTCTAAAACTATGTTTTGCAGAAACCAATAATGAAATCATAAACTCTTTTTTTTTTTCTTTTCAGACAAAGCATATAAACTTTAGGTATGGAGGAGGATGTAGGATTGGAGAAGTTCTCAATTCTATGTAATTTCACAATCTTTTTTATATTTATATTGATTTTAACCTGAGTTTTGATACTGATTTGCATTCCATCATATTTATAGATTGACTTTATTCCAAACAAGTACCTTTTACTTTTCCTGAAATAAAAACTTCCTGTGTGGAAAAGTCTGCAACAATGAGCCTGTGTTAAAGTTCAGTGTTAAAGTGTTAAAATTCAGTGTTAAAGTTTTAGAGTATATCACACACTTTAAAGGAACATTTTTATGTTTCTTGTTTCCACATTATTGTCAATCAACACAAATGTTGGTTTTAAAGCAAATGTATTTTTCAAAAAATTGTAAGCATCTGTTGTGATATAGAGGCATTTTGCAACCAACTGCATAGCTCTAAAGAATTTTCTTTTTATCTTTTCTGGTCTTTGAATGATTGATGCTTCTTCCATTAGCGTTCAGAACCAATGGATCTGATGAGATCCTCTTAAATCAATCCCTGATTTACTGGCACTGTATATCATAACAATTGTTTCCAATTAACTCATAATAAAATCTCTTAAAGTTACAGTTTTCCACAGTTAGCATCAAATCCAAGATGTGTTTGCTTTTCCTTTTTGTTTTATAGTCTGTTGTCACTCATGTTTTTTGCAACAGCAGTGTTATTTATTCAATTTCTTTTTGCCTTTGAACTTTCACTTGTGTTCTGCTTGCATTAATGCTTTTTTATTTTTCAGTTCTATGGAGTCACTAATTTGCACTTATGTCTTAGGAAGCCATATTCCTGACACCACTGGTGGAGTCAGTGACCCCTACTACCTGAAGGCGTCATGCTTTTACTTCCAGTTCAGTACTTTGAAACCAATCTGTTTCCTTGATATCAAGAAAGAAAAGGACTGTGACTTACTTAAGTGACATATCCCAGTTGCTGTCAGCAAATCAGTACTGAGCCCTAACACAATCGTGGCACCAGATGTCTTGAAGATCTGTCTTCATCAATTAATTTTCTTTATCTTCTTACACACTGCCAATTCTTCAGTGTGCTTCCCAGCATGAATTTACATTTTTTTTCAGGAGCTATTGAAGAGAATTGCCAAGACCTTGAGATTGATTTCATATTGGTTCAAGACTTAGGAACTTTCCAGTCTCCTGCATGTCCCTTGAATTTGCCTATACATAATGTATAAAAGCTTGACATGTGTAACCAGTGCCAAATTCTGTTTTTGCAACATGAACACAGAAAATATCTGTTTGCTTTTTAAAGATCTTGAATGTTGCTTTTCTCCTTCTGAACACTTGTGATGATGACTGATCACAAAATTGAAGTAGAGGCAAAATTTTAGCTCTAGACAAAGCTCTGCTGTTTTTGATTCTTTCAATAAAATAATTGTATTTGTCACTTATCCACAACAAAATTAGTTAATTGTCAAGCAGCACTATTAAAGTACATTTCTTTTCAGCAAGGCAGGGACAAACATTTCAAACTTTTGCTAGAGGTGAGAGAGATATTTAAGTCTTTATGTTCTGAAAAACAACTAGTTCCTCTAGTTCCTAGTTCCAAACTTCTTCGGAACGTAGCTATTGAGAGATCTGATACTGGAGCATATGCAAAAATCTCTGCAGTTTCATTGAAACCATTAGAAGAAGAATAATTCCAGACTAGCCACTTCTTAACTTTCAAAGAGGCTGGACTCCAAAAAGCAAAAATTTCTTCCCTGTAATCAGGGTTTCTTGACCGCAAATAAAGAAAGGACTAAAAATTCTTAATCTGTTGCTTTACAAGTTTAGGCCTTTAGACTAGTAAATCCTTTGTTTTCTCCAAGGTTTATGTGTTTACTTCATTTCCAGGGCTCTAGAGAAGGTTGAAGTGGGATAAACTTAAATATTTCTAGTACTACAAATTTTTGTATCCTTTTATTTTCGTATCTTCTGAACCAATATAATCATGGGTAAAAGGTACATCAACATAAAAAAATCTTAGAGCATTCAAATCTTATTCTACAACCACGGTCTCTTTTTAATGTCAATACAATTTAGTTCATCTGCCAAAAATAACTTTGGGGAAGTCAAGAATATTCCACATAGAAAAGACTGTATATGAAAAAACAAAAATATTTTTCAGCTTGGGAAGAATTGTGACCCAAAATATATTACACGCTATTTATTTTTGAATACTTGTAATGTTAAAGCAGGCAGGTCTGTGCTTATATTTTCTGATATTCTTTTAGTAACTTTATTATTTAAGTAGCATTTTTTATTATTACTATTTTAGCAGCATTTACATTTGTATAGCTTGCCATCCACAGAAATTTTCTTCAAAACATTTGACGCATATCTAGTTTTACTCCCCATATTATTTCACCACTTGAGTCCTTATCAGAATTATACTTGTTTTTTTCAAAACTGTTGGAACTGCCATTTGGAGTGCCATGTTATCAGTGAAAGGCTACTTGTAGTTATTGTTACTTTAGTTTGCAGATAGGAAAAATGCAATCTGTCAAAAAACATTTTCTACTGAAAGAGTAATTAATTTGTTCCAAGTGGTCTCTAGCAAACTATTCAAAAATATGATCTCTCACTTCCCTCTGTCAGTCTGTGTATATACATTCTAAAATTCCTCCCAAACATAATAAAGCAAAAATTCATGCCATGGATGCAAAAAGATATTGTCTTTCAGATGAAGACTTAGTTTCAGTAACTCAGGGCTATGTATTTTTTTCCTTTGGCTGCAGATACAGGGAAAGACCAGTTTCAGCTCAGGCACTATAAAAATCTGTATTAGATTAGTATATAATATCAACAATGTAAATCCTGTGACTTATGCTAGAGCTTGTTCAAGCAGGGCTCAGCTGTTTCTGCTGTCTACCTTAAAAGGGTTGCAGTTCTAGAGATTTACTGAGTAGTTCTGTGATCCTTGGTGCATAAATTACCAGTCGTCAAATGCTGGTGGCAGCATCAACAGAAGATCCCAAGTAAGGAGAGTGAATCAGTGATTATATCAGCTCAAATTGTGCTGTAGATTCTGTGACTTGTGGAGCCCAAACTATTTGCTAATAAGCATTAGTTGCATCCATCGATCCTCAGACAGGGGAAAAAGCCCCAATACCTCGTGCTTGCTTTGCAGTAACTTTCTTTTCCATAGCCATGGGACTTGCCAACTGTATTACAATGACTTTGTGGCACTTGGTATCACCGTGCTCTTTATGCCTTGGGAAGGGACACATAGGATGTGTAACAGACGCTACTGGGAAAATGTTGCTAAACCACTCTGGGGAAGGTCTGTGGAGGGGGAGGTACAGAGTCACATGAACACAGTAATTTTAAGATAAGTAATTTCTTATTTTGCTGTTCATAATGTAAACAGGATACTTTATGCGTACAAAAGAAACAGTCATTCCTGCCTGGGGGAAACTAATTTCATTCTTCACAACATCAAGTTTAAGTAGTATAACCGATTAATATAGATCCTTTAATAATTAGTTTATTGTGCTGATGCACCTGATTGTCAAAATCAATTGTTCTTGTCTTTCGAATAAAACATTGCTGTCAGAGTGACTATTTGAAATGATGATTGACCCTGTAAACCACAGGAATTTATATCATGTTTATAGGTATATCATTATGTGAACAAAATCATTGATCCTAAGATGTGTCTCTACAATGCTTTACAAACTTTTGTCAAACAAATATGGAACCATAAAATAGTTCTTGGATTACTTACAACACAAAGCAATTGGTATTGGTGTACATAAAAGG
Organism: Limosa lapponica baueri; assembly: GCA_002844005.1. NCBI lineage: Eukaryota > Metazoa > Chordata > Aves > Charadriiformes > Scolopacidae > Limosa > Limosa lapponica. The sequence goes on from KZ506014.1 coordinate 218,959, forward strand.
ATGGAAGAATAACATGAAACACATCTTCTCTGTGCTGCAGACAGCAAGTATCCCTTGCTTGTCTGTAACAGCCATGGCTAGGTTAGCGGTGATCTCTCTTTGCAGCATTAAAGGTTTAGTTAAAAGTTTAGTTATTACAAAAGAATTCTGTATGGCCTGAGGTGCTGGACTGATAATTCATCGTCATGTTGCATGGTGTTGCATCTGCTTTCCTATTGCCTAGTTCAGCTACTGTTGTACTAACAATTTGTTGACAGTTTTGAGGAGGGCTTTTGGTGGTTTTATTTTTTTCTTGCTTCCACATATTTTATTGTCTCATTATGAATTTGTATTGTAGCAGACAGGAACTGCATTTGAGAGGTGGGCCTGTGTGAACCTCATGAAGTTCAACAAGAACAAGTGCAAGGTCCTGCACCTGGGTCATGGCAATCCCAGGCACAAATACAAGTTGGGCGGAAAATGGATTGAGAGCAGCCCTGAGGAGAAGGACTTGGGGGTATTGGTGGATGAGAAAGAAGCTCAATGTGACCTGGCAATGTGCACTCACAGCCCAGAAAGCCAACTGCATCCTGGGCTGCACCAAAAGAAGTGTTGCCAACATGTCCAGGGAGGGGATTCTGCCTCTCTACTCTGCTCTGATGAGACCCCACCTGGAGTACTTTGTCCAGCTCTGGGGTCCTCAGCACAGGAAAGACATAGACCTGTTGGAATGAGTCCAGCGGAGGGCCACGAAGATGATGAGAGGGCTGGAGCACCTCTCCTGTGAGGAAAGGCTGAGAGAGTTGGGCCTGTTCGGCCTGGAGAAGAGAAGGCGCCAGGGAGACCTTATAATGGCCTTCCAATACCTAAAGGGGGCCTACAGGAAAGATGAGGAGGAACTCTTTATCAGGGAGTGTAGTGATAGGATTAGGGGTAACAGTTTAAAACTGAAAGAGGGTAGATTTTGATTAGATATTAGGAAGAAATTCTTTACTGTGAGGGTGATGAGGCACTGGAACAGGTTGTCCAGAGAAGCTGTGGATGCCTCATCACTGGACGTGTTCAAGACCAGGCTGGATGGGGCTTTAAGCAACCTGGTCTAGTGGGAGGTGTCCCTGCCCATGGCAGGGGGGTTGGAACTAGATGATCTTTAAGGTCCCTTCCAACCCAAACCATTCTATGATTCTATGATTCTAAATGTGCTCAGCAAACACACACAAAAGTGTTCCATCTTTCTGTTGTTCCAGGGAAACCGAGACACTTCCTAGACTGCTGTGTTGAATAAGAGAGCATAAAGAGGAAAAAGTATATGTGCTGAATCAGGTAGAAATTTCCTCTCATGAAAAGAACGAGCACGTGAATCATGGTGCTTTTTATCCGTTCATAAGTCTACAAATTCAGAAGTTTGAGTGCCAGAGATAAAAAGAAGTGTCAGGATTGTCTACTAAAATGTCTTACGATCAGTTTTGAGATTCATATCCCCGTTCTCCTGGAACAGAAGAAAGAGATGCAGTGTATATTCTAGTGTATATTCTGGCATGGCAAGTTTGGTCACAGTGTGACCATTCCTCTCTTTCATAAGGATAAAATGCTCCTAAAGACTTTTTTTTCCTTCCCTACATTCTGGGAAATCCTCTGCAGAAACGACAGTGAGTGACAGTTGGGTATTTAAAGGATGTATGCTCTTTGCTTTCTGAACCTCAGCTCATCTTTCAACGGAGTGAATTAGAGAAAGAACCATTTCACTTTTTCTGTCTCAGCTGACATAAGCTATACAGTGAAGCAATTTTTGGGACTGGGCAACTAGTATAGCTGGTCATATAGACATAGCCACTGAGTCTTACAAAATCTGGAGAAAGCTGTTTTCTTTTCTTTGGTATGTTGTTTTTCTTTGTCAAAATATCTGGGCCATTTTAAATTATACATAATAGTAGGACTTCACTCATTTTGTACTCAGGTGTCTATATTGGTGAAAATTACTATATTGATGTTCATATTCTACAAGCAAACTTTTCTGTCATTTTTCTATATTCCTTACATACGTGAAAATACTGTGATGTTGAAAATAACATTTATTTGCAAGTATTGAATGCTAACATATTAACATCAAACATTGTATGTTTGTTATGGAAGGTACCAGCCTGAAAAACAAGTTTTACCTCTACCTGAAGATAAATAAGTTGATAAGCACATCTTCTTCACTAAATTCTAGATCTTTCTTTTTATTACTTAGAGATTTCTGAAAGACATATAGCATTTTTCTATTGTAATGATGTAGAGAGTGACAGTTCCATTAAGGAAGAATTTTTTTTATCTAGTTGCATAACCACAGCAATTTTATAGCCACAGTTTTCAGAAATTACATACAAATAGAGATACAAAAGTGGAGATATCTTAATTAAGACATTGCATAGAAAAAGGAGTAAAATCATTGTTAATATGCTGTCTTGGGAGCTCCCAAAATTCAAGTAGCTCCAAGGGATGGCTGGGAACCTGTTCAGGCATGCTGCTATTTCCCTTGGAGAGTTTGTCTTTGAAAGGTGAGAATCTAAATTACCCACATGGGAACAGATTCAGAAAACATATGGATTTTTTCAGCATTATCACTGTGACCCCAGACGAACTTACACTTTATTAGTCTACTAATTCACAGGATTTTTTTAGAGACTCAGGAGATGCTAAAACAAAGTTTGAATTTTACCAAAGTTCCCTAGCTCTCCTGGCTTCTGAGCAAACTTGCAGCTGTTATATATGGGTAAAACGTTTATTGTTTCAGAAATGTTCCCAACATGTATTTATGTTGTCCTTCCAAACAAAGCTTGAACTAGCAGCAACAGGGTCTTGTTCTGTTGCGATTCAAATATAAATATTGGCTTGAACCTTCAACCAGTGACCTAGGAAAATGAATCTAAATTCCTTTATGCTCAAAATATATTTTTCCTACCTTGGACATGCATCTTTTGACTTAAAAAGTAGTCTGTTGAAGGGGAGAAGAGGAGCAGGGAAGTAAACAGAATAACATGATATTCCTCTATCAAAAATAAAACCAAAGTTATTTATGATTGCTTTCTTCGGAATCAGTAAAGTAAATCAGATTGTGTCTTTGTAACCTAGATAAAATACCTTAGAAAAGTATGTGACTGTTGCATTATTATCAAAAAGAGTTCAGTCAAAATCAGATTTAAAGGAATGGAAATTTTTCTTATTACAGAAGCATAAAATTTAAACAACTTCAGCTTCACCTGGTAGAAAACTATGAGGGTCAAAAATTGTATTAGTCTTTAAAATCAAGGTAATCAAATTGGAAATAATAAATTTTTAAGAAATTACATTAATATTGCATTGTGTCAGTTTTACAAATAAATTGGAAAATGGAAGTTTTAAAAAGTAAACTGTGGGTGAAGAATTTCATGTATTTTCTGGCAGTTAAGACAAGAAAATTTCTATGCAGAAAGATCTTCTGTAGCAAGATAGAGGTTGTGTTCCTTTTAGTAATTTCTACTGTAACTATTTGTGACATCATTTTCTGTATAAATCATGTATTAATAACATTTACTTCCATATAAATATATTCAGCAAAATCCTAACCACTTGAAATTTGTTTGCAGTTTTTCCAATTTTTCACTGACACCATAATCTTGTCATTTATATTTTGCAGATGTTCATAAGTGAATGAGTCAGGGAAATTGTGGAGGTGACCTATAATTTTATTTTTTAGAAAGGTATTTTGCAGTAAGTGTAATTATACTTTTCTCTTTAGGCTGCTCTGGAACAAATCATTAAAGAAAATCTGTGGTTAGCTCAAGAATATCAAATCTCTCAGAACAACTACTCAAACAGTAAAAAAGACCTCGCAGGACTCTACGAAAATAGAATCAGGGTGGAGGCTGCTGTTAGAGATCATCAGCAGGTAAAATGCTAATATCACTCATTCAATTCATTTATCTCATCTCCAAAATTAATTTGATTAATGCAGCTACTTAATAATAACAGAATACTTGTTATTAATACTTAGCACCTGAATTCTTATTTTCTTCTTGTTTGTTTCACACTTTTTGTATTTTCATTTTTTTGCTTGCTTGCTCTGTTTTTTATTATTTTTACAGAGTAATTCATGTAAGATATTCAAAATTCCTTATTCATTTATTCCACTTCTGCACCTGAAATGTGTTTATTGTTTTATATAAATATAAATATATTATGTGATAATTAAAATGTGTCAACCTCAGCATTCTCCATAAAACACTTTTTCTGGAAACTGAATTTTACAACTACAGTCAGACTCTGTAAGCCTTTAATTTGGAAATCATTGAAATGAAAAAGGTAAAATATAGTTTGAAGAACTTCCATCATAGAGGTATAGTGGCCAGGTGTAATGTTTTATTGACTAATTAGTTACATTTAAAAGGACAGGATTTTTTTTGAAAAAATATAACAGTGAAACCTGTGGAATCTGAGTCAAGTGATGTTGTAAAACTTTGCTGTAGAAGTGCAGTGCCAATT
>KZ506014.1:223450-239886 GCA_002844005.1 Limosa lapponica baueri
ATAGCTCTCAAAATACAAGCCTATCAATACAAAGTATAATCGACTAGAAATTCTGTTTAGATATTTCAGTCAGGTTGTTTCTTGCTTGCCTTTCATGTCTATGTTTCCGAAAATTAGTACGTATTTAAGTTGTCATGCACACAGACCTTAAGTTCACATCAACAATTTCAGGTAAGAATCTTCATTAACTTCATTTTTAACTTCATAAAGTAATTTACGCAGAAACCAGGTCCTAATATATTGATATTTTAGTCTGTTCTCTAAAAGTACAGTGTAGAAGTCTTCAAATAAATAAATTAGATGTGAAATTGAGATTATTTGCTAGTACTTTACTCTTATCAATCCATTTTATGTCTTATACCCATATCTTCATCCACTGCTCATTTCCTCATATACTACCTCAGTTAATCTCTAACTTTAAAATTCAGTGTATTCAGTTTGTTCCTGATAAATATAAATAAGAAAATTCCTTCCAAAATATTCTTGTTAGGTCCATAGCTCTTCTATGTTTCAAGAACAAAACTAGTTTTAAGTCATATATTCTTAGGGATAACCATACTTGGAGAGTAAGTTGGAGATTTAAAACATAAAAAGCAGAAGAAATTATTGCCTATCTTTCTTCACCAAGTGAGCGTCAATTATGTTCTGCTGATATCATAGCAGAGGCAATGCTATGAGTGTTGAAATGTTTTCTTAAAAGGACTGGATTCTAGAAGGAATTTAAAGTATTGTTTTCTGATTGCAGAATTAAGGGTATACTCTCTTCAAGCCTCTCTACAGAAAAATATACCTATGTTACTTATCATCTGGACCTTTTATTTCTTTGGATGTAAGAACATCTGTCTTCTACATTCTCAGATTTTAATAGTTCTTGCTGATATTTGTGAAACAGATTTCCCACTCAACCTCTTCTGGACATAGTATGGATGATATTACCATTCATCTCAATGATGTAGTCTGGAAGCAAACAAAATTGCAAATGAGTTGGCATACATTATTGCTTTTTACCTTCTCAATTTGAATACAATAAAATAAACATAGTAAACTATAGCAAAATAGCAATGCAATACCAACAGGATCTAGTTTCATCAGCAGTGCTACATAATCATTTGTTTGGCTTTTAAAAATCTTGTTTATGAAGAAAATGGTTATGAGTGTGTTGTTGTTCTATAGGAGCTTATAATCAGCATTACAATACATATACATAGCTTGTGTTAGAAATTAGTGATGGCAATGTTTAGAATCTCTGACAGTCCTCTGCGTCATTCAGCAGTGGTATGTGTATGAAGAAGAGGCATCCTATTCACAATATTAATTTGAGGATTACAGAAACAACTAATCTAATTTGCGTTTTGATAACTTTTCACTTTGTTAAATGAATAACTAGTCCAACTATTAAAACAAAGTATTTCTACAATTATCAAATAAAGGAAGTATTTGAAATTATTACAAAAGGTAAAAATGTGTTGATTACATACAGCTCTGATAAAAAGCAGCTTTATTTTCTTCTTAGGTTTTTGCTAATAGGCAAATTACAGCTGCAACAGAGAATCAATTCTGGAGGAGTGTCAAAGTAATGATTTTTCTAGGTGCTGTGCTATATATATACATTACGGTGACATGAACATTCAAGAAGAAGAAACTGTGTTCATCCTTCCCTAAATCCTGTGAACTTTCTTCCCTATATATAATTACCCAAAATTTTAAGCCAATTTTTACAAATACTAATGTATACTAACGTAAAAGGCAAATTGCCTTTTTTTTTTTTTTTCATAATTTTAACTGGATATAGTAACTGCTGTAACTAATCCAGTAGGTTTGCTCTGGGCTTCTAAGTAGCTGATTTGTTCACCCCCAGAAAAGACTTCATCTTGGTGATAGGTGAAATAATGCTTTGGTAAGATGAAGTGTTTTGTCAGGACTTTGTAAGCTTCTTTGCACTGAGGAAGGTGCCCTTACTGAGTGGAGGAGATATACATTGCTGAATAGAGGGTCTACGCCCATAAAAAGCATCGTATCTTCTTATGCATTGAGAGCGCAAAGGCATGCTCTTGGAGAAGATGAATGTTTCCTTCCTATTGCTATACATATCGGGTGGATGAGAAGGGGATTTTCTCTCCCACTGACATTTTTTGGATGTTGGTAACTTCCTCTGGATATTTAAGGAGAGCCTAGCATGACTGTTATAACAGACAGTAGCCTGGCAGATTAACAGACATGCATGTTTCAGGTTTATTGTCAATGAGAAAAGCCTCCTTGCTTTCATAAATTCCTGTGATTAATGACAAGTTGCTCTATAAAAATGGTAGTATGATGCTTTTGCGTGTGTGTGTGTATAATTCTACTTCTGCTTCTGTCTTCTTAACTTTGTCCCATTATTATATTATTAATTCTTTGATTCTAAGTAGTTCCATGAGATTTTGTGGTTTTGTTAAGCTTCTGAAATCAAAAAGCCAGGTAAGGTTCTCAGCTTTAGCTAAGAAGAGTTGAAGTTTCTAAATTTATTTTTTTGTGTAAGATGTTTTAAAAAATGGATTCCTCTGTGTGTGTGTGTGTTGGGTGGGGATAAGAACAAGAGGAAGAAGCTTCATAGAAGGAGGGAAATCTTATCTCACTCTGAGGTAAGACTGAGTGCCAAAGGAAGTATCAGAGAATGTATGAGGAAGGCAAAAACCCTATAAATAGAAAAATGACAGAAGTGAATGGTCAGAAGAGAGAAACATTCTTGGTTGTCAGTAGTGTCCTACTGAAGAGAGGACCTTAGATTAAATGATGTTAATAGAGAATAAACTTTCTGTGAAGTAGAAAGGCATACATAATGTGACATAACGGCTGATGTCTCATTGTTTTCATAAATTTTTTTTAAAAAAGGAAAGCTATGGTAAGTTTTTATTAATTTTATAGTGTGTATGTTCCATTAAAAGTCTGTTTGTCAAATTGTAACCTCAGATACTTTCTTTGCTTCTGGTATAAATCGGAAGACCGTGGTTCTTGAACACAAGCATCTCAGAAACTTGTTATGACATGTATAAGGACAACATCATGCGTGTGAGAAACCTTTTCTGGCATCATTCATATTTACAGTGCTGATGTTCAGTTTTTCAATATTACTTTTCTCTGCAAGAGTGTTTGGAGCCATTGTTTATTGTGTTATGAAAAACAAGCAAGTTACACTTAAAGGAGGATAATCACTCTAGTGTGTCTGAAAACTAAACTTCTAAATGCAGATATTTTAAAAATTCTGAGCTGCTATTAGGTTCCTTTGACTTAGTACAATTTTTTTAATCACATTCAAGCATTTGGAAGTTTTTAAAGCATACTCTTATTGTGTGCCAAAGACATTAGAATCTGCTAATGTTCATTTGTAATCCTATCTCTAGACAGTATTTTGTAGACATTTCAGATGACTGTAGAGATGCAATGACTATATGACTTTAAGATGATGTTTTGCTTACCTTTTATTTTTAAAAAGTATCATATTTTTTGGTAGCTACTGGTCAGACCATAAGTACATTTAGCATCATTAACAAAAAATAAAATATTTAATATTTTTTCTGTCTGCAAAGATAATTCATTACATATATAATCACTACCACAAAGCATTTATGTCTATCCTAAATTTTAATTTGATAAAATATCAGTGAATTCTGATATTCTTACTATCTGTTAGTTTACTCTCTTTGAGAAAGACACTTCCCTGCACAAAGGCATTCTTTAATTTGGTTATATATCTTCCACTGACCATGGCACATCTGACATGGTGGATGTGCTGGCTTCATTATAGCGTGAATCACACATTTCCATCTTTTCTAGATGACACTGGAACAAATTCTGGTGGATCTTGACATTATCTTTAAATACATTCTATTTAGTACCTAATATTTTTTCTAAATGTTTGCTTTTGAGGGCAGTTAGACTTTTTTTTTTATATATAATGCTGACACATTATTTTACATTTATCTTGCATAATACAGCTCTACCGTGCAAATACGTAACAGCAGTTTCTTCTGGAAATCTCAATGGACAAGCATATTAGCACAAGGAATATGATTATGCTTGAAAACCAAATCTAATTATTTACCATTTATTTCTTTTTGTACTGAACAATCTTAGAATATCTATTCCATGAGTAAAATTTGATACTTCCAATGTATTATGCTAACATGTCAATGATTGTACTGTAGACATCAGCATTTGTTCTCATACTGAAATGAGAGTTGATTCCTGAATATAGAGGTATGAGATGTCATTATATGTTAAGAACCTATATAATTGAATCTGTCATTAACACTGCAAGTGGCACAGTCTGACAAAACTTTGGTAATTATTCTTGCTCACATAACTTCTATTTAAGAATAGTCTCTGTGCAAATTATAATTGCTTTAAAATGTAAGTAATATATTTGTTCTCATATTCATGATCTGCTATCTACAGGTGGCCACATTATAGTTAGAGCTTGGAGGGAGGAGGCCTATTGATTTCTGTTTCTTTTTTTTACTTTCTGGATAACTGACATATTATTGCAGTAAAACATATGTAGGGTCAATTCATGCTGAATAGTTATTAGAAACCATGATAACAAAAGTCATTACACTGCAGTTCAGTTTTGACAGTAAAATTTCTGCAACATTATCACAAATCCTCATGCATTAGTGCAATGATCCTTACTATAGTTTCATATTAGAATCAAAAGACTGCTGTAGCATGCTTGAAACAAAAAGTCATGCAAGTCAAGTGAAGTTCTTTTATGCTTTTATAGAGAACATATTTTCACGTCTTTCACATGCACGTATCTAACTCTGAGCCCTCTTGGATATTTCTGCCTTTAGTATGTTGTTCATCTGGGATAGAGATGTTGCAAAAATAATGTCCCTGTTGTTTAGAAAGACCACATAGAAGATAAAGTAAATCTGACAATGGACACACGTCAGTTTAGCCAATTAATTTGTTCTTATTTTGTTGTTCCCATTAAACAAAAACACCTAACAGAAAGAAAAAATACTGTTCTCATATAAACAAAGAATTAATTTCTTTCTTTAAATTGTGTTTTTGTTTAGTCAGTTCACTTATATGAGATCTTGGATTACGTCATGTCTTCACAAGACTAATAGTGAAAGCATGGATAAAATTATGATGAAAAATGGCACATCCATTCCCATTTCCTTACAAATCTTAAGTGAAAAATAATACTGTCAAGGGTTCAGTGTGAAAGAAATGAAAATTATCATAGAAGAAATGTCAGTGTTTTCATCTGTTTTTAAATGTTTAACCTGCTTTCAGAGCTGTTTTGGTTACAAGCAGAAATGGGTAATCGAGCTGACGTTTGTTTTTTGCCAGTATAACAAGACTACATAGTAGGTAGTAAGCAAAATTGTATCATATCCAGTATTTTTAACTGAGGTTCTTTCTGCATTTAGGCTTTTGATACTACAGTAAGTTGAGAGAATAGCGAGTTTCCTATGAAAACACGAGTAAAAAAATGTATCTTCAGTAAGCTTTTTATTATGCAAATTTACTAAAATTTCTCTGAGCTAATTATATTTAAACAATGTAAACATCAAGTTAATGTTATAATTAAATTTGAATCAATAACTCAATAAGTTCAAATTACTCAATCAGGAAATTAATACAACAGGCAGCCAAATAAAATTATTAGTTTGATAGCAAAAGGAAGTTATGAGATAATTTATAGAGAAGTTAGCCTCTTTTCCATATGCATCAGCCATAACAGTAGCTGGTCAGGTTACCCATTTGCTGCTGTCCTGGTTTGAGGACAGAAGCAGAAATGGAACACAATGATGTTTGTAGGACTTCAGTGTTTAAGATCCCACAGTCTCCAAAAGAAGGTGTCCCATTACAGGAAGTTAAACCTCTTTGGGTTTTTTTTCCTAAAAGAAATATATAAATTTGATATTTCAATTCACAGAATCACAGAATAATATGGGGTTGGAAGGGACCTCTGGAGATCATCTAGTCCAATCCCCCTGCCAGAGCAGGTCCACCTAGAGCAGGTTGCACAGGAATGTGTCCAGGCGGGTTTTGAATGCCTTCAGAGATGGAGACTCCATATAGGCATTTATTTTTCAAATTGAGTGTTCTCTAATGCTTGATGAGAAAAGATGAGGAAAAATGTTTTTTTTTTTCCTGCATATTCATAGATATTTTCAGAATACTTTCCACCTTTTCTGCCTTGGTGCCACCTGTGGTATCAAGACAAATAAGATGAATTGGAATATTCCAAGTAGTTGTAATGGCCCAGGTTTCTTACAGTAGACAGTCTCTAAAGAGGGGATCATGGGTGGTGATGCCATTATCACAGACCTCGATTTCACAAAGCCAGCAAGTTTGTAGATCAAATATTCCCCCAGTCCTACACTGACAGGAGTTGATGCCAAGGATGTTGTGATGTAAGCTTTTGAGTTGAAAGGTAGCAGGCAATAAACAAAAATTATCTTTTGTAAACCATCAAATTATTTAATCAGTAGAGGGTTTTTTCATGTGTTGAAGTGCTGTGCATCACTTCACTTAGAGGCAAAAGATCAAAGAACTTGTGTGAGCTCAATTCTTCCACTAGAAGCTTTTTACCTTAAAGCGCAACCTTCTTGTTCATTATTTCCTAATGGATTCTACCTTTTATTAAAAAGAATATAATTGTTTTCTTTTTCCCCCACATCCATATCGTTCTTCCAAACACTATTCAGCTCAGGTGGAACAGAATAGGAAAAGACAGACTGGGGTAGCACCTCTGTTTTACCAACTGAAGTAGAATGAGATGGACATTCTGAGCAGTTCTACTAGACAATTCCTTCTAACGTACATAAAATTTAATACTCCTGTATGTGCACATTGCAGGAAAGACCTGGTCTGAGGCTGATGAGTCCTCAGTCAGCAGCTGAGTGTGATCTTCTGTCTCCTTTCATGCATCCATGAAAATATTTTTTAACTAGGAGACTTAGCCTTGGGCAAGTTTTGCAACACACTTGCCTTAGGAAGTAAACCTTACTCTGATCTGAGTGTTCTGAGATTTTTGTACTGGGAAATCTACGCATGTGTGCTGACTTGCCTCTAATATAGCACTGGTCTGTTATGTACCACTTTACAGAGATGTTAAAATTATTACTGAGTCACAAATTTATTTAATCAAAAAAAAGCAGAATCAACACACAGAACAGCTTACATTATAAAATTCAACTCCCCCCCCCCTTTTTTTTTCTTTAAAGTTTTTACTTTCTTTCTTTTATTTACATGTAAAGCAGTCAGGTTGAATGGTTGCAGAGTAGTAAACAACTTCCTGAGGAAAAGTTCAAAAGTTTGAAAGATATCCATATCTTATTTTATCTATTTTACATGTTCATTTTTAACTGCATAGATTAATAGTTTAAGATTTACATTCTTATTAGCTACATAAATTCATGTTCATTCATGTTTACTTCAAACTTACATTAGGAGCATCATTAAGGTCACAGTGTTATAGCTTAATCTTGCAAATACTTTGTGAAAATATTTGATGTCAAAATAGTTTGACTTAGCATTCAATAACTGACCAAAAAAACTTGCAGCAAACAACCAAAAAAATCCTCTAAATTAATAAAAATCATACTTTTGCTTTCCTTTTTAGCTCGTAAACAAAGTTATTAGAATCTTTCAGGATTATAAAGCACACCTACACTGTAACTCATCCCAAGTGCCTTAGTAGGGGTACTTATGATAAAGTCTTATTAGGCCTACATTTTCCATGCTTGTACGCTTGAAAAACTAAAAATTTCTTAATAGTTTAACGTATAAGATTAATGCACCTTGTTATGCAAACCATTATTCTAGAAACTGGTAGAAACTTTGTATTGCACCTTCTTAAATTTTTCTGCTTAGAAAGGATTAAAACAGCATAAATCAGCAAGAATGGTCTCCACTAGAATTAGCTGGGAAAGGTTTGACAACACAATTCTCAACCGACTGTGTTGAATGTCCTTGTGTATTTATGCGTACCCCGAACCAGTCATGTGAAGTTATGGCTCCAGAACCTCTACCAGATCCAGGGCTTTAAGAGCTGTAGCCCATGGAGCTGAGGCAACTAGCCTGCAGTTTTTAAGTTAAATCTCTCTGCAGTTTGCATAACTCCCAAGGACGCTTTTCCCAGTGAGGCAGGTTGTGGCAGACATAGTATTTGAGGAGTTTGAGCACAGCAATCTGAATTTTTTTTTCATTTTCTTTCAATTTGAAATGGGGAAAAAAAACTCCACCAATGTGCTGGCAAGCTCCAATACTACTACACAATCTATAAAGTAATTGTCTAATTCATTTACTAGAGGATTCATAGAAGAAGAAATTTATATGGAGAATGTAATCCATGTAAGCAGCCATCTCAAGGAAACTATTAGCTGTCAGCAGTCTTTTTTTGTTCAAGTTTGTCCACATAGATAGTATCGCATCTTGTGAGAAAAGCTGGTAGAATTGCCTTCTATTGAGAATAAGAAATATTATGAAAAGTGACAGCCCTGTGGCTACCAGACATGTTAATGACTAATTTTAAGATTAACTTAAAAAATGAGAGATGGCTTAAATAGAAATTTGGAGTGAGAAAGCAGAAACACTATCCTTTGAAACACGGTGTGGAAAGAAACTGATGCACGGTGTGAATCACATTAGCTTTCCAAATCAGTCATTTTCACGAAGACACAGAAAATAACCTAATACAGATTTGGCTGAAGGCCTCAGTAGCATTACAACAGCAAGGATCAAGATCTTATGAAAAAGACATATCTCACAAGATAGAGTAACTAACTGGATTAGAGTCTTGTGGTATAGTTCATACATCAATCTGTTCTGACATTCAGTGTTCCACTTCAGAGTGATACACCTTCATTGTGTATCACCAACCATGGCCAATTTTATCTCCAAATTTTATTTGGAGATAAAATTATCACTGTTGTTCATTAAAATCTGTTCAGCTTCACACCTGAGCGCAGGAATGAAGGGCTGCCACAGACTGTGCAAGAATAGCTCAGCGGTGTCCATGGACAACATTTTACCCCTGTTAGATGTTTAACCCACCACCATTGCAAGCATCCGTGGAATTGAGAAGGGAACATACTAAGTGCAGACATGCCGTTCTGCTGTCCCAGCAGTCGCTAGATTATTAATATAGTGATTCAAACAAATCACTCTCCATAGGAAGACTGGCAGAATCAGGGGTGTTTCCCTTGACAATCTGAGTTTAGATGTCTGGACTGCAGCATTAGTGAGTCAGCTGCAGTGTTACATTACATTACATTAACTGTAATTATTTACAAGTAAGTAAACTGTAGAAGAGGCTGGAATAAAATATTATGCTAGAAAAGATTTGTGCAGTCTATTGTAATCCAGCTGTACCCCCAAGAGGTATAGCAGAGCTGTGCAAGTCAATTTTTAGTTAGAAACAAATATCAAGAATTCTTCACATTTGTTTCAAGCTAATCTAAAACTAAGATTTTCAAAACCTGGGGCAAAGGAAAAAGAAATGTAGGTTGGAAAAGTTTGGTTTTTGTAAATTGTCAATTTGTTTGTTTTGATTAAAAAGAAAGGATATTTGGAAACCAATGGGTAGATCTAGAGAGGACATTTGATATTTTTCAGCAAGGGGAGATGGAGTACTTCCTCACTTAAATGTCAGTAATTCAGATGTTCAGTATCCTCCCAGGTTCAAGTATCCTATTAATATGATTGGAAATAAAATTCCCTCCTTTCCCAAGAACACCTGCCTGAATGACCAGGTTACAAATTATCCTTGGCAAAGTCTGTCGCAGTTTCTCACTGTATTGTCACACACTGTGAATAATTAGTTTTGAAGGAGACGAAAAGGATGAAATAGTCATTAAGGTGTTCATCTAACAGTAGAACCTTGTTCTGAAAGGAATTTGGAGTAAATTATGCTAAAAGAAGAAGTTTCATCAGTGCTGCTGAAGGAAACAGCCCCAGAATAATGTAGGTCCCAGATCTGGACATGCTACTGAAAGGTGTGACATCTTCTTCCAAACGTCTGCTCTAAATGAGGCAGTGAGAATGTAAATTTATCTTCAACTTCTTGAGTACTCTTAACCCTGGCATCATCCAGCAGGTGGAGTGCAGTCCCTCCATGATTTTCAGGGTTCAAGCTTTTACCCCTCTGCATTACTGCATGTCAGGGGACTTCTGAGACTGCTGGCAATCACTGCAAGCCACTCCTACTCCTTCTAGCAGTCCTGCAGGACTGCCTTACTCTCTGGATCTAGTGAGGATGTGGTGGGATACTGGAACACTTGTTCAGGTGTCCCAGAGGCTTGGTTTGTAGCATCATTCCCCGTCAGTGAAGAGTACCCTTGCCCAGCTCCTTTAAATTTTTCTTGTCTGAAATCAGGTTGAGTCTGTATGTAAAAGCACTCATTTAGAATATAAAAAAAATGACAACACAGACACAAGTAGTATTAACTAAGAATAAAAGAAAAACTGTATTTACTCTACAGTTAAAATACATGACAATTCCCGTCTTCAACTAGCTCTCTGCTTCCCTCTGAATAAGGCATTTGTCAAGGTTCAGCTTTTGTACATGCTCCTCTCTCTTAGTGGACTATCTTACATGCTAGAGTCACTCTCATCTTTCAAAACTTCAGGGAAGTCTAGGTGGATTTAATCTTTTCCTTGAAACTAGCAGAATTTATGACCCAGGAGAATAAGTGAAGCTTTATTAGAATAAAGCTTCTTTCTGTACCCAGAAGTTACCTTGTATACTTAACTGGTTAGTAAACAACCCTTTGATTCAATGAGGTGTGAAACTCTTGCGTCTCCCTTTGGTGCCTGTTTGACATTTTTCAGCAAGTGTATGTCTTTCAATCAACCTTGTCAACCTTCAGATTAAGAAACAAAACCAAAACCAAAACCAAACCAAACCAAACCACCAATAAAACCTAATAAGTCTTTTGTAGTCTATTGTTACTTCTTGGCTGTAATCAGTCATGGTGGCAATGAGCCACTCTGCTGTAGGAATGGTTTTGTAGTGAGTGATCCCCAGCTCCTTAGGCAAACTGACCCAGTACAGCCAGGAATGGGGAGTGACAGAGGAAGTGGCAACACCTATTTAAGGTCAGGAAGGACTGAGGGAGGGTGCACAATTTCATCACAAAAAGTGGCCCACTGAAAATATTCCTAACTGTAGATATTAGCCACCTTTCCTGAGGCCATTCAGAACATGGTTCCACGACAACTTCAGCAAATCTAAATTATTGCAGCTGCAGTCTGGCTCCTCCCTCATGCCAGCATGCTGCCTGCACTGGGTACTGGAGCTTGCAGAGCTGATATGGCAGAATACTAACCTGGGAAACGAGGTTTACCTTCAGCCACATCTAGACCTTAAATGACGGCTTTGCCAACTCATTTGCCTGCATGTCCCCTTCACAAGACAAGTGGGGGATGCACAGCTGGGCGTCGGGTGGGTGCTGCAACCGTCATCGCTCTGGCTGATGCCTTCACACACTGTGGTGGAGCTCAAACTTCACATATACTTTCTCTTGTGCCCCTTTTTTAAATAGCACTTACATACCCTTTTTCATAGAGAAATGTTGGGAGAAATTTTCAATCATCAGACCCACCAAGTATGCTCAAAAAGTGTAATTCCATCAGTTCTGAAAGAAGACACAAAGATCTTTTTACATGTTGTGGTTATAAAGTTAATATGGGATTAAAGTATATGTCAATTTTTCCTAAAAGAAATAATCTTAGACCTGAGTTTGAGTGCTCCCTGAAGAATTTTAAGGTTGTATTAAGATAAATATTTTATTAGAAATTAAACCAGAAGAGTATAAGGCAAACCACTTTTCCGTGCTTGACTGAAGGAATTATATCTAATGCCCTGATCAAAGAGGTCTGTAAAATAGGAGTGTGATGTGTTTTTGCCACAAGACAAAGACAGAAATGAAGCAATGACCTAGGCTAGAAATTCACTTCTCTAGGGAGCAACTGTAGCACAATGATTCATGCTCTCAGGTATGAATCCCTGCAAATCACTGGAGATAAATCCAGGTTTTGGGATCTGTTGGAATATATACATCATATAAATATTTAGTTGTCTAGCCTTTTTTTTTTTTTTTGAAAAAAAAAGAGTATTCACAGTTTCTGAACAGGATTTGCTGGAAGGAAGAATGAATGACTGAATGCAGAAAGAGGGTGGGAATGAGGAATTATAGAGTGAAAAAGCATCAGAACTGTTCTAATTTTCAGAGATAAACTGTTTTGATGCAACTTTACTATCCATTTTCCAGTAACCCAATGTAATATTGTTAGTCCTAATATGTTTTGCCACTAAATCTAGCCATTCTTGACATTGATTTAAGTGCGATTTGTGTAATAGGTCAAGTAAAGTGGTGCTTATTGACTGCTGATTGTATATGTTTTTCCACCTGAAGTGTTATTGTTAATTGACATGCTCTTTCATTTTCCTGAGATAATTTTCACTCTATTTGAATAACTGCCTGAAATTCCCCTTTGTAAACTAGGTCTCTTTCATGGCAAATATCAAATATAGTTTTGAAAATCAGATAAATTGCAGACGCTAATTCATTCCTTCAACAACAGAACATTAAAATAATCGGATTCAAGCTAGTTTGTCAAACATAATTTACCTTTAGTGAATATATGCTGTCTGCCCCTAAGTAAATCACCCATTTCTAAATGTCTTGTAATCTTGTCCCATACCATTATTTCTAGTAATATTCTTGAAAAAGAATTCTGGCTAACACTAATGGCCCGAAGTTTTCTGTATAATTTTGTTTGTCTTGACATATTGCAGAATGTTCTACCTCTATTCCTAGGTAATTAGAGATCTTATATTGCCAGACTCTTTGTCTTAACTCTTGGAGATTATGGAATTATAAGAAAGGCTATCTAATTATGGCCTGTTGCTTTCCCTTATGAAGCTTTTTTCTTGTATTTCAAAGGTTGCTTTCAGAATATTTTTTTGTGTGATTATGAATATGGTGATATGGATGGTACGTACCTATCTGATGTCAGGGGTGCGTGTCTAGCTCCCTTCAGCTGATGAGAGTAAATTGGCCAAAGTAACACATCAGAAAGAAACCCAAACATCATTTTAAACAATACCAATCTGATTTCTGCATCGATGAACTAGCAGATAATGCAAGTTTCCTCTTTTTCTTCTATTGAGAAGTCCAGTGTTGATCCCTCTATGATCCCACTTGTTTGCTTTAATTGATTCCAAACGTGTGTTTCTCCATTTCTAAGGTCCTCCACACAGCTGTACAAAGACAGCAACAAAGACCCCAAGAAAAATTTCCCTTTTTGAAATGCCATATTGGATGTGCATCTTCCTCCAGATCCACTGAAATAATGACTACTTTTTGTCATTCACCCAAGCAGTGTCCTTTCCCAGCTCTCCCATGGTACCCTATGACTTTTGTGTTTCCTCTGCACACTGGGATCCCAGCAATACTCCATTCTGTATTACTTCTAGGAATAAAGTGACACAGCCAAGCATCAAACCTTTTACTGTCTCTCACATTTTGTGACAGGCATAGAAGACAGTTATCTGCTATAATTAAAAAAAACCTGTGAATTGGAATTTCAAGATTACATATCTAAAATAAAATTTATACAAAGGATTATTCTGTGACCATGAATAAGTTTACTTCATTAAAGCTGCATAACTTGCAAACCATGTTTTTAGGTCTATGAGCTCTGTCACTACTCTTGGCAAAGTCTGGAAATGCTTCTCAGCATCCACTCCACTCTGCACTTGTCAGCTTCGCTCCACAAGGGAACCACCTTCCTGGGTACTAACATTTCACACAAAGCCTTCAGAGGGCATGCAGCTGCCACAAACCCAGTTAAAACTCAGGGCAAAGGAGTGGTTCTTAGACTCCTAGAAGAGGTTCTTAAATCAAGAAGTAGCTTTTTAAAATCTCTTGGCTTTAAATGGCTGTGAACACCATATAATTTCAGTGCAAAGGCCAGGCTGGTTACTTTAAAACGGTGCTGAAAATAATCCCATCCTACTGGTAATTCTGTCCCCAAGATTTCTTTCTGCTGCAAGGCATGTAGGAATTGTCAGGAAATGTATAGACTTATGCTACTCTAATAGTTTACTGCACTATTGGGCACACCAAATATGTTCCGTAGGCATCCTACATTCTCCATTGTCATTCCCCATCTCCCTGCTCTGCTTTCCTTAGGCCAGCTAAGTACAAGAGAATAACATACAGTATACACTGATACCTCTGTGTGGGCTTCTCTAAAGAGGTGGCTTTGCACAGGTGCAACTGGAAAACCCTCAGGGATCCTAGAGGGATTGTGATGAAGTGTCAATAGAAGGAATCCAGCCTGATTTGCTGAACAAACTTTGTTGGTAACAGTTAAGAAAAAAAATAATTTTTATTTGTATACTGAGTACACCTGACCCCAAAGTCAAAGAATGATATAAAATATTGACTCCCCATGTTATTTTCCAGAGAATTATTATTTACAGTATTAGTGAACTAGTGTCCTTTGTAGATCCGATTCAAACTGCAGTTTTGTAGAACAGAGGGAAACTTCCTCATCCAGAGATACAACAAAAACAAATCCACATCCACTCCTCACAGAAATCTCTATAATGTTACACAAGTTAATATGTAAATGTTTGGAAGATATATTTCTCTGGCACCATATTATACATGTAAATGATTTCTATTATTTTCTTCCTATGTGTATCTGAAAACAAAAGTAAGTATATACTATGTCATATTAAATATATATACATGCAAGCTTTCCAGAGATTATTTTCATTTCAGACAGCAAAATGAAGCTAAGCAAAATGTCAAACTTTGTTTACTAATTTTGTACTTATCTTTTCTTTTAATATCCTGTCTTGGTTCTCTAGTTATAACGTAGATGCACCTAAAGTTCGCTAGAAACATTTGCCATTAGCTTCTTCTAAAAAAATTAAATTTGAGGATAATCCTACCTCCAGAGCTTATTCTGTTCCTGGCCATTGACTGTGACAGTGAAAGGCTCATCTGAAAGCAGTGGAGCATCCCATCTAAAAGCATAAAACATATTACATTTCATGAAAAAGCTAATTCAGATTGTTTAATTCTGGTAATATTGCCTCTGTCACCTTCAAAATCAAAATGTTCTTTCCTGTTATTATAAAGAAAACAACCAAATTGCTTAAAAACCCATTTGAATACACAGCTGCCTTATGTTGCATACTAATTTGATTAAAAATGCTTGTGCCTCACCAGCATTTTTTACATAAAACACACTGGTGAATTTAACAAAGAAATATAAATATATTTTAGCAATTTTCTAGGATAGAATACAGTATAGCATCCACAGTACCCCTGGACCGAACAAAGATCTCAATGTGGTATTGGAAGATGTTAAACTGAATGTCTTGCTGTATTTGTTTGCTCAATGCTTTGGGCACTGTGCCAACCTCATTGCGAATAACTGCATTAGTCAAGTGTATCCAAATTATTACAACACAGCGTCCATCCCAGTTATTGCTGTTGAAGCATTTTCTGAATCTTCATATCACTAGAAACGTTTATTTGAGGGAAGAGCTTTGCATAAATTCAGGACAATTCTAATTTTAGACAGAAAATCTTAAAATCTTTACAAGTTGATTGTGTAACTAGGTTTTCCTAGAAAGAATAATTAAGAAGTAGTTGCACTACTTTTGTTTACCTATTATGAACACCTTGTCTAAAGTGGGGAGCTGCCATGACAATAGAATGAGGAAAAGAGGAGCCAAAACAGGATTCACTGTATTTATTTTTCAGCTGATAGAAATAAGTATTGTCAATAATCATATCACCTTCTTCTGCCTTCAGTCTACCAGCTTAACTCCTTAATTCTTCATCTAGATGATGATGTTCCAGTAAGTCTTTTTGTACTCCTATTTACCATGTTTTTATAAGAGAGATGGCAGGTGTTAAGTATTTTAATCTTTTCTCTCCTAGAAGAGACCCTCCTCCTACTGCAGAGATGTCCAACCCTTGTACTAAAGTATGTCTGGAATCTACAGAACATGAAGCTCCCCATGTTCCCACCTTCTCATTTCAGCATAGCTCAGGTGAAGCTGGGGATGGGGCCCAAAATGACCAAGCAGCATTGACCTCTGCAGCCACTGCTGGCTTACTTCTCACGGTTGGCCATTTGCATCACTCTGCAATTTCCAGCTCAGCATAGCCATGGTCATGAGGTATAGTTCTGACAGGAGAGATGTATTTGGGCTACTTGATAGCTACATGTCACTCAAGAGATGCAGTCTCATCATTCCTGTTATACACAGCTGGGCTGGCAAAGCAAAGCAATCTCCCTCCTTGGTTTGGAATCGGTGTTTTCCTTCTCTTACACTTGACAGGGGTACTTTTTCAAATTATCTAGCCCCAGCGAATCATAGAACGGTTAGAGTTGGAAGGGACCTTAAA
>KZ506014.1:240990-283490 GCA_002844005.1 Limosa lapponica baueri
ATATAAATAACAAAATATTGTAGAAACTTAAGCCACAGCCTTCTGTATCAACTCCAGAACAACATTTTCAGAAAACGTTTCCTTTTTGCCTCACAGTGCAAAATTACAAATTTATACTCGTACACACGTTTCCTCAAGAATAAAGCAGTCCTGATTTTTGACACACCAGCAAGTTGTTGTCCATCAGCTGCACAATGGTAACTGTCTGTGGGCACCGTTCAGCAAATTGCAGCATGTACCAGCAGTATGGTAAATTATCCTGCTATGAGTGAGGGATTTCCCAGTCAGGTGTGGATGCACCTGCATACGGGTAGATGGAGAAAATTTATGCAGATATGCAAACCGTTTAACTAGAGGCATAAATATCATGTCTTGTGATGCTATTGATAGGACTTTTAAGGTACACCATGGCATTTCTGTGCCTGCCTTAAATTGTCTCACATTGAGCACTTGTTACAGAGTAAAAGAATGCGCAGTGACTAAACGACAGAGCAGCTGATGCATGGTAACCTTTTCATGTGTCAAAGCCCTCTGACAACTTGAGTTTTACATATGCTTTTGGATTTCTTACATAAAATCATCAATCTGCCAATGTTGTTTTTCCCAAGTCAAAAAATTATGCTGTTGAATGATCAGAGACTACTTTTATTTTATTCGGGCAAGAATGAACATTTCTGGAAGTTTCTTAGATTTTTGTAAGACATTGGGGAAAGAATTAAAGGTGGAACTCTTTTATCATGAGGAATAGCTAATTGAGCTTCAGTTAGCACCATGTTGTGCTGTGGTGATGCCATTGATACATGCATTTTTGAAAACAATTACTCACTCAACAACAGCATGGTCTACTTAGTAGCTTCCCCTGCCAATCTGAAGTTCTATATGTTATGCTTGTTTAACTCTTTAAATATAGTCCGCCTCTCTCCCCACTGTTTTAGTAATATCAGGTTTCGTACACGGTCTGAAATGTCAGAGTAACTAAGGCAGCTGTACCCTTTTAACTTCTCTGAAGCACTTGTGTGCATGTACTCCCCAGTGCCAGTGTGTGTGTACAGTTTGCTCAAATGCACTGGGAAGGCAGGCGGCAATGGTAGCCTTTGTATCAGAGAGGAGATCTGAGAGACACGCACGTAGAATGTAGAAAACCAGCTTGCTTTCATGTTAACATTTTGACATTCATCAAGAGGCTTGACGTTGCTTTCTACCAGTTGGAAGATGCTATACCTACCAGATATTTCAAACAGCAATTTTTCTTTTATGGGGGAGGAAGGAAGGCTTAGGATAATTGATTTCTCCCTGCTGCCATGTGGAGCATCCTGTAAAAGGGATTATCTTTGGTTTCCTTAGTCAATATTTTGTGAACATATTTTCTTCCCAGAAGGGAGGTGTTGTGAAGAACAACAGAGACCACAAAGAAAGAGATAAGTCTTTATCTCCTTGCAAAATGATTTAATCTGCTACACTTCTGACATAACTATACAGGAACACATAGGAGCATAAAGGGAAGTTAATTAAAGATACTAATGCAATGTACATAGGATAAAATATGTTCCCCATTCCTTCCTCATGCATTTTCTTCCATTTAGATGAAAGGTGATTGAAGTATAGCAAACAAGCCATTAAGAGAATCTCTACGGTACTTGAAAGATCTTTAGCTACTCTGAACCTCTGTGTGAAACCCAGATTCCTGCAGCCATAATTTCCTTCCAGAATTAAATGAAGAGACAGTTCTAGTTCAGAATTATAGCTAGAATGCTGCAATTTTCTGAAGTATTGCCCATGACCATTAAAAATACTTGTCAGCCACTGAATAGTGACTGACAATGAGTTCAGTGAAGTCCAGCTGCTGCTTTAAGTCTGGTATTGGAACATGCGATCTGGGACACTGGGGCAGCTACCCTGCAAGGGTATTGTATTAAATTAACAGTAGTGAATGGTGCATAAAATTGTCAGTAAGATAAATTTATTATAGTAAGATTTTATTCTCACTTTATTCTGTGTGGGGTGCTACCCCAACAGAGTTTCCAATTCAGTAGTATGCCTGAAGCCAGGGGTTTTATCAGCCGTGTGTCAAAGGGTGTCTGGCTCTCATTCATATATAATTTACTCTTATTACAAGAGATATTTCTATTTTTCTGCACTAACAGTTGTATATTTTCTAATGAAGGTTTAAATCAACTGGGAACCAGGGTAGAAATAGAATTTCAGTATTTTGTGCCAAATATGGATTGTTTGTCTTCCTGTTAGTTATGGATTGTGAGTGTATTATTGCTGAAGGAAAACTTGGGGAGGGGTATTTTTCTTTCATGTATTTATTTATCCTTTAATATAAATTATAGGAACTTTTCAAGTGTTCAAAATTAATTGTATCATTTAGAAAAAATGTCTGAGATTATTAAGAGAAACACATGAGCCTACCTGGTCAGCTTTGTGCTTTATTGAACTTGTGATACTAACTCTGACAGTATCTTGGTGTTTAATATTTACTATCTCGATCTAGATAAAAGCTGGATAACTACACAGATGCAAGATTCCATAATGAAATTTTCATCTCCAGATAATACTCCCTTCGTAATTTGGAAATTTCTCTGGAATGTACTTGTTTTACTTGTATCTGTTGTATCTGCTGTGTTCATTGTGTCTGGCCACAATGTTGTGTGTTCCTTGTGAGGCAGTTAGCAAGTGCTAACATCTTGCAGAACTGAGAGCTTTTCAGGATTCGCATACAGATTTCAGTCCTCCTTTTTCCATGTCTCTAGGAAAGCCTTTGTTGAACTGGCTGTCGTTCCCAGGTTTCTGGGAAAAGGCAGCCAGTTGTAACTGTTGTATGTAATGATGGAGAGCTAGATGTACATCCTCCTCTCTGAACACATTGCAACACTTCAGGATTACGTTCTGATGGTCATGTAAACTCTTATGGTGGTGGTATATTGGTAAGTGCAGAGTTGGGCCTGACTATGTTCCGGACTTTGTGCCTGAGCTTCACGGTGAGGGTTGCTTTCTGCTCACACTACCGGCTGTTGAAATATCCTAAGATTATGTCTGAAATTCACAAGTGATTATATTTTTTGCTATAATGTACCCTAATATTATTATTTATGTATCACCTCTTTTTGTTACATACTGATATGAGAGCAACTCCTTCCACTTCCTCATTTATAAAAGCTGTGATTAGCCCCTGCTTTTGAGTTAAAATTCACATTTTCAAAAGATAACCTGTTTTGTTTTTTTTTCCCCCTTGGAAATTCTGATAGATCGACCTGTTGAACCAACAGTGAGGTTCTGTCTTTTACTTCACAGAAAATTTTAAGTTGTGTTATCTCAGCTGAAAGTATAAAGGCATTATTCTAATGCCTACAAAACTCCCTCTTCTTCAGCATTTTCCAAATAAAAAAAATAGACAACACTATTATAGAACCCCCACCAAATACAGGTTTCTCTTACCCTCTCATCTCTATATTATTCTCCTCAACTTGCCGCCATTTTATGGATCAAAATGTCGATAATATTGTTTAAGATGGCCGCCTCCTAAAAGCATATTACCAGTATTGAAGGAGTCTGAGAATGAACTCAGAAAGCAAATTATTGTTATGGAAAGTATTCTGGATGAAATAAATATTTAAACAAGCTGCGTGTATCTAGTTAAGAAATCTTTATCCTTGAAAAAATGGCAGGTTTTCAGAACTGAATCTTTCATAGGACTTTATTTAGAAGCTTGAACAAGAACATGCACTTAGGGCCTAGGACAATATTTTTACTCATCTTGGCTTGCTTAAAGCCAGTTCAGACTGGGGACTTCAGCATCTGTCTCAATGAATCTAGATGGATTTTCTAAATGTGTATGGTTAGGTTTTTCTCAGTTTCTTCTGCTGAAGCTGTACTGGTGACTCTGCAGTGCATGAAAATATCCATGCTTGCTCTGAATTAGTGCAGAATGGAGAACCTGAGCTTTGATCTTCAACCTCCAGATGAGGGCCATAGCCACCTGGTGGTTGACTCTTATGGCATAAGTGAATTCTGTTAATGTCACTCACTAGTTTTTCACATCTGAAAAAACCTGAGAGATCTCAGTGTTATGGTCCTATGAAACAGGAGAATGTTTGAAATTGGGAAGAATATTGTGGCACAGGAGGATTCTTTCCTACACATCCCTGATGCTAAGTTTTACTTAAGATCAAAAGCCACCCTTCTTTAAATATTATCATATTTTCTTCAGTCTATATACGTACACTTTTAGCAGAAATTAACATTTAAAAAGCTTCTCAGTAGCTCTGCAAGTCAAACATTAAAGTTTAAACACTGAAGAGTATTCACCAGTGCAACTATTTTGCTGGAGTGATAAATATAATTTAAAGAAATATATTCAAATGACGGCTATCATACAGTGTTGCTATCAATTTTTATATAATGAAAGAGATTAAATGAATCCTTGCTAATGCATTATTGGTATGTGAAGAACAAGAAGAAACAAATCACACATATTTTCCCACTTAATTATTGTGCTAGACACTCATTGTCATATCATTGACCTATTTGGTCATGCCCAAGTTAATCATGCCTGAACCTTTTCCCAGTGGGAAATAAGCTTCTTCACTTCCTGTCTTGCAGGAATATCAACTAAAACTCAGTCACATATGCCCATAGTCTGATCACTGCAGCCCACCATAACCGTCGTCTCCAGCAGTGAAACTGCAGTCTGTGGCGTGCCCGTGAGAGTCGGTGTCAGACACCCATCACTTCCTGTGTGCCTTCGTTCAACTCTGTTCAATCACTTACTACATTCAATTATACCAACCTCTGTTTGTAAAAGTGCTCCCCTCCTTTTTTTTTCCCTTTTTCTTTCCTTTTTTTTTTTTTTTTTTTTTTTTTTTTTGCAGGGAACTGTTTTGTCACACTGAAATAGAGTTTATGTGCAGTGACAGCCTAATAAGCCAGCAACTTTAGTCGCTTATTAAAGTCAAGCATGTGTCTTTGTTTCATGTTGCTAATGATGTGGAACCGTTGAGGCCCGAGTATATTTCGTCTGGACGGTGTGGGAGCGAATGCTGAGAGCTCATTACTTGGCTCCCCATTGGAATCCTGCAGGCTTCTGCTCATTGAGGAGACTGTGGGGGCTTTGACAGAATTATTATACTGAATATTTTTAGACTCATTAACTATATCACCAAAGCAAAACATCTCTTCCTTAGATGCAAATGGCTGCAGCTACTGTGGCTTTGCTTTAGTTATTGCAGAAAAAAGGATGAAGCTTGAAAACAACTTAAGGAAAGGATTTTCATGCCCGAATGTTTGAATTTGTAACTTATATTGGGAATGTGTAAGCCTTTTTTACCACTTTTAAGCCACTCATGTCTAAGTGCCATTTAAAAATGCATATATTCAGTTTCATGTAGTAAGCGGTCCTCAATCCTTTAAATTTAGAAAGTGCCACTGAAGTACACAGCAAAATAGGAGCTTTCAGAATTCCACTTTCTATTCTAGACTGAAAAGATTTAAATGTAAAAAGCTCCTGTTAAGGTAATTATAGATGCTTGAGTTAAGCCTTCAAAGGTAAAGAAATTCAGAGTTAAGGCTAAAAATCTGACTTTCCTTTAACCTAAGTGCTGGAACATATGTACTGTGCAGTATGAAAAATCACACACTTCTCCAAGCAGTACAATTCCTAACCACAACAGAGTGATTTAAAGATGAAAAGTGAGACAAAATTTTTAGCCGAAGTCTGAATTTCCTTGCTATGATGGGTTTAAGTTGGTTCTTAATGTTACTTTATTGTAGCTTTTTGTGGTTTAATTGAGACTTAAGATGTACTTGAAGAAAAATATGAATACCTTAAAATTAATTCTTCAGAGCAAAGGACAGAAAATTGCATTTATGGCTCCATTTGTTGGAAGAGTGAAGTTGGCTGTGAACTGTACATTATTTCACCTTCTATAAAATTATATTTTGATTTCTTGACGGAGACCACCTCTATATGTTGTGTACAAGCTTACCTTTTATAAATTATGAGCTTGAGTAATTGCCTAAGTATATGCACATTTAAAAAAGACAGAACCAAGTGTTTTTTCTCACAATGTGTAGAAGCTTTCATTAGTATTTTATTCTCCAAAATTATTGTAGGTGGAAAAACAACTATTTTGATTACTAGGAAGAAAGACATTGCTTTTATTTGTGGTTCATTTCCTGCTGTAGTATTCTCTGACAATGGTGACACTGTCTTTATACATCAAGAAGTTCTTCTTTCTATGACTGCCAGGGACTCTGGAGGGAATACTTCGTATCTGAAACATGTTTCCCTTTGGGATTTCACCATCACAATAACAGTTCTGATCAGCAGCCCATTAGAAAAACGTTTGGTTTTTTTCTGAAGCTATGAAAAGGAATAGTTAAAAATCTGACAGATAAGAAAGTTATCCTGAATTGAAGCTAAATATTGTGCACATAGGAACTTCATGTTGTCCTTCAAGCAGTAATTTCTTAATAGGTGTAAGAGGAGTTTTCAAATTAAGGTCTTTGGGTAAATGAAGCCTCAGTGCGGACAGGCAGTGTGGGTGCAGTTTTCCTTTTGAAAACTTGCAGTTCCTGTTCTTACCAGTTTGTGGCACAATACTATTTAATTTAGATGTTGGGCAAAGCTTTCAAACTCCAGTGCCTCTATGCTAGGTACCTAAACCTTTATATTTAAGCATCTAGATAATAGTAGCCTGATATTTACTGGGAAAACTCAATCTTTCTGAAAGGATAATAAATATGGGTCCCAGTAAGAAAGCCAACTCTAAAACCAATGGCCATGGTTGTTCATTAGATACTAGACTCTCCCTTTAAGCTGCAGATGACTTTTCAAATTCAAATGTAAATACTCTGTCAGGAAAATTCTCACCTGCAGAACCAGTTCACAGTTGTGATTTCAGATGTTTTGCAGTAAAAATAGCCTGAAGCCAGCACACCTGTCTAGATACATAGATGGTCTACGGGAAATAAAACAGACTTGAGCTGTAGGCATGCAAATGCAATTGTTTCATTTCCTACACACAGTATTATAATCAGATTAGTAGATGTAATAGTACTATAAACAGATGTTCACTATCATATACTGTATTTACAATTTTATATTTATCCAAAATTAAAATCACTGTACAGTCCAAACATCTTTTTACTTATTTTGGTTATTTTAATGCCTGTGAAGCTGTCCCGTTTCAGTTGTGGGGAGAAAAGGTATTGGGTTTTTTGTTTTGTTTTACCTAAAGAGATATGTCCTGCAGTGAAAAACCACTGGTAACAAACATGCATACTCTGTTGGGGAATCTGATTTAGGAGAGCCTTTAAGTCTTATTAAGATGCATTCTGGACCTATATAATAAATATTTATCAGAGTATATAATACTTTTTCTACATTCCCGGTGGCTGTATTTCAGTGAGTTCCGTATTATAAATCTTGCTGTGTCCAATGACATGTGGCTTTTTAGTTATCAACCTTTTGTTGCCTAAAACTGGCTTTCCTAGACTACTGGTCAAGTTCAAAGCTTTGTACTTAAATGGATTTTCAGCATAAATTTAAATTTTATGCATTTCTTTGCTATCTGTAGCATAGTAACTGACTTTGCAGATGAATGTTATCTTCTGTTGTCTAGCCTCCATACAAGGTAATAGCTTTGTATTTATACTGAAGTGGTTGCCTTAGATGAGGTAGTTTTGACACTAAAGATGTATTTTTCTTCTTGATTTGGACTTATGGTAGATTTATTTTATGTGTATGTTTCAGGTAATAGAAAAAAAATAGTAATATTTTATTCTATATAGCACATATGATTGACCTCAGAAGGGGGTCAGGGTTAAGGGGCTATTACAAATTTTGAATGAAATGCTTAAAGATATGTTAAAGAAAAGTGATTTCAGTCTGGTTTTATGGTGGTTTGTTTCTTTTTAATAAATTCAACTCATAAAGCTAAATTTATTGTTACACTCTTTACTGCCTTTCCAAACTCTGGAATAGTGTAAAGCATCCAAATAAGCCCTTATTTTGCATTAGATGAGTGAAAAACAGTTGGTGTGCTAGTGAACCTAGTCTTTAATTTGAAACAGACTTACTAATTTTGTTATCTAGGATACGGTAACTGTGTCTGCACCGACAGGTAGGTGTACCTGCTGTGTGCCCTGCAGTCCTGTTCTCCTGATCTTCCAAACTGGGAAGCTTTTGAAGTACAATGTTTCCTTCCTTGTTTGTGCATCCAAATTTTCTCCCAAAAGAAAGCAAGGTGCATGTGGAGTGTGCAGGGTTTTGCTTTCTTTTCCTTTTTTGCAGAAAGGGAAAACTGATTAAGATGAGCTGTAACTATTGTTACTTCTGCTGTTAGAAGTTGACGCTAGGTCCTGAAAAGTAGAAGAGAAACACACACTGAACGGGGGAGAAAAACATCACTGAAAATAGAAAATTCAGCTTCTGACATTTATACTTTCCATTTTTCAGCATTAGCATTGCAACAAAGACTGACAGAATTGCTTTTCAGGCACTTCTAATACATTGAAGAAGGCTTAATAAAAAGGAGGCCAAAGAGGTCTCCTTTGGGCTCAAGCCCAGATGATGTTTCTTCTTGGTTTTCTTCTTGGTACATAATATTTTATCATATCATAACATATCATCACCTGCTTTAGCAGGGGCATCAGACTAGATGATCTCCAAAGGTCTGTTCCAACCCCTACCATTCTGTGATTCTGTGATATGTAGGCTTTGCCTGCAAGAGAGCACATAGTTTACTCTGAAATAAAACCAGAGAGTGAACTAACCGTGTTGATGATCAGATGTCTAGAGGTGGAGTTTACTCCACAGTCCTCCTTTATTTTGCAATGTTGACGCATGCTTGTAGTATGGATAAAATTCTCCTCAGTCTACTATGACTAATTCACAGTTTCAGACTACTTAACATATTTTTTGCTGTCTTTTAGGGATATAGGGAACATGAGATTAAGAGTTCCTAGAATTAGATTGAATATTTGTAGGATGGAGACTGGCAGTGGTGGGACGAGGAGACAACGTAAGGATAGGCAAAAGGTGATTTGGAAAAAAAAAAACAGCGATCCAGGGAAATACTGGAGTTTTCCAGTAAGTCTGGGTCAGCCTATGGAGAAATGGAAGAACCTCTGTCTATTAAGGATGCTCTCCTTTCAGAGACTGAAAAGGAACTAAAGATTCCTGTATCTCAGATGTCATTCCCTCTGAACAACATTTATGAAACTTTTTGAGATAGTGTTTTACCCCCTTTTAGCTCTGTCTCACATGAAATATTGTTATACTCTGCAGAAACAACCTCTCCCAGAAATAGTCTTCCACTGCACATTTTGATGTGTTCACAGTGTGAGCCCACCCATTGCTTTGAAAAAGATAGGAGAAAGACTATGAATCATATCGTAATACATAGGGTCTTAAAGTAATGTTGCAAAAGCAACTGTAAGTCTGGCATTTCCTAACTTCTGAACATTTCTCTTTCCTTTTTATTATCCTTTTAAGGTGACTGTGTGTGATTATAAAGGCATTAACTAGATTCCTTTTTGCATCTTTCATTTATCTGGTAATCAGGAACATAATACTGAATCTATTTGTGTAATTGTGACACTTAAGAATCTTGGAAATCAAGATAGGTGGAACCTGCCAACTAACTCATGGTTACCAAAGTCACTGACTCAGGTCATTAATAGTTTAAGTACCTCCTCATTAAAATAGTTTAACCAAAGATGTGTTTTCTGTCCTGTTTATTACTGCTGTCAGCTCTTATCTGTAAAAACTGCTATTTGAAAGGGTTTATACAGACTGCACTTCAGAGAGGGATTAAAAAGACCAAACTTCTTGACAACCATAGTGAAAATCAATCTGAAGCTTGCATGCTAGTAATGACTTCCTTGTTTTCATACATGCTTGAATTTTCTTCAGTTCTGGAGAATCTTTCATGAGTTAGGAAAAAATGTCATAATCCTTACTAAGAAGAAAAGTGAACATAGACACCAGTTGTAAGGTTGCGTCCATTAAATACATACATCTTTGGAAGCAGTGTTCAACAATTTTTGTTGGATCTTTTTGTTTTAATGCTTCCTATTTAATACATTCGCCTTGTAAATATAATACCTGTATAAATAAGGGCTGTAATTGGTATATAGAACACCCTTTTGATCAAATCATATTTAAGATTGCATATTTTTTTGTTTAAGAAACACACCTAACTAAGTCATAGTAACAAGTAAATGAAATTCTGCCAGCAACATTAATGAAAGGAAAAATGAGGTGACAACTTATTTAACATCTTGAGTTCGATTAATTTATCGCTAATAGAAACTATGTTTTCAGTGCAACCTTGCTCGGAGTTGGAAAGAGATGCTGAATTCCCCTTGCTAGGCTCAGCTGTGTGACTCCAGCACGGTTCCTCCTGACGCGCTGACTGAGGTGTGGGTAGCCTGACTGCGCCTGTGTGCCGCCCCGCAATAAAAACTGCGGTCCCAGTTCTGCAGCGGGGACTCTGGTGGCTTACACAAGAGCCAGCCATTTGACGTCTGGTGGTCCTGAGGTGTTGCCCGAAATCTGGGGCACGGGTCTTGAGGTCCTGTGCTGTTGGGGCCAAGAATGTCAGTGTCTTAAAAGTCTGCAATTTCAGGGCAGTCAGCCTTGTCAGTGTTAATAGGCTCCCTGTTGTGGTGCTAAGGGATGAGGCATGGATCTATCTGGGCTAGAGCCTGGCCTCCTAGGACTTCCAGTTTCTGTGCTGCAACGTAAAAATGATAAATCCTAGGGGCCGTTGCAGTTGCTGAGTGAATTTGACTTTAGCTGCTGTCAGTTTCACTAGCACTGTTGCTTTTGGGGTTTTACTTTTCTCATACATTGAAAATATGATTGTCGGCTTTGACTGTCTTCACTGTTCACGTCACTGTTCGGCTCTTCCCCTTTTCCTGAAAGCAGGGTGTGAAATACCAGACTCAGCCGTGGTTGTTTCAGGCTTTGTCTGTGCTCTGGAACAGGGGCACACCCAGCTCTGGTTTCTGGGTGCACATCCTGGCTATTTCCCCATTCAGCAGCAGGACAAGACCCAGATGCACATCAGCCCTATGAGGGCCCCTGATTTCATTGTGCTGGAAACTGCTGCATGCAGACAGGGAGGAAAATGTGTTGTGCTTGTATGGGGACTAGGGGAGTGCCAAGTAGCACTCCTAGCCTGCAGGTGAAAAATCAGTAGATAGATCTTATAATTGCTACTTCCAGGAAACAAGAGTGCCCACAAGTAATATGAGTGGTTGCAAACTTCCTAATGTATCAGCAAATGAAAAGTTATTTAGTTTTTGCATTAAATTTTTAAGTGACAAGCAGAATATGATCCTGTGATTGAAGGTTTTATCAGGGACTATACCAGAGACATTAGCTTATTCTTACATAAAGTGCTGTTTTATCATTATGAAATATAATAAATAACTTACAATAGCATTACAATCTCATTGACAGTTGCCAATCTCTGGATGCTGTTCAGGAGAAAAAGTGAGGGAAATATGATGTGCACATGGAAACAAAAGAATTGAGCTTGAGTAAAAGTTTAGAAGTAAAAACACAGAGAATTGTTAAAGAACATTTTCAGCAATGAAATAAATAAATAAGGACAAAATAATGAAAATGGTCTCCTTGGCTATAAAACCAGCATTCTTGTAACCTACACTGTTGTAGTTGACTCAGTGCTGGTTACCAGCATAGTATATAGTTATTAGCCATCTTATGTGCCATACGACTCAAAGTTCTTTGTGGTCCACGCTCATTTGAATCTGTCCTGTTACCTGTGGCAGTTTTGTTGAACGAAATCAATTTCAGTTTGTTTGCATTCACAGTTTTGCTTTATTCCATTGATACTTAGAATATTCTGCCCTATTCAAAGTCCATGCACATACTAGAAGAGACACAGACTACACTTTGAAATTCAGACTGTAAATGCAATAGCAGACACCTACTTACTCACTGAGCTCTCTGAATCTGAAGGAAGGAGGACATTGTGGAATATAGAAGAACAGAAAGAACAACAAAAATTAAACCCCCTTTTGTTTGTTTACTCATATGCTTTGAAGAGTTACTACAAATAATGTATTTGGGAGTTTTTCCAACAGTATTGTTTTCATATTTTTGTTTCTTTATGAAATATTGAGGTGGGAATATTGCAAATTAAAATAGAGCTGCACTGTCAAGGTGGGAAATTCTCATTCCTGCCTTCTTAGGCACTTGCTTTCTTATTTCTTGCTCTGCTTGGTCTTGTTCTTAATTTTCTTCTTCTTCTTTCTTTTTCTTCTTCCTCTCCTTCATCTTTCTTCTTCTCAGAACTGGAAGAAGGAAGTACAATGAATCAGTGTTTTTGGCATGTCATTCAAACTTCTCCTTTACATTAGGTCTTAACCTACATCACATTATCTGAGTCTACATGGCACCTGTGGTATTTCTTTTAATTTGAGATTTTTGTATGAATGACTTACAGTACTTAGTGAGTGATTTAATTACTGACAGTGTGTGACTTCATTTAGCCTTTTTCTTCTCTTCAAATTGTGCTTCCTAGAGAAATGTGGTTGAATCCCTAAGCCCTTCTGAGGACAAAGGTTCTGGTAAGACCTGCAAAATTTTATTCCAATTATCTTAGTGGCTAGTTAATACAATATGTATTATGACAGACTGAAGCTAAATATCTAACTAACTGTAAACTCCATTCTGTGAACACCATTTTAATTTCTGCCTTCCCCATAATATTCATTTTTGCAATACAATCTCCATCCTGACTGAAGGCAGGTGGGAAAAGTGGTGGGAAAAGACAGTCAAATCGTAACAAGGACTGTCTGTTTGAGTGCTGTGTTCTTAGATCAGAGAATTAAGTAACACTTTAGAAGTCTCAGTGAGAATGCTACTAAGAATCATCCAAGATAAGTGACTGAGAAGCTGATGTGTAAATGTCGCGAGTATGGGTATCTGACTCTTTGTAAACCTCAGAAGATGCTTATGTTTACTAAGCAAGAAAGGGCATTCTGTCACCTTATATTGACCTCTGAGTCAAGCAAGAAGGAAAACAGCTGTCTGGCCTAAAGTTCTAAATCAGAGCTAGGTTCCAAATCAACAAGGAGGTTACAAGATTTAAGAATTTTCATGAGACTTCTGAAATCTAATCTCTGGTACTAGGTAAGAAGAAAAGGGTGTTTGGTTAGACTAAGAATGTCAAATTCAAGTTAGTTGATGACTTAAAGACTTCAGTTTATTAGTCTTAAGATATCCCTTTTTCCCTTCCCAGTGTAGTTCCTACCCTGACCTACTGTAGTACCCTCTAGCCATGTATATTTTGCTTATCTTCCCCTACCTGTTGAAGATGGACCCCCTCCAACCTTCATGTTCTGTTCCTAATCCCATCCTCGTCATATAATTTATGAATTCAATACTTACTGTTTATGAAGAGCATGTGTGCATGTGGCTCCTTCCAAGACACTTTCAACAGGAAGCTCTGGATACTGTTGGTCATGAAGGCGACATCTAGTCTGCGAAATGAAAGAGGGTTCGGGACCTAGCTTGACCTGCTCTGTAGTTCTCCATACTGTATATTTATGGTACCATGTCCAGTTTGGGCTTGTGCTAGCCAGCATTTTCCAAGAGAAGTCCTTAACATGAGTCAAGGAATAATATGTATCGGGGACTGCTTCATGTAGGGAGTGTGGATGGGACAACATCAGCTCGAGTTCCCTCAGCACAATACAGTGTTCCACCACTACCCCAAGAGACTTTGCCATACCAAAGGGTATAAAAAGCCTACTCTCTGTTTCATCTTCATAGGCTGAAATGCAGCTTTCATGTTAATTCAGTCATTCATCCGTTAACCCCTTCTCCCCTTAAAATACTATTTGTGTCTTAGGGCAGTGAGGCTGTCACAGAAGACTGAGAAATGGTAGTGGGCTACATAGTGTGGACAAAGGCAGCCTGTGCCACTTAGTCTTACTGCCATAGAACGGTTCCTAGCTCTGTTTATTTAACGATATGAAAGTAGCCCCAGGGGTTGAGAAACAATGTGCATCTCTAAGATGCAGTCAGCCATCAGCACAGAGGTAACATCTGGCAAGAAGTTATGCACATCTTAATTGGCCAGCTGTTCTTCTGATTGATTCATTGCCTTCCAGGAAGCACACTTACCTCTCCATGCTCAAGTTGGCCTTGCAGAATATCCAGCCTCTGGGCTGCTTTCACTGTCCAGGCAGTGTATTGTGCAAACCCAGGTGGGAAATTCCTGGGCAAAGCCTGGCTTTGCTGAGCTGAAGGCCATGTCATTCCTCAAATGGTTAACTCAAAGTCAAATTTCTGTCACAGCTAAAGGGATGCTAGTGAGCGGATTCAGCCAAGCATCCAGGAGCATGTGCCACTTTGGTGGTGCCTGTTGTATCCCCTGGGCTACCGTGGCACCCACTCACACTGCCCAAAGCCTGGGAATTGGCTAGCGACTAACAGCTCTTGTGAGTTCATAGCCAAGTGCCAAAGGCCTCAAAGTACAAATGAAATGGAAGTACTGCCTGGTCACAACAGGCTGGTTTCTGGCCAGAGAGAAAAATGGGCTTGATTTATGATCCTTGAATTCTTATGAAGTTATAGGGGATAATTGAAAAGTGTATCATTCAGAAAAAAATAAAATTTCTTCCTTTGAATTTCGTTTTACTGTTTTGCAATAGTCAAGAGATACTCTATATGAATCAGAAGCAACTGCTTAATATAGAAGTTTATCATCATAATATTTGATGTTCCTTAGTCAAGTCAGTCAGGGTGCTGTCTCTGTATTCTTCTAGGTCTACAACTGAAGTACTTTTTGGTAATTAATCTTAGTGTATTTTAAAGGTAGCAAAGAAGGCATGAATTCACCCTTCACAAAGATGGATCTTACTAGTTTATTAGTTTTATTTTTAACATTGCAAGCTCATGAAAAAAATTATCAACAACACTAAATGTCAAAGGACTGCTAGTTTACATTTTGAAAAATGTGTTAACAATTATACTCCAGAAATCCTTTAGGAGGGGACAGAGGATGAGATATGGTATTTTATTGTGCCATTTCTTCTTTTCAGAGTAAGCAGTGGAGTCTGTAAAGGGAATGATTAGAGATTATGGCTGCTTTAACAGGAGAAATTAATGGCAAGGTCAGGAATTTCTTTGGAGCAATCTTGTTTACTTGCAGGGTTTTGACACTTCAGCTTATGCTGTCTGACATGTTCCTCTAATGGCTTTGTACAAATACCAAATAAAAGTTGGGAAAAGTTGTAGGCTTCTGTAGATGGGAGCGTTGGAGGCAAAAAAACTTAAGAAATACAAACCTTTGGTTTGGACTAAGTGGAATTATCTGCACCTTTTCAAAATGTTTCCATTCATTGCTTTGGGCTCCTGGGAATGAAATAGCTGTGTTTGATTATCAGTGTTACTAAATGATATAGAGAGAACCATCTGGATAAGTACAGATATATTTCCCTTGTATAGCAGTAGAAATTGGCAAGTATAAAAACCTTTGAGGAAAGAACAGCACAGGTATTCTATATCTACTCACCATCAAACTCTAGGCTACATTTCCAGGAACTTAATACAGAAAACACAGTTTTCATTTTCAGATTGGTGTTAAAAACAGCTACAGCAAGTAGCCACAGTCATCAGAAAGATACCCTGATCTTACTCTATTGTCTCTTTTCCTTATTTTTTTCCTGACAACAGTTAAAAATCATAATATCAGTCTTTAATTTTTTTCTTCCTCCATTGACTGCTGGTTTTGTCTGCATTCACTGATAATTTTAGTGGAAGATTGTACTCTGATTTTTCAGGCTTTTCTTCATTTGTTTTTCAGTGGATCTTGAAATACAGTTTTCCTTTTTTAAAATTTAACGTTGCTAATCTGCTTACCAAAGCATTCACAACTGGAATAAGGTCAAAAAACAAGTGCATCTTTTCATGTATACTTGCACATCAGCTGAGATTTGTTTTTTTCATGAGGCTTTTACTCATTTTTAAAGTATATCCAGTCTGTTGACAAAAGAGCTTTATTTAAATGACTATGTAATCTTTACCAGCAGTCTGTGGAGCAGATTTGACAATAAAGAAATATCTCATTACCTAGGAGCTTTGTATATTGTACAGGTGTAACTTGGTAGCTGAATAGTATAAAAAGATAAATATTAACTGGATTTTGCTAATAAATCTGCCATTCTTACAGCGCCAAAATCTGTAGAGTTGTTGTAATTGCCGTTGTTTGAGTTGTAACAATGAATGGAACTGATAAGGCTTATGTCATTTACATAGAATTTAGCATTCACAGTGCACTGTTGAATTAATATGACACACACATTGGGTCCTCTGATATAAGATTAGCATCATTTGAAAATAGAGAAAGTGTAGCTTTAGAAGTGACATATTAGTCTCTGTTCAACATGTAATGGTAATTTGCTTAGGTCTGAAAATCATAGGAGGTTACTACCGACAGCAGTGACTAGTAGTTAATACTTCTTTTGTTAGTTGCATTTTGGTTTGCTCTATTTTGTAATAAATTGCTGTCTTAAGAGGGACTACTGCAGAATTACAAAATAATATTGTGTTGAATCCAGAAGGTCAGGTACCAGAAGGTCAGGTACCAGTTATATCAGTGTCAGTCAAGAGTGGTGTTGAGTTATATTTGTTGAATGTAAAACAGAGTAATGTTTTAATAAAAGAATTCAGTGAAATAATCTTAGTTTCCTGTACTGTCAGCACCATAGAATAACTATGTTTTAGCTGCCTAACATAGCAATCAAATACCTAAAGCCTTTTACAGATCTCGCCCCGGTACAGTAATGTCAGAAATATACCCTTCGACATGGCCCAGTATGATTTAAAGTCTTCCCAGTGTCTTCAGTTGAATCTGTCATTGCTAATCAGCTCTAGAAATTAAAGACGTAAACTGGATGCCCCCCAAAAAAGAGATAACACAAAATTCCCAGTTATCTCTGAAAAGCTGAGTTTAAGTGATTTAGTTTATATGCCAGGGGTACAGTGTGGCAGAGATATGAATATAATACATTTCTGAAGTGTTACTTTCAGAAGCCTTGATCATTACAGTGTTCTTTGGCTTCCGTCATTCTCTGCCTTCTTCACAGTGTCATGCTCAGTATATGACTGCAAGTGTATGTAAGCTTTCCAAATGCTTTTCAGAATTGATGATGTTTTATTTTATGATGGTCCTCGCTTATGACTATGTCTAGCTCATTCATCCAGCCTATTGATTACTAAGATTTCTGCCCAGCTTTGTCTTACATCCAGTATATTACATTGCAAACCTTTTCTCTTGCAGAAGGGAAGGGGGAGATCTTTTTCTCTGAATAATTCTTTGAGTTTTGTTTAAGTGATGGGATCTAGTGTTCCGTTTCTCTGTCATATGATCATTGCTGTATGCCATGATGTTTTTTAGCTTCTGGATTGCTCAGTGCATCGCTGACATCTCAATTGGTTAATGTTAAATGGTTTAGGTTCATAATATTTCATCAAAATATGGTATTGATGGTGGGCTGAGTCTAGTGAGACTTCTCGGAAATGCTCTGCCCATCTGTTTCTCTCATCTGCCTCAGCTACCTGTATGTTCCATCCCTGCTGCTGCTTAGTCCATTTCTTCTTCATTTTAATATCCACAAATGGGTTTAGTCACTTGGTAAGTAGCTTGCTCTACCTACTGTAGCTGCAAGATCATCTTCAGCTGCTAGTTCTTTTAAATGTCTCATTTTGTATTTCCTTAGATTCTTTTCAGTCTGGAATCAACATTTGTTCAGAGTAGCTGCCTTTAAGTCTCTGTAATCAGAGAAATTTCCATTCCTTGAGCCTGGTGGCTGAGTTTGCTTCCTACTTTTCAGGCTGTTTCTGAAGGAAACTTCAGGAGAGGAAAAAGAAAATTTCAGTTAGTTCTTGAAGGAAAACTCAAAAAATCGTTCTTTTTTCTGGTAAAATATTATTGCAATTATGGCAATTAATATTCCATTTTTATGGTCTAGGTTTAGATCGCCTTGTTTGATGTTACTGTACCCTAGCATAGCTATGTAAAGCCTAGATTAGACTATGATGGTTAGAATTGCACCAGTTTTGATTAACAGTTGGATTTCTTAATCAGAACTTGGCACCCTTAACAGAGACTTCACAGTTTCATCCACATATACCTTCCAATTTTCACAAAGACTTTTTTTTCTTCAGGATTGCTGGGCACCAGTAGATGGATATTTACACTGATACACAGCCAGGCACTTCATTGTCAGTGATGAATCTCATTCTGGACCAAAATAACAGACATTATAGAGAAAATCAAGTTTCAGTGCTGTATTCCTCACCTAATGTATGACAAATTGCTTTGTGAAGATGGTTTTTGTACAGGGTAGAGTTATATAGAGATAAGCATTCTTACTTGCTCGGCAAGGCTGGTACGTAAACAATCTGATCAACTGTAGGACCTATGTGAGGCTCAAAAGTGCTTACAGAGGACAATATTTTAAAAATTTTTAATTGATAGCAATGGAAAAATTTACTAGTGACTATCTGCAAAAAAAATTTTTCCAAAGACTTACAGTTCTCACCAGATTATTTTTATGAAAAAGTCATATCATATAAAAAAAGGCTGTCCCCTTTGAAATGTGACTCCTCTTTGCATACTGCATCTAGTAAGGGAAACATCAGTATAATTTTGTAACAGGAGCAGAATAATGTATTTTGCCCAGAATACCTCACAAAAAAAGCAAACTGCTTGGGCTATCCAAACAAATTTAGCCTGAGGCAAACACCTGCCATGCACATTTTTAGATCAAATGTTTAAAGTTTGGCAAAATACAAAGGGAATCTTCTTTTGAGACAAGCAGTATCCCAGTCCCACCTATAGTAATATCTGCTACATTTTATGTGATCCAGAACCTTGCAGTTTTACTGGATCAGACACCTTACAAGTAAGTATGTGTTCTAAATGCAGAATACATTTGTCTGATGAATAACTCTAATTTTGCAAAATAAAATGAAGCTTTATTTATAGAGGGTCTGACTCTCTCTTTGCATTCTCAGGTGTAAAACAGGAACAATTATATTCAGATTGGTTGAATCTCACTAATTAAAAACAGCAGAGAGGAGAATTAGGTTTGTAATCATAACCCAATATAATGCTAGCTGGAACTACTAATTGAAGCAGTCCAAGTGGTATGTTATTGACCGAGAAAAAGCATCATGACTGAGTTCCATGTGCTGTTCACTTTGTATTCTTAATGGAGCCACATGCCATTTGGTGTTTAATCAAGTAAACACCCCTAGTTTTGAGTCCATTGTCAAATATGTCTGTAATCTGCATTGGTCTCTTCCTACGGAGCTAGACTGCGTAATAGAAGATAAGCAAGTGAAAATTTTGGGTTCCTGTGAACTGCCAGGCAACAAAAGTAAATAGCGTTCTGTCCTAAATAACATACAGTTCCTTCTCTCTGTGTGGGATTTTCTTTCAATTTACCTTTTGTTTACTGTATAGAGCATCTAAATATTGTGACAGCATTAATTAGTGAGGACCTAGAAACAATACCACTGGAATAATGAATTAGGCTTGACTAGGCCTCAGCTTCAAATAGTGTCATATGCTTTTTATGCAAGTTTGATCCCTCAAATAAGAAATTACAAATAAAAATATTATCTTAAGTTCAATCATATTATGCAAATCAGGCATGAGTTTAATTAAGTATCTTGATTTATCATAACAAAAAACTTAAAGGCAAGAATAGAATAAAGTAGTCCGAATCATAAGCTTTCTCTCTAGTAAGATATCAATGGCAGCTAACTCACACCTCCTTTTCCTAAACTTACACTGATATTACTGATGATATAAATAAGGAATTAAACAAATATAGAGCCATATGCTCCCCTCTGCTGTGAGGCACAGAGGGGAGCCACAACCCAAGTGAAAGAGAACAACAGTGAAGCCCCAAAGTAGCAGCATGGTGAGGGCAACTCCTTCATTTGGTCTCCCCAGCAGCTC
Organism: Limosa lapponica baueri; assembly: GCA_002844005.1. Lineage (NCBI taxonomy): Eukaryota > Metazoa > Chordata > Aves > Charadriiformes > Scolopacidae > Limosa > Limosa lapponica. The sequence continues at coordinate 261,009 of KZ506014.1, forward strand.
ACAAAGATGCCTCTCTGCAAAAGCCATCAGCTCATCAGCTCCTCATTTTTAGGAGAAGTCACTTGCTGCAAAAAATTGTCCCCTCCCAGCAAAAAAAGGGCCCCACACCTCTTTGAGAGCTACTACTCCTTCTTGCAGGATGAATTTTGTTTTGATCCTTGCAAAAAACCGTACAGTCCCTTTAACGGAAGGCGGTTGCAGCCATGGCAGGTCCAAGAATGACAGAAACAAGGATCCTGGTGCTTCCTTTCCTTTTGAATCCCCAAAATCCGGAGCTAGTTTGTCTTTCTGATTCCTTTTTCCTTCAGTCCTGCTCCTACAGCAAAGTAAATGTCAGAAACAAAATGACTCTCATACAAATATTTGGCTACTGTACATATTCCTACACCTTGACCACTGGAGATGCTGTTACCTTCTCTGTGAGCATTTGGCTCAATGTGTTGAGAATACTTAGGAAACAGCATGTTTCTCAAATAGTGAAAAAAAAGCAATGAGAAATGAAGGAGTTAACAATAATGTCATGTATGCAACCCATGCATGCCCTGCCTTCTTAAGTCTCTACATGTGATCAAAATTTAAAAGATAAGGAAAAGCAAATAACTACATGTCTATTATATGACCAAGAAGAGGATCTAAGGGAAAAGTGTCAGTGCCTGTAGTGATAGAGAGATCATGGCAAAACCTATGAAATCTGCAGGCTGCACTTGGGCTAAAAGTGCACTTTTAACTAGGTTACTCGGGATTTTTCTGTTTTAAATTGTTCCCTCAGCTAAAGATCTGCAGTTGACTCTGGAGATTCCATGGCCCCTCCTAGGTTAGTGGGTCCATCAGTTTATTCTAAGCTTGCAGGTAACATTATTTCATCAAGCTATTGCGTTCTTACAGACATATATTTCTGATTCTGTACATAAATGTTATTTATGTTGCAATTAATATTGTAAAATTAATAAATATTGGGTTTAGGCCCCATGTTGCTAGGCATGATAAAAAGTATTCAAAACATGAGATGCATTAGATGCAGGGATACTTAGAATAGGAACAACACCTCTCACGAACTTGTAATTTGCAAGTGTTTATTCAGTTCTTTGAAATGAGAAACTTTAGTGAAGGTTGTATCAGACACCAGCCATTATAAACTGTCAGTTTCTCAATAAATATTATAGCAATTTTCAAACCGCCAAACCTCAAAAGTTTTTAATGTCTTTTGATCCTCTCAAGACAAAAAAATGGATGGGTGTTGAACTGGATAGCCACTGATGTCTTTCACCATTCTCTGACGAATCCTTTGACATGCTCTCCCAGCCACCATTTTCCTCATTGTGACAACATATCTTGCAATTATTTTACCTTTTTACAAAAATGAGAATGTTGATAATCCAAAAATAGTTTTCTACCTGATTTGTTTTTCTAGGGCTTAAGTAGGTTGTGTTATTAAAATGTCATAAGTTGTTATGTTTTTCTCCTCTCTCACTGGCATTCTTTTTCAGACTTCAGAATGGTATCAAACAACATGAGATTTGAAAATAGTTGAATTAACAGCAGACCCACAGAAAGAGAGAGATTTCAGGGAAAAAAAAATCTTAAAATAGGAGGAAAGGAGCAGTAGTATTCAGAAAAGGTTCTTCAAACTGGAAAACATATTCCTATTTGGATTCAGGTTTTAGCTGTGATTCGGACTGATATTTTTATATTTTCCTACTGAGTTTGTCTACCTTCCCTCATGTTATTTTTAATATACACTGGCAGGACTCAAAAAAAATATGTACAAAGATCTGTTTTAATATTTTACAGCTTCATTTACAAAAATGCAGGGTACTCACAGCTTCCATAGAATCTAATGGGACTTGTGGAAACTCAGTATCTCTGAAAATCAGGCCATTAATTTTGAAAATGTGCATTAATTACTCTCTAGGCTGTAATAGCTCACTTGATATTACTATAATCTACATTCTTTTGAAAAAGTGTATTTTTCACCTGGTACACTGCGCTTGCTCCTAAAGAGCAGTCATATCTTATCATGTAAAAGCTTCTTTATAACTGATCCAATTATTGACCTGTGGCATTGACCTTAATGAAATGTAATATTTCCAAAGAAATGGTACAATCCATTGTGTTAATCTGGTTGACAGGCATACTCTTGAAGACCTCATGCTAACAATAGCGATGGAATTTATTGAAATAATTATCTTGATGAAACACAAAACCATGTATTTCCACTAAGCAATAATTTAGGTGGTTTAAATTTCCATTTTCTAAATTGCAACTAGTCTAGAGTATGCAGCAATGTTTGCAGAATTTACCAAAACCCACAGTCATTTTCAAAAACATTCTATGTTGGTAGATTTTCAGATGTCATAAAAACATTTTTCTTTGAGACTGAGACCTGCCCCACCGGGTTTACAAGTTCCAAATACCTGCAGATTAAGGAAAAACTGATATCAGTCTTAGCTGTAGATGTAACAATAATTACTGTTAGCAAATAGCTAAAGCCTATCAGGTAAGCACTCACACTTTGAATAATTTCAGTTAAGATTCTTTGCACTGAATGCAGTTCTGAGGATAAGTGTTATCTTTTCTATATGTCTATATAAAATCCGTTTTTTAAGTAGTGTCACTCTCAGCCGCCGCATTCAGTGCGATTTAGTGCTGTTAGATGCTTTCATGTCACATGGTTATAGCTAGGTAGATTAATAGGAACTTCTATCTGGAAATTTCTTTCCTGTTATTGTTCTCCCTGAGCAGTTGATGGCTAAGTTAATTCTCTTTAGTTTTGTCATGCACTAAAGCACACATTGCCAAGCTATGATAAGCTTTACACAGGGGAAAAAAAAAAGCCCTTGTGTCCATCAAAGTCTTAAACTTGCATTTTAAACTTTGGCCTGACCTGATGTGCCATTCAAAAAGCTTCAAAAGATTATTTTTTTAAGAAAGGTTCAATATGTCCCGAGGCTATCGGTTTTGAGTTAAACTGGGTGAAGTAGAAATATTTTACTCATCAGCTTTGCAGTCACAGAGTTTGCCTCAGCTAGAACAAAACTGCTGAGGCATTTAGAGAAAATTAACCCCCCATCCTGGCAGCCAGATGTGACTGGTTTCTGATGAATGCACATGAGTGGGCTGAAAAACCAAGAGACTGTGAAATTCCTGTCAGGTCCGTACAGCGCAGAATGGGCTATTGACTGCTTTCTATATTTCCCTCCATCATTCTTCTTGAACGCTGCCATTAATTTCCTTTCCTGCTCTGACTTGGGAATTTAATTTTTTTTTTTCCTTCCCCCCCCCCCGTCCCCTTCTTCCTCCCATTCCCTTCCTTCTTGCCTCTTCCCCCTGCCCCTTCCCCCCCCTCCCCTACCCCGGTTCCCGTTCCCGTATCGGTGGCGGTCCCAGCTTTGGGCGCTGCAGAGGCGGCTGCGCAGGGCGCTGGCGGCGCGGTGGAGGCAGCGCGGCCTCTCCATCCAGGCTGGGCTGGCGAGGATCCAGGCAGCCTCTCAGGAGAACGCTCAGAAAATATTAGCTGTGCAGGTAGGTGATTGCAGGGAAGTCGGAAAGATCATTCTGATCTAGATTGAAAAGCAAATGATGGGTAGTGTGATGAAGCATTAAAACCATATCCCATCAGAGTTTTATAAATTTTTAACCTCTTTAATAAACTGGAATTGCATGAAGGATGAATTCAGTAAGTTAGCACATATACCATGCGTAGTTTGAAAAAAAGGGGGAGATTAGATTTATTTCTCACAAACCTTTGAAAAGATTATTATAAATACATTGGATATAAATATTTGAAACATAGAGCGGCATTAATACTGCTGCTCCCTTGTTTTAGAAAATGTTACTGTGTCCTGTTTTGTGCAAATATTATTTTCATGGTAAACAATATTGTCATTTTCACTGTTTTTGTACGTAATTTCTTTAGCAGGAGACTATTTTTTAGAAGTATAACACCATCCTAACTCAGTTATATAATGACATCCCCTTATTTGTAAAAAAGCAACATTAGGGGGTTATGAGATTTAAAAATGGTTTCCAACAACATATCATTTTTCATTTTATGACTTGTTCCCTGTATATATATATATGTTTACCAGGGAAAATAACTACTATATAATATAGTTAGAATGTTCTTTTTGTCTTGTGCTATGGTATCTTACTCATATTTCTGTAAAGCCACTCCTTTCAATCTCTTCCCATAGTTAATGGCCATAACCAGATGGCGTTTTTGAAAGGTTTTTAAAAGACTTAAGTGAAAAATTTCTCCAGACTTACTGCTTGCAAAAGGAGTTATGTTGCTGATGCAGCTTTAGTGCAAGGTATTGTTATAAACCTTGTTTGCTAATTTTTAGCAGTCAGACTTTGTTGTATGATTGTGGAAACAGTTTAAAATTTTACATTTTGATATTATGTAATTACACTTCACATGTAGTACCTGACACATTGAATAAATTGTAGAATTCCACTAAACTGCATCAGCATCATGATCCGATTTCAGTATCTCACTAAGAGGATTTTTATTTCAAAATTTCAAATTTCAATATCTGTTCTGCTTGGGGTTGGACTAGATGATCTCCAGAGGTCCCTTCCAACCCCGTATTATTCTGTGATTCTAGTGACTCATTCTAGTGACTTCATTCTTTGACTCAGAAAGTCAAGAAAAAATAACTAAAATAAAAATATAATCAGATTTAATACTTTATTAATGATTTTTAATACTCTTAATTTTATGGATTTTGGGGATTGTTATATTTGTTAAATAATGAACTGAATGGTGTGCCACTGAAAACAGGTAAGCTGGGAAATATGCTTTTTTTCATTCAAAATTCTCATTTAACATTTGAAAAACTGGAAAAGCTCCTTTTTGATTTTTTTGCGGGGGAATAGCTGGGATGATTTCTGTTCTCTCCTGTGTTCAACTATTCCATTAGTGGGTGAAGAACAGAGGTGATCAATGTGCAGCCTAAAGCTCATGAATAATAATAACGGTGACATGGAAGCCACAGGTGGCAGTTGGTAGCCTCACACAGGAATCTTTACATTAATCTAATGTTACACAGTATTTTAATAGCTGTACTGTGAACCTCATATACAATTGAACAGGCCCTGTTCACGGCCCGGTTGGATGGGGTTTTGAGCAACCTGGTCTAGTGGACTCGTGACAGGAGGCTTGGAACTAGAGGACCTTTAAGGTCCCCTTCCAACCCAAACCTTTCTATGATTCTATGATTCTGTGATTCTTACGTCAGTAACTAGTCCACTTCACAATGAGCGAGTTCTGCAGAAATCTTTTACCTTAACAAATTTTTCCATATATGCTGTTCATGCTGAGAAGCTGCATCGGTAAATCTTGTCACCCTGAATAACAACTCAACTACCTAGAAATGGGCCTAAACTAAGGTTTTACACGTAAGTCCCAGCAACATTTGTTGTAGTTCAGATCCGAGTAGCTCAGACCTACCAAAGACAATATTTTGTTGAAAGCCTGGACAAAATTCTATTCCCTATCTGCTTTTATTATCCATGACATCCTTTTCTGATATTCTGATCCCTTTCTGTTTTTCTAATACTCTTGCTATGCAGCTGCTATGCAGTTTGACTGATAACATTAAAATAGTAGACAAGGAAAAGATATAAAATTAAAATGGAAACTACTTCAGCTAAGAGCAATTGCCAGAAGAGTATTTCCTTTCAGCAACATATTTTGATATTTTAGAGGTCTCGGCAGTGATTTATTTACATATGGACCAGTGTCTTTGTTTTATCTCCGTTATTGTCAGACCAGTCTATCCTTCTGTCAATTAACTTCTTATATTGATGACATTCAGCATAGTGGCACGCACTTCCAAAATAAAACCTGGCAGCCTTTCCTCTCCCTTCCTTTTCTCTCAGCAAGAAATACCTCGAATTTGTTGTTCCTAGCGTCCATCTCACATTGAAGTCTGAGGACAAGAACCCTCTGCGCTGAGCAGTGTTCTGTGAGTGTGCAGCAAAACGGGGATTCCCGCTCACCAGAGCTTCTGTCCCGGCACCTACCTTGACGAGAACAAACAGGAGCAGGTGAATCACGGAGGAAGAGGGAATTAGAAGAGGCAGTAGATACAGTACATTGGCTGCCTAAGTGTTTTCTAATATTTTACAGGAGCCATGACCTGTGTGAGATCCAAGAGAGATTTAAAAGTAGATAATAGAGGGGGGTTTGCCCTTTTCACCAGGTACTTTTTAACTAGCAACACTCTCCAGTTATACACAGCAGCAGGGTTTGGGGAGAATTACGATGTGAAAATCGAGAGCTGCCTCAGACTGGAAGACAGATTTGACCAGTGTTTCATCATTGCTAGTCTACACTACTAAGCGTCTTTTAAAAAGACTAGACCTGCCTTCCTATCACTTCCAATGGTGCAGATAGACCATACTGCCTCTAAGACTTTGTGCTTGAGAAGGAAGAACTGTGCCTGTAATAAGAACGTGACACTGACAAAACCATTAGCGAGGAGGATGTTTCCAGTAACAGGTATTGGTGAAGTTAGTCATCACCTTTAACAAACACCAAAAAAAGGCAAAACCTTAGGAGGGATCCCAGTTCATAGCAAAGTGCTTTTGTTAATGATAATTTGAAAAAAAGCAGATGCTTGCAATTAAGTGTCCCTAAAAGTTTTAAATTAAGAGGAGAGCTTTACAATGATCGCAAGCTCCTTTGGTGTTTGGTCGCTCAAATTCATTTCAGAAAGAATTATATGCAGTGAGCGTACGAGTCCCAGTTTCTGTTAGCATCAAACTTGGTACTGATGCCAGAGATTTGCCGTTCGTCATCCACCGTCCTAGTTAAGTGTGGATCTGAGCTTGCTCTTAGTTCAAAGCTTCCCTCCCTGTCACACTGCTAACGCCTGCCCTTGGCCTGAGCCGACTGGCTTTGGTGGTTGTACTAAACTGAACAAGGGTGCTCAGGCTCAGTGCAACGCAAGCAGTGTCTCTCCTGGATCATGCAGCTATTGTACTTGTCCTCCTTGGAGATGCTGCTGTTCCCACAAGCAGCAGCCTGGCCATAAGAGGCTGCCGCGTGGCAGCACCATCTTGAATGTCCTAGGGCCAGAATCTCTGCTTTGCCTGGATTATGCTTAGGGTAGCAAAGGCTGAGGGTCCCTCGTTTACCTCCTTGGCTCTCTGTCCAGCCTTAGCACAGACTGTACAGGTGTTTGCTCTGCCTGACCCCAACCAGCAGCAGTGCTCTTTACCAGGGAATCATAACCAGAACACAGTGTCTTCTGGCTGTACCTCCTTCTGGGTCTCTGTTCTGAGAAAGACCAAAAAACGTTATTCAGTATGTAGCAGAAATGAGTATATGCTTTCTGAGCTCACACCACAATTATGCGACTGAAGACATGTTAATGTTATCCAAATATGTTAAAATTATCCAAAGCACCAACAATAAGAGTGTGAACCATGAAGGCAGAATTATGGGACTCAACCTCTAGTATATACTAGCTTTTCCCATTTTTTCCTCCTAGGGGTCATTAGTCTATATTGTACATGGTGACGTTAATAGGTTTTTTTAAAACAAAACGCCATTTTAATTTATATTAAGCTCCTTTTGTTTTAATCAAACTCTTAAATACATATTTCCTGTTTTTCACCATGATCCTTCTAGCCATTTTGGTTTTTCAAAATTTAATATTTGCCTTGGAAATAGGAATGATCAACTGATTACTTAGTATCCATATGTTTTGTGAATATACTTCTGGTAGGAAATGGAATTTTAAAATTGAGCATTTCAATTGTGATGTTAAAAAAGGAATAAGAGAATCTTCCATAGTAATAGCAAAGAATAAATAGGTTGGCAATCAAATCAACTGCTAGAGCAGAGATCAATGACCGAAATGATTTCTACTTTCAATTTTGGCTCATCATCTATTTCATTTTTTGTAGAACAAAGTGGAGGACTATTTCTTGAGCAAGTATATTTCATCTTCTTATGCCTTACCTTTTTTCTAACCTGTTTCAAGTTTTAAAAAATCCTTTACTGCTGTCTGATTGCAACCAGTGCCAGAATTCAAGAGATTAGAATTGCGGTGCATGAAGTGCACTAGAAGTACATTAGAAGTGCATGAGCACTGCTCTGCTCTTCTTTCATTCTGGGCAGTTTACATACATGCTTAATGACTCTGAAAAGAGAATTTGTTTCTATCATGGTAGTCAAAGAAGGTTCTATGAGCTCCATCGTAGATTACACTAACTCTTCACGTAAACTTAATTATCTTGATGGGCAAACAACATCCTATGTGGTAGGAAAGGAGCAAAGACTATTGCTGAAGTCAGTGACATTATTCTTCAAATAAAGGCAGGATGGAGATCTCTTCTGGTTGGGGTTTGAAGAAATGTGACAGACTAATATGGGCAAAATTTCACAATCACAGTCGGTGCAGTCTATATTCTATAGTCTGTTGGAGGATTTCAGTCTTCAAAAATTCTTCTACAATGGCTAAATATATTTTTAATCCAACAGAAAACAACAGAAGTAATTTCTTTGATTTAGAAAAACTTGATAAAAATGTAAAACCTTTTCTCCCAAAAGTGTACAGGCAAGGTATTTTTTATGTTAATGACTTTTGTTTTCCCAATAATGTTTTGGAGTTTCAATAACCTGGCTCTTGAGTAAGTTCAATTAGCTATCTAATTGCAAAAATGACATATGATGGCAGGTGTAAGTTTATTTAGGACTGTGGCTGCACTTTAATCCTGACAGTCTTCAATTTAGTCCATCCTTTTAGATGACTTACCTAGACTACTTGAAAGGAGGTTGTAGAGAGGTGGGGGTTGGTCTCTTCTCCCAAGTAACAGGTGATAGGACAAGAGGAAATGGCCCCAAGTTGCACTGGGGGAAGTTTAGATTGGATATTAGGAAAAATTTTTACACTGAAAGGGTTATCAAGCATTGGAACAGGCTGCCCAGGGAAGTGGTGGAATTGCCATCCCTGGAGGTATTTAAAAGACAGCTTAGTGGTATGGTTTAGTGATGTTTTTTGTGAGTGTTCAGTTGACGGTTGGACTCGATGATCTGAAAGATCCCTTCCAACCTAGACATTTCTATGGTTCTAGGATTCTATGACTATAGTTATGCCAGAATTATTTTGGGGGCCAAAGTGCTAACAAAAAAAAAAAAAAAGCATCATTCCTGCTCTCCTTGCAACTTTAAAGCATTTCATATATGCTTTTTCTGATGATGGCATGACAAAGGTACCTTTTTAATAAATACAAGATTATTGGTTTAATTTTTAATATATCTGCACCTTTGATAGCCATTTACACCAGTGAAAAGTGATATAAAATTAGATGATCAAAATTTAGAGTTTGGAAACTTTTTATTTGGTGGCAGTTTTACCCATTTTCATTAGGTGGAAATTGCTACATAAGGCACAAAGGAATGATGCATCAACCCACAGACTGCTGCTTTGACTGCAGAATGCTGTGATTATTTATACATTTTCTGCAGTTACACTGAAGTTACTTGATTATCTTTAAATCTTTAAAAACTTTTTGGCAAAGCTGTTGTAGTTCAAAATAATTTCACTGTAGTGAGCTGCATCAGTTTACACTAGAAAATAGTTTTTATCTCTTTTTTACTGTCTTTATTTGGGCAATTTTGCAGAGGTCACCTGAGAAAGGACTGTTCTTAACTAAGGCTTTGAAACTTTGCTGAATCTGCTGTGGACATCTTGCAGGATACTGCATCTTACCAGCGGAAATGATTTACTGACTGTGCAAAATCTTGGTTTTCGTGGCACCTTGTTCTATCTCCTTAGAGGAAAGAACTAGAGCGGTTCCACTAAGGCCAGGCCCAACTATAATCCTGCCTGTTAAAAAAAGGATTTGCTTTCTGAAAACCACTCATTCTTAACTTGCTTTTTAACTGTCAGATGGTAGTCAATTTAAGTACATCTTTTGTTCTCTAACTTATTAACACAGGTGTGTTATGGTGTCCCTCAGGGCTGATGCTCTTCAAAATCTGTATGCCTTCTCTTTTATTTTTCTCTGTTATGGGTTGAGTTATCACCATTTATGTTGATTACACTCAGTTGTGTCTTTTTTGCCTGCTGATTTTGCCTTAGCAGTCTTGCTGTTTCTGCCTTGTCTTGGAGACATATGGGGTTGGATGACAGATAACTTTTCTTAAGGGGACATGGCTACACACCTTTTAATTAGTTCTAAGATTTTGTATTTAATCACATTTATTCATATTAACCATTAAAATATCAAAGTTAAATTTTGCTGGGTTTATTGTTCATTGATAAAATATTTGTTTAGCCCAGTTAAAGGGGAATTGAGGCCAGCTATTTTTGCTCCTGCTCATGGGGGTAAGTCTTCTGAGTTGAAAAATTTTTTACTTGGTTAATTGGGTTCCAAAGAAACATGGAAATCAACACCCATATAGAATTTCTAAAAATACATGGCTTTCCTTTCAAATGCTTATGAACTTTGGGTAACAACACCTGGAATTCTTCAAAACATGATCTCACATTTTATTTCAATCCTTAAAGTGATTATTTTTGTCTAGATTTTTCTAGTTGATGACGCTGACACGCATTCACCAAAATCTTTTAATTTATTTATCATGTAGGTGTAGTGACAAATACAGCTGCCATGGAATAGACAAATGTTCATGACCATTTATTTTATTGCTGCGTGATGAGAGGGACCCTTCTAGTGTGAGAGTACAAAGTAATCTCAAAATAAGTCTAATTTGTAGAAGAAATTAGAACCTGCTTCATTTCTTTGCCTTATTTTCATGGTCTGTGATTTTGCTTATCACATGATAAAACTCTGATGTGTTTATTCTGACATGATTTCCTTTACCATTTTTGAAGTGGAGCGTACATATCGTTTGACACAACTCAGTTGCATTTAGGTTTTTATGCCCCTTATGCCTTAGCACACCAAGCTTCTTATGCTTCACATAAACTCTTTATTTTTCAAAGTGTCATGCCCAAAGGCTGATATAACCACAAACATTTCCTGGCATGCATAGGAACACCTATAGTGGCCTTAACTGGCTAGTTTTTCGATTTCTTCACTTGAACGTTTCACTATATGAAGTAAATGCGATATGAAGCATGTCGAGTAGAAATGTGGCTCTCACCTAAAAGCTCTGGTATAAAGTAGGAAGATAAAGACAGCAGTTCTACTAGTTGTCCATCAATGATGGAGGCTAGGAGATGGTCTCTGCAAACAAAAAAATAAGTCTCATATTTTTAAGATTAACCTTACCAGGATTGTTGTAATGATGAATTATCTAGTTTGTTTGCAGGTGTAGATTTTCAATATACAATTTTTGTGCAGAAATATGCATGAATATTTTGAGTACTAAAAACTGTGACCTAAGAGAAAATGGAAGCACGGCATCTAATCTAATTCCTAAGAGTTACATTTCTTCAATATTCCCCACTGCTTACTGGAATCCGTCTCTGTATATTACCAGAGTAGCCCTAGTTGTCCACTTTTTTACACTTTCTAACATCCACACACAGAAATGTCTTAATAATTCAAAATATGCTGACTAAGAGAAATGTATAGATATATTTTCTAATAATGAAACCCAATGTTACAGAATTAAAAGTCAACTGCAAGTAACTTGAGGTCTGACTTTAACTGATGATGAGATTACTAGACAAACTTCATTTCTCACCGAGCAAAAATTATTCTCCTATTAAAACTGCCAAGCTTATTATCTCTGCTGCTTTTATTGTCAGCAGGGTTACTCAAACCAGTAGGTCTTAAAAGACAAGAAGAGAGAAACTTGCGTGACTTCCAGCTTCTTCAGAATTGATCCACTGAGTCATGTCACTGCTACAGCAGTCTTTAAGCCTCAGATTATTCTCAGTACTGCCTGATAGACTCAGAGTTTAAAACTTGATGGAATTAAAATGTGCTGAAACACTATATCATGAACTGAAAAGTTTTCAAAAAAAAATGGAAGTTGTCCTAAATGCATTTTCCAGAATCTGAAGACTACTGGATTTCTATTTCTTGAAGTAGCATAAAATTTAAGTTTTTCCTTAAATAACTAAAATCTGTGTTGAAAAGATTACACAAAATAGGCTGAATTAAGTTTCTAGAAATAACTCCAATCCAAGTATTTCTAAATCGAGTACCTTGGTTTTGTAATCTTAATAATTTTCTTTTAAGATTTTTTTTAAACTCCAAAATTTCCAAGGATATAAACCATTATATTGATACTTACTTTGATCAACAGCATAATTAGTGCCAATACACTTATCTGCCACTTTAACTGGGAGTGAATAACAACTGTAGTATGCTATCTCTTATCTACCTCAGCCTTTTTATCTAATTGACATCCCTACTGGTCCCAGTCTCTTCTTTTCCTAACCCAGTGTCGGTGCTGCATGTCATCCCAGATGAATGTCAGACCCGTCTCCTGCACCTGACTTGCTCCTCGACTGTTGATCCAGCCTTTTCTGCTCTCACTTCAGGCTCTTTTTCCAGCCTTAGTCTCTGGCACTACCTTTTGATTTGCATTTTCCTCTGTTCCCTTGTTGCTTCCTCAAGTGCCTGCCTTCGTCTTTTTTTCCAATCAGTGGTTGCCACCTTCTGCCACCCAGCCTCTGAGACCTGCCAGTTCCAGCCTCTACACTCACCTGACAGACCAGACAATTTTCCTTCTCTGCAGCCCAGTTGTATCTCCTCATAAGCCTTCTCCAAATCTAACTGTTGCTCCATTTTGGCTTTTGTGCTGTCACATTCAAATCAAAGCATTTCCTCATCCTCCATCATCTACTGGGCCATATGAAAGCACAGGCAGGACACCCCTACTCGAAGGCCCCTAGACCCAACCCAAACCACAGCAGTCCTGAGATACCACTGCTAGAGAAGCCTTACCTATAGCAGGGCTCAAGTTTGAAAAAATGTAGTTTTCAGAGCTACTGAGCTCAAGCTGACATTTACCAAGCATGGGGCAAACTGTGTTTTCAGAGCCTCATGTCTCTGAAATTTTTTTGGTAGTGTGCATGACCCATTTCTGTCATATTTGAAATTTACCAAAGAAATCAAGCATTTGAGCCCGATGCCTAAATTTTGGAAAAATTGTTTTTAAAAAAAAAATAAATTATAATGGATCCTACAAAAGCAAATGCTTGGAAACTTTCATAATATGCAGCACTCTTAGCCCTACCTACAGTTCAGGGGAGTCCTTCCAATTTTAGAAAAATTAGTTGAATTGGTTTAAACACCAGTGGTTCAAAATCCAGCAATAACTAATTCAAGTTCTTCCTAGCAAAACGTATAGGCATCCTGGATTCTCTTTGCAGAGCTTGGCTGTCTTGGTTTGAGTAGGTGTGCTGTGAGTATCTGGGACAATATGGGAAAGCACATGCACAATCAAAATGTCTCAAAATATTTTATTGTGGTTCTGTGAAAAGTTTGTGGGTTTTTTCTTCCGGAGAAGCATAACCATTTCTCATCCGTAATGTTAATTTTCTAAGTCATGTTTTTTCCTGACTGGGGCAATAGTACTGAATGGCAGAAAAGCCATAGTTTTCTTAAGCAGTACTGACTAAACAAGAGAAAACATAGTTTGAATGTACATTATGTTTCCACCAGCTGTGCTGATGGATACCTGTAAACAACAGAGCAAACAATCTTCTAAATAGTTCCATTTAATTGAAATTCTTGTGTTTTGGAGACTTTTATGCTAAATAACTGTACATATTTGGGTACTGTGTTCAAGTTTAAGGCCAAATTATAGGTAGCACTGCGGTTTATGGTGATGATTTTGTGGCTTATGAGTCTCTCTTTTGAGATATTGGCCAAATACAACAAACATCTCAAAGGTCCATCATTTGCATCACAAGATACCCTTTATAAGTGAAACCAGAACAGTTTTGCATGTACTTACTCCTTCAACAAGTCAATGGTAGTTTTGAATGACAAGACAATACAGAAATGGGCTGACAAGTAAGACGGTTATTCAGTTGTTATGTGTCAAAAAGAAAAGGAAATGACGCTTCATAGATTTGCTTTTCCAGCAATTGACAGAAGCCTTCAGTGTATAATTAAGAAAAGTTAAATAAAGCCCATTTTTAGGAAGAAAAGATTAAGGATAGGATTTATGAAGTTACACTGTTGCCAAATGAGCAAATGCTTAGCTCTGGTTTTATAAGTAAAAACTAAGGAATTAGATTTCTTTATCCAATACATTGAGTAAAGAATCAGAGAAATGACATTTTAAATTAATGATTCAATCTTGCAACATCACTTTGGGCTATCCGAAGTTTAGTCACCTCCTTCTACCCATTTTAAACATATATCAAAACACAGGTTTAATGATGAACTGTTTACATGTTAAAACTCCTTTTTGGCAGCTCTTCTGTTTTTGTCATCACCTGAATTAATTATGGTAGTTCAGAACATCTCTAGTAAACATGCTGATATATCATAGATTATAAACTCATCTACTGAACTCTTAACTATGGTTGCAAAGTAGATTATTTTATTTAAAGACAGCAGTTTAAAAATTTAGACATTTAATTTAATTATCCTCTCCCAGAAGTATAAGAAGAAATCAGAATCCTAGTGTGAATAGCATTATACTTGCATAAGAAAACTTACAGGAGCATTTTTGCCTCAAACTCAATAATTTTAGTTATAATCACTAACTATGTTTTTGTTTTACAGAACCAGTATGATTTGGAAAAAGAATAAAATTGCTTTTAAAGTACAAAAATAATTATGAACCACTTGAAATGTAATGTCTGTATTTTATTTCTCATCAGAATTCATTAGTGTGTAACATCAATAATTTAGCCCATCATTTGCCAACACTGACTTGGCTCAGTAGTTCAATCATGTAACCCTGTAAACTCACTTTCCATTAAAATGAATGTTGCTGACAAAGGATAACTAAAGAGATACTTCATTTATTAGCTAAAGAGATACTTCATTTATCAACATTTTTAAATTAGGAGTTTGGGTCCACAGACACTTAGCTGGATAAATTATTCAAAGGAATCTTTGCATTAGGCCTAAAGATGTTTGTAGAATCAAATACAATGTTATCCAGAGTTATAACTGCCTTTCATTTGTGTAACATGTAATTCACCGTATACTATTCCAGAAACCAACAGAGCCACCTGCAGAGAATCAAATGACCTACCGGAATGAAATTGTGACTGTCATGTGCAAAATTATAAAATGTGTAATAGTTATCCCGTATTTTGATTGACTCAATCAAGCATTTCCCATGGAAAAGTCCTTACAAGAAACTTCTTGCAACAGGCACTATAATATTCCAAAGTTGCATTTGAGGCATTAAACACTTTGCACTATTTTACTGTGAGCAGCTTCTTCAAATCCAGTCGTTATCTTCTCCAAACGCATCCTTTAAAAACATGCAGGTTTCAGATACGATGTCTCAGCTTGTCCTCCAGCCTTTTTCCTGGCCACCTATTCTTTCTTACTGGCTTCGTTTTCGAAACTTCAGTGTTGGGTTTTTTTGATAACATCCTACAACTTGGACATAAACATTTTTTTTTTTAAATAAACAGCTACTTGAAGCATGTGAGGACAAAGTTAGGAATAAAATAAAACCCTCTCATATCAGGTCTTTTGCCTATGCCCGGGAAGATAGATCTGGAACAAATCTAGATCTGGAACCTTCCTGAGAACAAATCAGTAAACATCTGTCACAGGATCGACATAACATGGCTGTCATCTGTCTGCCACTCTGGAGGGCTGCTGCTGGCAGTACAGAGGCAACCAATTAAGGACATAAACAGAAAGCAAACAAAAATGTTGCAGTATCAGTTTGGTGCAAGCCGAAACATTACTGTCCAATTCCCCTTACTCTTTCCTATCTATCATCTCAGTAGAGTGTATATGGTTTTTCAAAGTGTTCCCATCTTTATCCCTTTATTAAACTTTGCATTAGACATATTCTTAACCTAGAGACAAGAACCACTCCTCCTTCGAGCGATGTTCCAAATAAATCCTGTAACAGTCTCTGTGCTCACAGGCTGTTATAAATACATTCTTATGATACTCCAGGCTGAGGAGTGAAGGATCAAATTTAGGTCTTCATTTGCAAGTGTTCTCATAAGAAGTATTTTTTCCGAAATGAAAGGGATATTTCTCTGAGCCTGAGCACTGTGGTAACTGAGCAGGTATGTGGCAGCAGAGCAGAAATCTGTATTTGAGACAAAGGAAAAGAAGTGACTATTGGCTAATTCAGGGGAATGAGGAGCTTTGTACAAGCAAATCTTTTTGGTAAATTTTTCTCTTTTTTGTGAGAGGAGAGTGGGGTGGAAAGGATTACGGCTTAGAGAACTACTTGGTTCTCAAGAATAATTTTCAAGAAAATGAGAACAGAAGCATTCTCTTTTAATAGTGCTGTATTTCTCATTCCTATAATATTCAGCATTGCTACAAGGGTATGAAATCTGTATCATCACTTGACTCAGCATCAGTTTTGGTGCTTCTATTGGCACTGGAGCAATAAACTGAGAGTTAAAGACTCAGGAAGAGCAGTTTCATTCTTACACTTAACTCTTCTCTAAAACTCTGATGGGTCACAGCAGTTTCACTGAGTTGCTTTAGTATGCCATCTTGTCACAGCTATCGTGGAATTTTACTGGAGCATTTTAATTATCTATAATAACTCCAGAAAATCCTCCTTTTCATTTGGCAAAGATTTTTCAAAGCTATGAGTTTTAGTTTTATTACTATTTCTAAAATAAGAAAATTAAAGAGTACACCAAACAAGGAGATTTTTAACGCTATGCTTCACTCCAATTAACCTTTAGGGACTAAGAAGTCTTGCAAATCAAAAAACATTCTTAAAACTGGTCCCATTGAAGTCAATGATGAAGTTAGGCTGACTCCCTTAAACACAGGTCTATTTTCCTCAGAGTGAAGGCAGAACAAGTTGAGTCAATATATAAACTCTCACTCATTGTCTTGTAGTGAAAGTTTTATTCTGAGGGCTAAAATGACATCTGTATTTTAAAAGTAAGTGTTTTGGTGGTAGTTTTCTTATAATCTTGATGGCCTAAGAACGTAAACAAGGCAGATTTTATAAGGCAAGGCACTATCTCTTATTAGACTGGAAGAAAAGACAAGCTTTTGACTACATGAGTCCTTCCTGTTAGCATCATTTCTTGTATCTCTGATAACTATCTGGGAGGGTGTTGCGCATTATGTTCTCAGTTTTAGTGATATATTCATTGGTAATTTAATTATCACTCAGTTTAAAAAAAAAATATATATATATAATTATGCAGGAAAGACTTCCTCCTGTATTGTGGTCTTTCTTAGATCTTAATATCTTACTTAACTCACTGTAATAATAATTCTCTACATTTTGTAGTGACTCCTTTGACCCATATAGATGATGAGTCTAACCACTGCCAGTGTTACATTATTACCTTTTTTTCCATTTATTTCTCATTCTTTTTAATTTACTTCTTTCTTAACAGGTGATGTCTAAAAGATAGAGAAAATTTAGATGAGATGAGGAAGGAAATGATTTGATTAGATAGGTCAGATTAGGATTTGAAATTAGCAATCTAAAAGATGATGATGCAGTCTTCTGAAATAATTTATAGTTTTCCTTTGGTTTCTCTAATTTTCTCCGTTCCATATGTCTCAAGGATAAAAAGCCATTTGTCATCTTTCTTCTATTAATCATCAAAGAGCTGAGATTTTCCTGTATATAAAACATCAGGATTTTTCCTTGCTTTATAGTCCCTCAAACAGCATATAATTCTGGAGCTCAATCTGTAATAGCTTGACAGCATCAGTGTCACCCTGACACACACATTGCTGCCCAATAACCATTCAGGTTGAGAAATCATGCTCTGTAGCTTCACCAGTGTGATTTCTGCCATACAAAGATCAACATCCAGAAAAGTGGGCTTATTGACCTGCCACTTGATTTGAAATAATTTAAGAGACCTTTTAAATAGACTTGTGTCTTTAAGTAGCACTTTCTTATTAGGGAATACTGAAGATTTTTTGCTCTCCAAAACCAAAATAATTTTTTATTGCAGCAAATTAGTGGCAGAAGTACAAATTATATCAACTTCCTTTGAGAGCAAGAGATGGCTGTGCAGGGTGTGGATGCCCTCTGAGGCAGCATTTCCAGTTTTCTGTCCCTCTTGTACGATGGAGGCAGCTGCATCTTGGACACTAATGTCCATGGAGGACATGATGGAGAGAAACCTGAGCAAGCCACTCCGTGACTTGTTGCCACACTCCTTGGTCTTGAGTACTACAAGTTGTCTTTCTGGCTGCTCAGTCCTACAGAGTGTCTTTAATGTCTATTTTCAGAGACTATAAATGAATTTGCAAAGTTGTTTTTGGATATATTGCTCTTTTAGCTGTTTCCAGGTTAATGCAAACCCTTCCTTTCTTGAGTTTCCATGTGTGCTACAGGGACAACAAGAGCAATATCTGACACTGTTCTCATCTGTCTGTTCTGGGATAGGAAAGTGTTAGGAAAATATATTGCATGTGTTTATTCTG
The DNA here is from genome assembly GCA_002844005.1 of Limosa lapponica baueri. Lineage (NCBI taxonomy): Eukaryota > Metazoa > Chordata > Aves > Charadriiformes > Scolopacidae > Limosa > Limosa lapponica. The sequence continues at coordinate 279,528 of KZ506014.1, forward strand.
CCCTTTTACTCTTCCCTACTCTTCCCTCCCATCATGACCTTTGCTGGGAACAGAACAGTGGGTTAGATGGACTGTTGGTTTGACTCCACATTGCAGTTTGTATGTTATGGTGTTATGGAAAAATGAGAAATTCAACACTAATGTTGCTGGTTTCTAAGGCAATATATGCATTCTCCAATTTCACATTCAGATTTTATTTATAGCCTTATTCATATTCCTATGTTTTTCTGCATAGTTTTCTGATTATCTTGTTGATTTACTATATCTTCATGTATTCCAGATATTCTGCATCTGCACCAAAAGGTGGTTCGCAACTGTTATCCCTTTTCCCCTCGAGAAGCACATGAAATGATTTATTTTTTAGGAATTCTTTTCTAAGTAACTTTAAAATTTACCATATAAGATACCAAGTTTGCACAAAATGTGAATCATAACTGGATATGTACCGCATCTAGGAAGAAGCTGATTCTCCAGGAGTTAATTTTAAAATACTTCCAAGTTATAATACTCATAGAACAATAATATTTTGCATATCTAAGCTAAGAATTTTGAGGATAAATCTTACAGAAAATTGAACTTCAGGTACTGTTTAGGCAATTATTGTTTGACTATAGACATGATGTTTCAAGAAAGGAATTTTCATGGCCAAAGTTCATTCCCGGTTCTTTTTTTCCATTCTTTCCTCCAGCAAAAGAGTCCTTGCAGGCCTCCAGGAAGGAGAATTGTTATAAAATGGGTTTTGTCTGAAAGAATCAAGTTACTTCTTTTTAAAGTTTTGCAGTCTAGGTCAGACATATATCCACATGTCATATCTCGCTGTTCCTGCAATATGTTAGGTAGAACAGCTGACAAATGAAAAGCCAGTAAGGGCTATTAAGACTCAGGGCCTGATTTTGATAGTTTTCTGTGTTTTAAATCCATTAGTTTCATTACAGTTACACCTAATTTATGTCTCTGTGAAAATCAAGCATTAAGTTTGCCTTGTATTTTTAGTCTTTATTTCTAATTATTTTAGAGCTGCAAGTATATGACTAATGGAGCAAATTTGAAGACGAGTGACCCGATTTTATGTCACTGTATATTTTAAATAAATGTTTTCAGTTTCTAAAATTAAATAATGACTTTTTTTTTCACTGAAACACTAATAAAGCATATGACTGTCATAAACTTAATTTACTCAGTACATTGTAAAATGCAGCTTCCTTCCTAACAAGCTGAGCTTTTTTAGGGAACGGAGTGGAAATTTTCCTCTGACCCCGTGCTTCATAAACATGTGATCAAAATGGCAACTAGAATAAAATGAAGTACTTCCTCAGTAACAGCTCTGCTGAGAATCAAATTGCTGCCCCACTGAAGTCTACAGCCTAATTTGAGAATTCATTTTACGTGAATGTAATTCATTGATTTAAATCATTCATGGAAATGAGATCAGGGATAAAAGGTACGATTTGTGGTGTTTTCTTGTGTGTTTTTTTTTAATTTCAGGAGTGACAGAATGCATCCATAGCTCTCAGTTTTCAGTCAACGGGAACACAGATGTATGCTAAACCTTGGCCTTAGACAGACGTATCAGTATAATTTTGTCAATGAGCCAGCACAGGAAATCTTCCTTTAAGACAATTTGATCTAATCTTAAGTGTTTTATTAAATCTATTTTAAAATCAATCCAGTGTCATTAATAAACTATCATTTGATGATTAGTTTTCCCACTTGTAAACATTAGTTATTAAAAATGGCATTCAGCAATATTTACAATATATGTTAATATTACCTTCATTTTATTACTGAAAGACAGTACATTCAAGCCAAATAAAAGGTAGTGATACTTCAGACAAGATTGTTCTGGTGGTGGTTGTTTTAATTATATATAAAATATATATTATATACATATTTAATTATATTCAGTTCAACTGAATCGTTGAACTGCACTCAATTCCAGAGCATTTTTAGAAACCAGAACACCAATAAAAAATGGCACTGGTTCCAATACTACCTTCTTTACTGAGTGTAAACTTCAGCAAAATCTTGGAAAGTCAAATCAGTAAGTCAGTGAAATAATCTTACCACTCCAGCTTCCTTTTCTGTCATATCTCTTAAGAGTTTCATCCAGTTAGATATTTCATCCCAGATTTCATTACTACTGCATTTGGCTGCAGCACCACTACACTCATGACTTTCTCGGGGATAGTGGCTCAGTGCATTTACTTTCAGTTTACATTTATGTTTCTCTCCTTACATCCACATGCATACAACACAGTCAAACTCTTGAGAGCATCTCTGTCATGGGCAACAATGCTGCAAATAGTCCCCAGGTTACTCCAGACACACTGAATGAAAAACACACACAAAGAACAATAATTGATTTAGTGATGGGTTGTTGTTTGGTTTTTGTTGTGTTCATCCTTATGTTCTGGTTGGCCTCAGGGTCAGGAAAGAGTCTCTGGCTCTTGTTTATTTATCAGACATAATGTTGCCAATGTTTGCCAAAACGTGTTTTTCAGTCTTTATGTTGTCACAGAAAAGGAAAGAAAATTGCTGAGTATGTACCAGAGTGTTAACGGGCGGATGACACACATTCTGGGTTTCCCCTTTGAATTTTAATTCTTGCTAAGTACTGACTGCCCCTTTGGAAAATCATTGAATCATAGAACGGTTTGGGTTAGATGGGACCTTAAAGATCATCAAGTTCCAACCCCCTGCCATGGGCAGGGACACCTCCCACTAGACCAGGTTGCTCAAAGACCCATCCAGCCTGGCCTTGAACACCTCCAGCGATGGAGCATCCACAGATTCTCTGGGCCAGTTCCTCACCACCCCCACAGTAACAAATTTTTTCCTATTATCTAATCTAAATCTCCCCTCTTCCAGTTTAAAGCTATTACGCCTTGTCCTATCGCTCTATACTCCCTGATAAAGAGTCCCTACCCGTCTCTCCTGTAGGCCCCCCTTTAGGTACTGGAAGGCTGTTATAAGGTCTCCCTGCAGCCAAGCTGAATAGCCCCAGCTCTTTCAACCTGTCCTCATAGGAGAGGTGCTCCAGCCCTCTGATCATCTTCGTGGCCCTTTGCTGGACTCGCTCCAACAGGTCTGTGTCCTTCCTATGTTGGGGACGCCAGAGCTGGACGCAGTACTTCAGATGGGGTCTCATGAGAGTGGAGTAGAGGGGCAGAATCACCTCTCTCAACCTGCTGGCCACACTTCTTTTTATGCAGCCCAGGATGCAGTTGGCTTTCTGGGCTACAAGCACACATTGCTGGCTCATGTTGAGCTTCTCATCCACCAACACCCCCAAGTCCTTCTCCCCAGGGCTGCTCTCAATCTCAAATTCTTTGCCCAGCCTTTATTTGTTCTTGAAATTGCCCTGACCCATGAACATGAGGAAACAGTGTAAGGATTATGCTGAGGAAAAACAAGGTGTGATGAAGGAATGAAGGAAGAGACCCTTCCAGGGCAAGTTTTTAACGCATTGCATGCTTTGTATAGAAAGGAGGCTATTCCAGGGCTTTTTTATTTGTTGCAGTTCTTACATCAGATATACGTGCACATTAAGTTGTATCTTTAAATGTGTATAAAATCTGTTAAAAGCTGTACCACTTTCCCAATTATGTATTTCTTATTTGTGATATACCCCATAAGATTAATAATGTAGGAGGTGCTCATTTGAACATCTGCATTTCTTTGTGGTTGCTTTGTCTATGTATCGACCTGGTCATCTTTGGCTGCTCAAGATGAATTATCTCAAGAAGCGAGGTAGATAGGGCCTACTCAGGTCAGCGTCTAGCCTCAGAAGAGGATCACAGCTGCTATAATCTGAGCAGTGCTTAGTGCATGGTCCTTCTTCATTCAGCCAAGTTCTAGAGAATAGTAAGACAGACACATCCACATACTTAGCATTTCATATTGGCTGACTTCAAAAACCTCTCTACTTACCCCACAGATTTTGTATTTGTCATTCTGAGACTG
>KZ506014.1:288490-293110 GCA_002844005.1 Limosa lapponica baueri
GTGAACTTTAGGAAATACAGTGAGCGCCCTTTATTGCATTAAGTGATAATTATTTAAGAAAGGACATAATTGTCATCAGATGGAAGAATCACTTAGCGTTTGACCCCCTGTTGCAGTCATTTGGATCTAAACAGCATTACACAGGGATTTTTGACAGAGAAGAGATGCAGGTAAGAGAAGAACCATTATGATTTATAGAAAATAAAACAGGTTCACCCATTTCCTGGCTATGGTCATTAACAGTGTATAATTGTGCATAATTGTTGGTGCCATTCCTAGTGCACATTCCTAGAAGCTGACTAAACTTTGCATCTGCATAGAAATTAAGATGCAAATATGAGTTGTGTTCATTGGTATGACTAGTGTAAAGTAAACAAAGGGTATTTCTGTTGTATACTTAAGGTTGAGAAACCTATTTTGTGAACAGCATGCTATCAGTGAAGACTTCACAGTTATTAAGTAACTGTAAAAGGACGTGGTCAGGTCAATGATGGGTAAGGAAAAAGGCATATCTAAAGAGCACAGCAGTGTTGGGATACTGATAGGCACTTGTGGTTGTCCCCATCTGGAAAAACTGCAATAATTCTCTCTGTATCACGACTCCCGTGTTTTAAAACAAAACAAAAAGTGTTGTGTGCGGCGGAAAGAGGGGCTGAATGCCAAGTAATGCCAAGTAATTTTAAGATGAAGAATATAGAAAAGTCAGAGGAAAATGGATGATTTAATTTCTCATCATTATTCTACTGAAGAATTAAATTTGCAAGGTCATGTTGCAGCTTATTCAGTCAGAGGCATATCAGTGAAGGTAACTGGATTCAGATGAGTTCCCATCCAAGAGATATTTAAAGAAGCGACTGTTCTCTAAATATATGTACAAAACAGTGTTGTCTACACTCACGTTGCATATTAAATCAAAGCTTGGCTTCCTGGAGTTAAAGGACCTTATTTTAAGCTCTTAACAAAAAACTGACCCAAGTTCTGAGATCCACCTTCCCAGATTTACTTTATGAGATAGCACTGTATCTCATTTGCTATGGCTTCCATGTACTTTAGTCTTTTGTTTCTTTTTAAAATTCTCTGCCAATACAGCAGAAATATGCTCCCCATGCCCCACTAATGCACAGTCATGGTAGAACAGACATGAAAAATACTGGTTACCTGTAACCAGGCCCATGCATTTACTGAGCATAACAGATGAGTACTTTCTCTAATTCATGTACCTAGCTATATTTCAGATGTGTTTGCAATCAAATTCGGGAAAGAAAATTCAGAATATGGAAGAAAGGAAAGAAGGGGAGTGGAATTACTGTAGAAAAATTCTTATAATTTTTGAAAAACCTATACTGTAGATTATTTTCAGGTGCTAATAAATTTCCCCTATTAACATTCACCTTTTTATTTTACTAGTTTTCTTGACCCCTTAATTGAATTGCAGAGAAAGATATCACGTTAGATGTTTTGAACTACCTGAGAAATGTCTGTCAGCTGGTTTTGATTGAATTTGTTATTAACAGCTGACAGCCTTAGCTTTAGGAATCCAGCTGTGATATGTAAAATTGATACCTCAGGTTCTTCTTCTAGCCAAACCCCTAATTTGCAGAGTCTTAAATGATTCAGTTTTTTAGCTTTTTCTTTTTCTTTTTTTTTTTTTTTTCCCAAAATGTATCCAGAGCTGTACATTGTTTTAACCATATGAGGGTATAGTAGGAGATGTTACAGAGGAATAAAGTTGATGGATACTTTCTGTCCTAGCTTTTTCAGTGTTGCATGGATTCTGCTTTTCATTCAGAGGTTAATCTGAATTTGGTTTTGAAATGCTTCTCCCTGTGAAAAAAGATAAAAATCTGGGTATTGTCATATAGCTACCTAGAGTAGGTAAACTGCTGCCCTGTCCCCGACACAGCCCCTTTCCCCCAAATCTGTGTCACTACCCCAATAGAAAAAAGCTTGCTGCTTTTGGAAAGTGGTGTTTGATCAAACAGACAATTTGAAATATTTACAGAAAACACATTGAGCAATAAATCCAGTTTTTCAAATCTCATGCTGGTTTGTGAAGCCATCATATGAGAGTTCCCTGCCCTTTCTCTTAAACCCACTCCTTAAATCCTGTGTGCCTTAATTCTAAGGATCCTTCGTGGCTCGACTGGTCCATGTGTGCATTGTATTTCATCTACTGCACCTCTACAGGCTAATCTCTTTAGGACAAGGCCTCACCCTTTGCCATATGTCTCTTTTTTGTATGTTGTAACCCATGTGAAGGACATACTGTAAATTAATATTGTAAGGAGCGTACTGAACAAAATTAAGACCCTGTGAAAGCCATAAACTGGTGTATTAGAGTGGTGTATTAGAGGCCAGCTCAGTACCCAAAATGCAATTTTAATACAAAAGCTTAAACACCATCCTAGAACTCCTTTTATCAACTGGATTCTATTATTATATACCACTTTTGAAAAATCCAGAGAAAGCAAATGGGAAAGTGGAATTCTCTTTTGGTACATAAGTTCAACTTCAAGCATTGGAGAAATATTTATGACCCTAAAATGGGGGCAAAAAGTGTTTTTGTCTGTGAGAAAAGGCTGTCTGACAGCAATATCCTGGCTTGATGGGAATTGGGGCTTTCCCTTTTCAAGGTCAGGTAAACATTTAACAAATAGCTTTGAAAAATAAGTAGCTGTGAAGGACACAAAACCAGAATTATTCCAATTCTTTGGACACCTTGTGTATTGTGAAATTTAGCTTGCCAATGATGAGGTATCGATTTTATTGAATCTTTTACACCAAGATTACTTGATATAAAAATTTTAATCTTAAAAATGTTATACGCATTTGGTCTGGTATATACGGCAATCTGGCTTTTTATTTCTTTTAAAGAAAAATGAAAACATCGAAGTGGGGTTATAACAGCTTCTTTAATTTTTTTTTCTGTATTCTAAATTATGCTTATTCACCCATACATTCCTTCTCTGAGTATTCATTTAGAAGGAAGGTTTTGCAATAGTCACATTTAATTTATCAGGGTGCAATAATTTGTGTTTCCCAATCATCTTGCAGACTTTGGTTCATTATACTATTGTTTCACATGAGTAAGTTAGCAAAGTTTGGATTGATTGACTCTAATTAACTAAAACTGGTTCCAGGCTGTGCATCTATTGTCATGGTAGCTAGCCACAAAGCCCCAAACTGTTCAGTAATGGCAATATAACGTACTATCGATATGAAAACTCCAGCAAATGTTTAATGTTGGGCTTGTCAGCAAATGAAAAAAGCAATAGTGGAGGAGGGAGAAAAGGACATTAGGACAAGCGTGTCTCAGAAGGCTTGGGGGAAACGTAGCCTTCCAGAGCTGCTGGTGCCCTAATCTCTTCACTTATTGTCATCTGGGCCTCCAACATGGAAAGAAATGCAAGCCAAGCTGGAGATGTGCACACTGTTTTGTAAAAAAAAAAATCACTCTTTTTTTTTGTTTGTTTAAAAAACCTCAGAATGGACCCAAAACTCTAGACTAAGCTAAGACCTTCTGGAATAATGTATATGGACTTCCCCCTATGTATATTTTAAAGGCAGAAGTCTTTTTTGTTTTGTTTTGTTAGTCTATATGCATGATTTCTGAATCCATTTTTAGTTTACTGTCATCAAGAGAATCTAACCACTATTAAATGCATCCCCTTACACGTGACACTGGAGAAACAGCTGCATTGAAAGCCTAGGACAGCAAGCAAATATTCCTCTCTTGACTTGTTCCTCAGTCTTTCCAAAATTAAGCAAAAGCAATGAGGACCTCAGAGGATGGGCTGCCTCTGTTGTGATTGGAGTGCGGCACCTTGGCACATCCAGAACGTGCAAGTCGGAAAGTGTAAAAGCTTTATACCATCTTTATACCGTAGGCTGTCTGCTCTGCAGAGATGCATCACCTGAAATATCAGCCTCTGTATATCATTACATGGAAAATTATAGTTAGGAGATTGGCTGAAGGGCCAATGTCAGGCACAAAAGCTTGGAAATGCCAGGATGGTTTCCTTTGCTTGACCTGCCCGATTGCATTGCTGCAGCCTCTAATGTCTTGCTCAGGAGCTATTTCTAAGATGAGACCTGTGGTAGCCAGTGTTTACTGCTCCCAAGGAGCCATTCCTTACTGTGATGTTTAGTTCTTACTGCGTGCCATGGGGCTGTCTTCCCTGTCTTTAACGCCTGTGATTCAAACCATGATTCAAGCACAGATATGGGAGGTGGTGGAGTCTCCTTCTCTGGAGACATTCAAAACCTGCCTGGACATGTTCCTGTGCAACCTGCTCTACATGGACCTGCTTTGGCAGGGGATTTGGACTAGATGATCTCCAGAGGTCCCTTCCAACCCCATATCATTCTGTGATTCTGTGATGTGCCATTCAATTTTAATTTTCCTGTGTCCTGTAACTGCAGGACATGTCACAACTCCACTCTCCATCATGGGGAGTGCAGTCTCCCTTCTACAGACGCGCTTTGTCCCAGCCTGGCTCTATTTGCAGCACCTGCAGACTGCACCCACGGGGAGCTGGTTTCGCCCCGTGGTGCCCGCCTGCCCTTGGGGGCTGTGCAGGAGGGTCGTCACAACTCCACTCTCCATCATGGGGAGTGCAG
>KZ506014.1:298658-350452 GCA_002844005.1 Limosa lapponica baueri
TGGTGCCAATATTTATAAGTACCCGAGGGAAAAAGAAAAACCTCAAGATAACAAAGAATTGGATCCACTGATGTTCATATAACGCTCTACCCAAGCTTGAAGAACAATAATGGAGAAAATAAGGAAGTGCTTGCTCAGATGTAGCAGCTGGGCAGGGGGAGCTGCTCGCATGGACCAGGGAGCAGTCAACATCTCGCCAGGGTCAAGGACATCTAGGACATGGTGGTTTGGTTTGGAGGGTGGAAATCTTGAGAAATTACATAGATGGAGGTTTAGATATGGCGTTGGCACAACTACAACAAGCAAGGTCAAAGTTGAACCCAGGTCATGGTGACCGACACAATGATGATGGGGTAGATCAAAACCAGAGAAAGCAGGGAGACTTCTGAAGGGAAAAAATAAGATTACTGTTTTTGTCACCTCAGCCTTGAACTGAGCCTTGAAGAGGCAGGGTATTCTCAGTGGAAGGTCTGTCCTTCTGGCAGTGGTATTATTGTAGTGATCATGATTCAAAGAAATTAGTAGATAAGTAGTACTTAGACAAGCTGATATGTTTAGAGTAAATAGTCTCTAAGGTGTAGAAACCATTCTATAGCTCATTCTCAGTAGCCCTTCTTGGGACAAAATATGGTACCAAGTAACTTCTCACACAGCCTCTGGCATGTTGTAAGGAATCATTGTCAAAAGACTGAGAGATATTTCACTTCTCCAATGTGTTATAGTGTCTGTTTATGCTGAAGATGCAACTTCACATCTGGTTCCACAGTATTTGGAACTGCATCACACCCATCATGACACAAAGCACTAAGCCAGCACAAGCTCATTCCGTTGCTTCAAATTGTTCACAAATTTGACATAATCTAGATCCTGAAGGAACAGGTGCTTACATACTGCTCTAATTTTATAATGGATTGGACATTGTCTGTCTTCCTGCACAAAGCTGGTATAAATGTTGTGTTGTGCTTTCAGCCCACGTCTCCGGGAGCGGAGCCGTGTGCTTTGTCTGCTTCACATCTGACCTTGACAATTTGTGGATATGCTCCTAAACTTATCCAGGATTCATTAATGTAAAAGCATGGTCTGGCAGCAAGGGTGCCATACTAATAACTCACCAGCATGCCAGGTGGAAGAGCTCCAGAGATCTCCTTGCCCACTCCTCTGCCACAAGACCAGAAAGAGTGAAACCTGAAAAAAACCTGGAAAATTTGCCTGACCTCTTCTTTACAATTCCCCAGTGCTGGCAACTCCATAATTTCCATGAACAATTGTGACTATGCTTCACTGCTTTTCTTTCCAGAAAGGTTTTCCCAATGTCTAAATGTAGTCTTCATTAATACCTATTGAATTTATTACCTCCTGTCCTACCAATTAGGCTATACTCTTAGCATTAGGCTTTGATCATTTATTGTTAACACAGATTTCAATGGATTTATAGAGTTGTCAGACACACTATTTGTGAACAACTTTCAATTGGGTAATTAATCATTGCATCTGTTTTCTGTTATTGTGATTCCAATTCTGCATGTGTATACATGATTGATTTTTAGGCACACAAATGGTCCCATTAAAGACAATGACACTTGTGGATTTACAGCTGAGCACATACTTACAGGTTTGCAGAGTCAGGATTACGGTAGAAATCACGTTGTTGCATAAAAATCCTGTAATTTCGGTCCTGGACTTCAGTTTTCTCAGATTATAGGTAGTCCTTCAAACCAGAAGTGTAAAAAAGTCATTACCTACATTCAGTAACTTTAAAAGTCAGTAACTGGTTTATGGCTACACCAAAATGATCATGGTGCTGATACTATCACAGAAAAATGCTGCTTTGACAGACTGGATCATCATTAGCAGAACAGTGTATGTAAAAATAAATCAAAAAGTGGTTTCATCCTTAAAATATTTTTTATAAAAATCATCTGCTATAGATATTCAACATTCCTCCATAATAATTTCAGGTGACTTTCAAAATTATGGAAAATAAATATATCACTAAAGATTGATTTAACTAAGACACAAATAATATTAGGTTATGACCTCAAATTAATACTTTAAAGTAGATGACTTCAGGGAATGTCTTCAGAGATGTCTTCAGAGATGGCTCAGGTTTTGAAATACGTGTTATTTTCCCCATTCCATGGGTGGTGATTAAAAAGTATTCAGACTAGGAAAGTTACTGGGAGAAATTATTAGAAAACATTTTATTGTGATTTGAATGAAGAATACAGTTCTATAATAAAATTGCACTAACTGAACTGTCTATGCATTACGCTTTTTTAAAATTCGATCATAAATTTTGAACTTGTGAGAATCCTAGGTTCTTAACGCTGGTGAAATTTGTCCAATCTGTAGCAGATGCTACAAATAGTTCCAAGGTTAGACAAGATGCAGATCCCTTGGTCTCAGCGTAAGGATGTAAGAGTCAAATGCCACAGGCAAAAATAAAATCCTGGAGAAGAGAAGGGATGCACCTGAGAGTGATCCTGATTATCCTTGGAGTGGGCTCAGTAACTCCTCTGAAAATGCTGGAAAAGCATAGATTGGAAAATTGCTGGAAAGGCCAAGGAACAGTCAGTCTATGGACTGACTTATTCGGGGCTTAGGATCTAACGCAGAGGTTCGACGCATTGGAGGTATCTGCCAGCACACACAAGACAAGCTACAAGAACTTGTGTTTCTGCTGCTTTCCACTTCTCCTGTTTCGAGCACAGGCTGAACCCTTGCCAACAGGGAGGGACAACACCGCAGTACGCAGCAAGGAGCCAAGTCTCTCCTAACCCCCCAGTGAAGAATTTGGGAGGGGAGAGCACGTGCTCGGTGTTGTTTTCTGCACATTAAGGACAGGCAGCTGCAGGAGAGCTTTCACCGGGGAGCTGCCTCGCTCTCCCCAACCTCGGCTCCCAGCCAACCAACGGCACCAAGCAAAAGACAATGTGCATTTTCCTGAGTTTCAGGACGTATCTCTGTCTGTGCACCGAGACGTGTGTGGCTGTGCCGGCGGTGAGCTTCAGAGAGCACATGAACAGCCGATGTTATTTGTCTCTTGGCACCCCTGTGCACAACAGCATCATGCCACAAAAGCACCTTGCTCCTCTCCTGTAGCTCCAGGACGTTCCCACCTGGCACCAATGCCACAGCCCCTTTGCTGTGAATGAGGTGAAGGATATCACTGAGGCTAGAGCATTAGTAGGACTAGCTACTGCCCTCTTCTTTGGGCAGCATTGATGGTGGCAGCAGGACCTGGTGTAGTGGAGCTTGGGCTGAGCTCTTCGCTTTCCTGACAATTAGCCTGGAAACCATCCTATGCTGATCATCTGCTCCCCCTATTAACTCACTGCAGGAAAAAAGTTAAGGGGACAGGAAGAAAAGAACAAACTGCCATTTCTTTGTGCCTCTTGTCTGCCTGACAAGAATGCAGGGAAGGGTCTTTCCCTCCTTTTCCCCAGGGAAAGCCAAGCTGGGCTTGACCACTGGCAGACAGGAGGGAAGCACTGCCATGCCAAGTTGACCCACCCATGTAAAATACCAAACAAATACCATGTTTGCTTGTGTACCATCTCAGCAGCAAATGCTCTCATTCTGGTCATGTACGACTTTGCTCTCATAAGTCTCAGGTGCTACTTGGAGGCTGCAGCTCCTTGGGTTTCTCTCTGGGCTCAGCAGAACCACAGGCAAAGGCCCTTCACACACTTACGAGGCTGAAAGACAAAAACAAAACGTCGTGTTGCATGGGGCTTGGGAGAGCCCGTGTCCTTTTGTGGGCTGGCTGCCAGCAGGGAGAGGGTCTGCCAGCAGGGAGAGGGTCTGCCAGCAGCTCTGCCAGCCTCTTCCCCTGAGTCGTGGCACACAGCTGGAGTCCCCATGGGACCCACTGCTGGGAGACAAACACACATAGCCAGAAGCAGCGCAGGGCAAGTCCTGATTCTTCACCACCTGGTGGACACCTTGCAGCTCACCAGGTGGTCTGCAAGTCTTTGCATTGCCAACAAAATCTCTGCAAAAACCCTACAGGAGGGACAAATACCATGGGGGCCACAAAGTGCAACAGGAGGCCCATCTTTGCACCCCTCCAGGAAAGTGTTACCCTCAGAAGCACTGAGGGTTCCAGCCCTTGCGGTGGTCTACCAGTCCATCCAATCTGCTCAGCAGCAATGCCAACCTCATCGGCATATCCCCTGGCCAGCTTGCTGAGATGATGTCCTATCCCCTCTTGACACTTACTATCTTGCTTTTATCCATGGATTTAAATGCTGAGATGGATATGACTGCTGCTTCCAGCTCCCTCACCAGTGTCCCACCTTGGCTTTCCATAGTCTGCTGCTGAGTTAACATTCCCCGTGAGAAAGGGGAGAAGTTTGAGAAAAGCGGGATAAAAAGGAGAAATAAAATGGATGTTCTCTATTACAACGTACAAAACTATGTGAATGTGACACTGAAGGTGTGGATGCAAAAGGTCAGCTAATATAGAAATTAGGGCACTCAACTTTTAAACAAGCAATAAATAAATAAATTACAAACTGGCAATACAAAATACTCTCTTCGTCTGACACGACCTCTGTTTGTGGATTACCTCAGTACATGTAATTGAGGCCAGGAGGGGAATCTCTTGGAGATTTCTGTTCACATTTCTTCTTCTCTCTGCTTTTTTTCACTCTTTCTGCTTTTTTTCTGATGTCTTTTATACTTGCCGTTTTCCTGGAAATAGCAGCACAGCATCCATAGAAGATGCAAAAGCAAACAGTCTGACAGCTTTAGATACTCGAGTTCACTAATAGACATCTACCTTTTTTTGGTGAGTTGCAAAGTGCTACATGCTTCATTTGGATATGTTGGAATCAACCTTGCTTTGGTTAAGGAGGTGTTTAATTAAAAGGACAAAATGTTAGCAATTCAGTAAATATCACATTAATTTCAAAGACTGTAATTACTAAACATGCATTAGGAAAAGAATCATAAAAGCTACTCATAGTTGTTATTTTAAAAATTGCTTAGTTCTCAAGAATGATTACACAGTGGTTACAGTTTGTCTTGTTACAGACATATTTCAATTATTTTACAGTGGGTTCCCAGTTCATCGCCAGCCACCTGCAGCATCTGGGGTACAGCAGTCCCTCAACTCTAGTTGCCATTTAAACCTTTGCCGTAACGAACGCTGCCGTGATGCCTGCAGAATTCCCCGGGCTGCCTGCAAGGACCCTTCCGAGCACGTCAGACACACTCCCAATGTTCCCAGCAGTGCAGTGTGGAGTGGTGGTGTGAGGACAGGATCATGAAGGTGTTAACAGTAGCATCATAATGAGTGTGAGATAGTTATATATGGGTTTCTTAATGCTCCTCTCCTGGAAGAAACTAACACAGTGATGCCTCTTTCCACAGGGTGTTTACATCACCCTATGTCATACTAGAAGAAGTGTGCAATATATATGCTGCTTGGTTCAATAAGTTAGCTTCTCAGTTCTCCAGAATTTAAATAATTCTCTAGCAAATCCCATCTGTTATTCAGAGTAATTTCTATTGAATTCCATTGGTTTCACCGTATTATCTTCTCCAAGTTCCACTGCTCATGGTGACTCAGCATGGTCTAAAAGGCTGAGTGCGAAGAGCCAGAAATGAGACATTTTTCCAGGAGGAAAAGTACATAAGCAGGATGTCCTTTCCAGATGCTGAGTTAGGGAATTTCATTTCACTTAGCTAAATTCCTCTTGCAGTTTCTGATAGGTGCAAAATTTTTCTTTATGCTCTGTCATAAACTCCGCTTCTGTTGTGCACTGGTGAATACTGGAACCTCTGGCTCCAGGTTGCATTTCAATGGTAAGTGGAGTCATATTTATTTCTGTTTCTTTGTATTTGTAAATGCTTTGGAGTCCTTCTCCATAAAAGGTGCTGCAGAAAGTCTAAACTATATTTTAGTATTATGTGCACCATCACTTACAAGGGAAGTTCTAAATATATTTCACTCTTACTGTAGTCTATCAAGTTAATGTAATTATGAACATCAATGCTTTTTATAAATCAGCTGAAGGATGCAGGTTTTTTTTCCTCCAAATCATATAGAATTAAATAAACCCAAATGCAGAGACAGTCCACAAACCCCCATCTTAATCTCTCTAAGATTTTTGTTGCTCTTCTTCATTTTCTTACAAAAGTACAAAAAGACAGGTAGCAGTAGTAGGCTTACAGTGTGACCAGGTAGGTTGCAGAAAAGTCACCTCTGGAATTCTCCAGTATAGTCCTCAAGGGCGAAGATGTGTGGTTGGGTTTTTGGGTGGTTGGTTTTTTTTTTGTTAATTGGGTGTATTCAATTCCACATGATTTGGAGAAAAAACCCTCATCACCCATGGCCAGCTCATCACTTCAGCACTCAGGCCAGCTGAGGATTCAGGAGCATGTCTTTGTACTTCAGCAATTTTCCTATGCTGCCAAATCTCCAGTAAACAAGTGTGAGTGACCCTCTCACTGGAGGTTGTTAGAGACTGTAGAGATCTTAGAGATGGCAGAGATTAGGTTCAAGGTGGTGAATGGCCCCAGGGTGTTTGAGAGCACCATGTAATACCGATCCTATTCACCTGAAGCTCAACTCTACATTATTTGCTCTGGTCACATTTTTTACAGCTGAACTTGATGCAAGTAAGGGATAGGGCAGGTTTATGACAGTATGAGGCTGAAGAAAGCTCATGTGGGACAACATGAAGAAGGCTGCTAGGACTCAGGATGAATGTAAAATCTGTATTCTGAATAAAACAGGCCATGGGCTGTTCTCCAGTCCCACAGCCACCTAGCATGGCACAGGTTGTATCCGCACACCTGGGCTCTCTCCACTCTCTTGTCCACCCAGGACAGCATGGCTATATCCAGGAATGGCCTCTGGCTCGTGACACCCCTTCAGCTGCGCTGGGGGACTGCCTGGGAGAGCATTCACTGGCATTGCCTTCATGCCAGGGAGCGATGAAACAGTGTGGACAGGAGCAGGTAGTGCTTGAGCCAATACCCTGGCTCTGATTTAATCACCAGTACAGACACGGCTGAAGTCGTAGTGTGGAGATCTCCTCGGTCTCTGCACAGCAGCAATGGATGGTTTAGATTAGTGAAAATGATGTTATCTGTGGGCAAGATGGCTAGAGCTCTTGGCAATGGGATAGACTAAGGAGGCAGTAAACCTCTGGCAAAATGAGGGGGAAATGATCATGGCATCATAGTGCACTGCTGCTCTTCTCCCTCCTGGCCCAAAGCAGTAAAACAGCAGCTGCCCAGCTGTGCAGCAGGTCACTGTTACACGGGCACTTGTCATCCTTGAAATTTGTCAGCTTTTTCATATGCTCGTGAAAACATCCACCTTATACTTGTTTGTTCCCTGATACAGGCCCCCCCCAGTACAGGAAAGACATCATCAAACTGGACAAAGTTCAGTGGAGGCCACCAGGGGCTGGAGCACTTTTCCTGTGAGGAGAAAGGGCAAGTGGACTAGGACGCGCTCAGCCTGGAGATGAGACAGCTTCAGAGGCACCTAACAGCAGCCCTCCAGCGCCTATGGGGAAGTCATCAAGAAGATGGAGCTGGTATCTTTGTAATAGTGCATGATGAGAAAATGAGACACAACAGGCACAAGTAGAAAGTAAGACCCACTGCTATAAGGTGAAAAATTTCCCCAGGAACACAGTGAGGCAGTGGCACAGGCTGCCCAGGGAGGCTGTGAAGTCTCCACCCTTGGAGCTTTACAAGGCCTGACCAGAGAAATTCCCAAGCACCAGATCTGAGCTCTTGGCTGAGCCTGGCTGGAGAATAAGGTTGGACTACAGACCTGCTGAGGTCACTTCTGATCTGAATTATCCTGCAGTCCTATAGAAAACTTCATCCCAGTAAAAGCAGTAATACACCTGCGGGAATAATAATGGCTAAGCAGACTGCCACATCACGCTTACAAAAAACATTTTCCAGGATTGAGAAGGTTTCAGAAAAATTTTCTTTCTAAAACTGCTTTTTCTGACTTGTTCAAACTTTCTGAAAAAAAAAAGAGTTCTTCTAAGGGATGAAATGGAAACTGTTAGAAAATTGGTTTGCATAGAAAGAGGGGGGCAGTTAGAAGAAAATCAAGCATCGGGTGCTCAGCAGGTACTAATTGGGTGGTTAGTTGTGAAGAAACTGCTTCCCCCAGGTACTGGGATAAGGCAGCACAGAAATGACTTGAAATATGGATGTGACCCAATACCTCCCTTTTAATTCAATCTTTTTCCAGCCCATCGCTGGAATTTACACAACGTTTTATTGACTATGGTATCAGAAGCTATCAATTTGCTGCAGCCTCATAAAAATAAAATAGTGATACAGAAGAGAAACTGCTGTGTCAGACACACTTCAGCTATTCCCAGCTTTCCTCGACCCCTTCATCTACCCTCTCATCATAAACATCACTATTCCATTTGCCTCTTGCTTCTCCTAACCGTTAAAACAGGGAAACAAAAACATAGTCCAGAAGCTGTTAACATAAGATCCAGAATTGCGTCAAATATTTGGTGTCTGAAATATTTGTTGGCACTAACTAGTAGGAAGGAGCAAATAAGCACGGAAACAGCATAAAACCAGGTGTGTCAGTGGGTAAGAGAGAGATAAAAGCAAGGCTATATATTTAAAATGGAGCAAGAGTGTTGTATCATATCATGATTGCTGTGGTAATTATCCATTTTAACGCATATTAGTGCAAACAGCTGTGCAAAATTCATATAAATGGTGGAACATAAGTAATACTCTTTAATTAAAAAAATTAAAAGGTTTTTTTTTGATGGAGTTAAATATATTTTGCTCATCATGCTTGGTCCCTTATGACGTGAATGTCTCCCAAGAAACAGTAACAGGGGTGCACAGTAACTGTTTACCTCTTGGTTTAATTCCACATGTATTAAAAATACCTTGGTTTAGTGAAATCAGAAGCATGTTTTGAAATAAAACCTTTGTTTTGGCCCTGAAAATCATAGACCTTCTGCAATACTGATGCTCTTTACCGTACTTTATGCATGGCCACACGTGAAAGACAGAGCATTTAATGAAAAATAAAATAGCTCGGGTTTGGTGGAATTGAAATGTTTCTGTTGTGACTGTGCAAAGTGGCTCTGGTAAATTATATTTAATAGCGGAAGATGCAGGTATTTGGACCAAAATTATGGGGCCCTGGGTGACTGGAAGCTATGAGAAACCACCGCATATTGATTTCCACAAAGAGACAAAAGTGTTCAGGACAAAAGATAAGATCAGATCCTAAAGGTGTGTTTTAGGGTGTATGCCTCATAACAACTTGAGGGGAAGCTCCAGAGTGTGGAGCCCCCGTTAACCTCATCACTCAAACACTGGGGCTTGCAAACTTCCCCGGGAAGTTTCCAGTCCTTCAGTGCATGCATTTGCTGATGAGAATTGTTCCCTTAAGTATATGCCCAAAGAGATAAACTTTATGCTGTATGCCAACTTTATGATGTGATAAAAGTTTGTGTTTGAGGTACCTTACTGATTATCTATTAGGTGGAAGGAAAAGAATAAAACAACCAATTAAACAGTAGCTCTTGTATTTGTGTCTTAGCTAACCTGGTAATTGAAAAATGGCCCCCATTTTTCCCTCCCCCACCCATTTTCATGTAACATTTCAAGAACTCTGTCCAAGAATATCACTATATGAAAAAAAACATCATCTCAAAATTATTAAAATCTCTGTGGGAATTCATGATTAATTTTAAGGCCTGGCAGATTAAAATACATTATTATGTACACTCTAGTGCATCCTTTCAGATATTTTCAGAATCTGATTTTGCTCTCTTGATACACACCAATGATTCTACATGTATCTAGTAGATTGCAAGGAATAGATTAGCATTAAAGAGGCAGTATTGTGTTGTTAGGTTGTTATGTGTAACTTGTGCTCATACATTAAGAAAAATGTAGCTGGCATTCCCTTGGACATGACCAGACCCCTTAAAAAAAGGAGAGAATTATTAATAGTTGGTTGTAATGCATTTGTAGAGCACTTCTGAAATTTTGACCTTTAGTACATTAACTGGCTGTTTTTATTCAGCTCCCAGGCAGAGTAAGATCTACAGTAGCCTGCTTAGGAAATGGAAATAATGGACTTGTTAGTAGGACTTGTTAAGCCTTCAGTTCCTGAATGTTCTACCTTTCGCTCTGGACCTAGCTTTGCAATGAATCTATGGCTCTAAACAGCAAAATCAAAAGCACTCAGTGTCAAGAAGACAGAAAAAAAGTAACTTTTTATTTGGGACGGACTGACCAAATTGATCGTTACTGCAAAGTCATTCATTCACAGTTTAGTTTTATGAATGTTAAAGTTTCAGCTTCAGCCCCAGCACCTGTTGTATTTATGACTGGAAGTCTGAGGACTCATCTAACATCAACTTTCTGTCATTCAGCAGCATCTTTGCCCTCCTTCCTGACAAGATAAGTAGATAGAGCTTTTTTTTCATTAAGGCCTGTTTTCTCTTGTAATTCTAACATGATTATCTTCGCCACTCTTCCATGTTCCACCTTGAGCTCGGTATCAAACTGTCTGAGTTGTGGGCACATAAAGAGGACAAAGGACTTTGACAGCATTATGGCTGACGTAACCCAATCCCCCTGTCACTGCACAGTCGCCTGTTCATACGCTCAGAGCCCACCGGGTGCAGGACCAGACGAGTTCATGCCCAGTTGAGCAGTCATCACAATTCCCATCTTCTTCACTGCCTCTGTTATGAAGATGTCCCTTCTCTTTCAAGTATTTTCCCCCAGATGCTGCACATTCAGCTTTACTGAAATTATACTGACTGTTTGTGCCCATTGTCCTAGCAATCAGCCCCTCCTGCAGCAGAGATCTCTCCAGGTCATTATTTAACATGGCCCCAAATGTCACGTCATCTGCAAACTTTATCGTAATGATTTTATGTTCTCTTCCATGCCACTGATAATGTTAAATGATATACAGCCAAGAACCAATCCCTGCAGAACCCCACTAGCAACAAACACAGTCAGTGTTGCTTATAATTACATTTTCAGACATATCTTTTAACCAGTTTAATGCATTTAACGTGTGCCACATTTGGTTTGTATTGCTGTAGTGTGTTAATCAAAATACTTTGAAGTACAAGGTGAAATACTTTACAAAAATTAAAGTGTACTACATCAATGAAATTATCAACTAAATTAATAATCTCATAAAAATGTTAGGAAGTTAGTTTTACAAGAACTGTTTTCTATAAAAACATGTTAATTGTCCCTAATTACACTGCACTGTCTATTAATCAAATCCTCTGTCAATGATCCCATTTCAAAACTGTGGACTGAGATCAGACTGAGTGGCCTGGAGCTAACGGGCTCATACTATTTACTCTCTTTTAAACACTGCCACAACCCTGCCTGTCTGTTCCTTCTCTGCAACACCTGGATTATTTCAAAAATTATTGACAATCAGTGCTAACAATCTAAAGAGGTCCTTGGCTAGCTCTAAACAAAACATCTGATGATTTTAAACATCTAACTACCCTCATTGCTGCCTACCATCAGCCTTACATACTGTTGGGAATCCTGGGAAATAGTACAGCAGCAGTTTCATGTCATATGAATATAGATCTACTTTTTTCCCCAAATGAAAAAGAGAGAGATTTCTTGAATTATTCCACCCTTTTTATATTATAAATGTTTATTTTAATGTTTCCATCTAATTCTTTAAAAACACCCTTCAGTTCAGACTCTTTTTATTCTTCTAAGTCTAAAAAGATTTTTCTTTTATTTTATTTTTAATTCCTTCATCTGTAAATTTCCTCTTTGTATCCACTAGCTTTATTATTCAGTTTTCTGTATTTTTCTGCTTTTAATGTTGTTTCATTGCTATTGACATCTCATTTTTTTAACTTTTTGTTTTTGTTTTGGTATTTGTAGCTGTTACATTTCCATGCTTTCTTACGTCATACAGCCTTTCTTCTGGACTTTTGTGAATTTGGTGAGGTAACTATTTCTCAAACAGTTAAGAGTTATCAGCCATATTTTTCTGCTTAAATTATGTCACTCAGATATTTTAGGCTGAGTAAAATGCACCTTTTCTAAAGCATCAGACAGATGTATTGGGGATTCCGGTTGTATTCTGTTTTCACATAACATACACAGCCAATTTACAATCCTGAGCAGTTGTCAGATTTTATTTCAGACATAATTTTCTCTTCTTCTATTAGATGAATTCCACTATAACTTTCACCATGTTGGATACAACTGGCATGGTTTTTTTATTTTTTTGGAAGTTATGAAGTTGTCATCCATGCTTTTAAAAAATTCCAAGGACATTTCAGTCCTGCCAGCCAGATAGTTCCTGCACATGTCAATCAGATTGAAAGCTGTTCCTGTAATATGGCTTTTTTTTCCCCTATATCTTATATATAGAAAGATGTTTAAGGAACTGGCCATCCTGTTCTCTTGTGTGATTTGGTAGCCCAGAGTAGTTGTCAATTGTTACTTCATCTTGTTCCTTATCTGCTATACCTTTGATCGTAAGTATTTGAGATCATTTCCTTTAGAGCTGCCAGTGACTCAGAAGCAAGTACTGCTGTAGCTGATGTGAGTGCTTTTCTTTCTATTCCTTTCCTCATCTGGTTCTTCCTAAAAAAATAAAAAATCTTAACATACCAGGCACGAAGTTCTTTCTATTTCATAATAACCACTAGGTCAAATAAAAGAGCTATTTGGTAAAAGGACCGGGAATTAAAATCACAGGTTTTGTTGCTATTGATTCACAGAAACATTTTCTACATAGCTTTACTTATAGACTCAGGACACTCCCAAACGAGGGTGACTGTTCAACATGTGTTTTGGTCTCATTGAACAAAGGCATAAGTAATAGAAAAGTGCAAGACAATGTAGAATCAGGCTACAGTGAGGGTAAATTACACGATGTTATTTTTAAAGGCACCTCCCTCTCCAAGTGCCTCAGTTGCTGGTATCCGAGCAGCATGAGAGTATCTGCAGCCAGAGGCACTGTACATCCCATTCCCACTGTAATGTATTAAGATCTCTGAAATGCAAACTCCTGGGCTGGACTTCATTCCCTCCTCTCTCAACCTCAGGTGTCCTCAAGATAGAAGTCAAGCATCAACCATGTGAACTCCACCTCCAATCCCTGCTGATGAACCCAAACTGGAGGCTGCTGTTGCTAGTGTGGCTGTTTTCCCCCCTACACATCAATGCACCTGCTTCTATGAAGCAGCAATGGCAATAATAGTGGGTGTGGAGATATAATCCTGTAAGGGCTCTGATATCCGAAGGGACGAGCACTGTATAAGTATGATTATGAGACATGCTCTTGCAGTTCCAGTAGGACCTTCTGAAAAATGTATAATGTCACCTGCTGTGAGGATCAGGAGTGCTGATGACACTTAGCATCTTGCAGGAACTGACCTATTGTCACCCATTAATTTTTTTTTTGCTTTCCATTACCTTGGAGATAAGTTATGTCTGTATCTTACCTAGTGCAGCTCTGAAGAAATCTCTCCCTCCTCTGCCTTTCTCATTGCCTGAACCCTGGAGTTCAGCTGGTGAATCATTTTGGATGATCCCCACAGCTAAACAGATAGAAGGGGCAGGGCAGCCTTTTACCGTCACCCTCCCAAAAACTGAAAGGAGGGAAAGAACCTACACCTCTTCAATCAGAGAAATAATGTATGTATCCCTAAATAAGGATTGGAGAAGCTACTCTGCAAGGCATCAGATCTTGGGTTAGAGCAAATTTGTGACAGCCTGCTCACTAACCAGATCCGAGTCTTGCATCCTTGCTGCAGTTGTTAAATGAAAGACAAAACAGCAGGTTTATGGGCTGATGCAGTATCCTGCACCATAGGGCTCATCTCCTCACCGGCAACCACAGGAGAACTAGAGAGCCAGGAAAAAGGATGAAATGGTAGGGCAGTGATACAAGGTCAGTTTAGACACAGCAAAGCAGACAGGATAAAATCAACAGATGTAGCGGTCACTTCTTGGGATGTGTCCGAAGTTGTGCTTTTGAGATACACTGCAAATTAACAGAAAAACTCTTTTCTTTCTTTTTATTTTCTTGGTTATGTGGGTCAGAGAATGAAGAAACGTATGCAAGAAAGTAAGAGGGAAAGCTGAAAGTAATCAGTCACAAAATGGAAATGAAGATTTGTAAGAGAAGCTGCGAATAATCCTTACAGTCATTTTGATTTATAAAAAAATAATTCTGGCATTGATGTATGTTTTACTGCCCTTGAAATATTTTGAAGATTTCCTTTTTTATTTAAAAAAAAAAAGCCCTGCAAGATCTCAAACAGTTTGCAATCTGGATTTTTTTCCTCCACAATAAAAATGGCTGAATTTTTTTTTCTGTGTAGAAAAAACCCAAATGAACATACCGCACCATCTGTCTGCTGTGTCTCCAGGACTCTCTCCACTTCAAACAGACCTCCTCTTCCTTCTGAATACGTGAGATTCTACACCAACGTGTCCATGCCTGGGTGAGAGATACCACTGTTTTGTGCTACTGCTCTGCACCAAAATTGAACCTGTTTCGTTTACCAGGTGGGAAGAAAGAAGTTTAAATATACAGCGTCTGCAGTGACTCAATAGGTGCATTTAGTGCTTAGCAGCTTAAATATCTCCACAAGGAGTTTCATCCTGGGTACTTATCTGTCAGTGACCCAAATGGACTAGAGAGGAGGGATTCGGGCATGGAGGAGGTCAGGGGGTGGAAGCTACAGTACTCGTGTCAGGAGGTGATAAGAAAGCTGATGCTGTGCACTTTCCTGCTCCTCAGTGAACTGATTCAGTTTGAATGGTTCATTTATTTATGTGACCATCTAGGGGGAAAAAGTCTTTAATTGCAGGCTCCATAATGTGTTCTTCACATTAAATTCCAAAGTGCTGATTTCAGTTGATTCTGTTTAGAGGTCCATATAGTTTTGTTGGTGAGTTGTGTTCTTTCTTTAGCTCTCTTGGTTTTGGTGACATTATATTTTTTATAACAGCATAAATAATGTTTGGAAAGCAGCTAAATATTACTGACCTTTTTGTACAGAGAAAAAAGGAGTTATAATATTAAAAAAATAATGTAAATTTTCCTCAGTATGATGTATGAAAGAATAAAGTATAAATAAATATAGGAATGAGAAGGGAAGTAGAGATCAACTTCTCAAGCCCTAGTGTTTATAGAGGAAGATCCATATTTTGACAAAGGTAGATATATTTCCTTCTCTTTTCCTGAGCCAAACTTGGACACAGCATTCAAGAATTGGTTCTCAGACATGGTCTGATTAGTTGCTTTGATATTCCTCCCACGAGAGCTTGAATATCAAGGAACTGTGCAGTGCTGTTTCCTCATCCCTCTTCCCACCCTTCAGCAAGTTGGTTTCTTGGCCTTCAAAGACATTATCTTTCTATGTCTTTCTACTGCTCCTGTAGCTGTTCTTTCAATACCCAGGAACAACTGTGCTAAAAGGCCAGCCAAATACTTGCTGTCTTTTGCTGCAGCCAGAGATCAGTCTCCAGAGTGCAGAGAGTCCATGAGGACTAAAAAGCAAAGATCAGTCTTGGAAGGTCAGCTTTTCCCTATGTTAGAGATTAGTTCTTCAGGAAAAAAAGTCATGTCAAGGATTGTTCTGACACAAAGGTGTGTATTAATGAGCAGACTTGCTCACATCTCTTCTCCAGAAACCCAAATGTTGTCTATGACACTTGACTTGTCTTCTAGGTTGTGTACTACACTGAACCCTCTTTCAGAGGTGCTAAACTCAAGGACAAGAGAAAAAAAAACAGTAAGGTGATCTTGCTGTGCAGCTCAAGATTTTAAAAGCATAATAACTGTACTTTTTAGATAGTCAGGATTTAGTGAACCATTGAAAGTGACCCAGTTCATTGAGCGGAGCTGAACAGATGGAATTCCAGCCTCGCCATGCTTGGGTGACTCTCTGAACAATACAAAATCTTCCTTCAAAGCTGACTCCACCAAGCTTCCTGCCTCACGCACATAACATTTGGGGATGTTCTGGTCACTTCTCAGTTCAGCTCACCATGTTTTGGGGTAGAGTAGGCGACAGACTCTTAGCATTGGGCTATTGCTTGGGGTTTTTCATTAGGGCTTTTAAAACTTCTGCTGTTTTGTTTCAGATTTTTTTAAAAAAGAAA
Source organism: Limosa lapponica baueri (assembly GCA_002844005.1). NCBI lineage: Eukaryota > Metazoa > Chordata > Aves > Charadriiformes > Scolopacidae > Limosa > Limosa lapponica. Next base: position 314,814 of record KZ506014.1, read on the forward strand.
CCTGTAGTATGGTCTTGGTTGGAAAATGTCTCACCAGGCTCTAGCCCCTGAAATACAATGGCTATTTTTCCTTTTTTTATTTGACTTGCCTACTACTGAATTCTGACAAAACGTATTTACTGCATGTTTGTGATTTACAGCAAGCCTCCTGCTCAGCAACTCTGAGGGACACTCTGGCAGACCCATGGCTACCGGACAGAAACCACCAGCACCACCTGTGAACTGTCTCCTACAACAGGGAGATAAGGGGGAAAATAAAGTAATTATGGGGAAAGTAAGAATAAATATGGTCAGAATGCTGCCATCACTTCCTATGGGACAAGAGCAGAGAAAGATGATGGATGGAAGGCTTTGAGTAAGGTATTGATTTGCTAAATCAGAGTTGAGCGTGGCAGAGACCTCCACTTGGAGCTGTAGTATTGCTAGTTCTCCTAATTGCAAACTGTCCAGGGCTCTGGTACTCATGGACTGACAGCAAGAAGGAAGCTTGGGTGAAGCGGGCTTCAAGTGCAGAAAGGTGTGCACAGAAATACTGTAAGGTTTTAATCTCCCCACATGCCTGAATACCTCAGAAAACTGGCTCTATTTCAGATTCATTGTGAAGTGCCTGTAGCAAGCTCTCCTCTCGGTTAGAAAAGTTTTAGGGTCGTAGTGTTTGTTTATTTCATAGTAAACTGGTAATTTATTGATTAGATATGGCTTGGGAAGAGAAGGACCTGTACTAGTACATCAAAGGGCGACTACAAAAAATAAAGTGAGCTGAAGCCATGCAACCTGGAATGTATCAGATCAGACAGCTGTGTCACAGATAGGGAAATACACATACCACTGTGCAAGGCAAAGGCATCAACTGAAATAATGATGTGATTAAATCCCAAAAACAGGAGCATGGTCTGGGCAAGCACAAAGAAGGGGTGGGAGGCTATCATGGGAATGAAGATCCTTCTATATGGGAGACCAGAAGGCATTCACGTGTGTAAAAAACAAAGCCTCTTAAGAGATATCTTTCCTCTGGCTGTGTGCATCCACAAGGCGAGAAAAAATATAAACATGGGGATGGAGAAGAGCTGTTTAATCTAAAGGACAGCATTTCCCAGACTGGTGTGGTGGCCCACTAGAGAGGCCATGCAGACCAGGCTTTGTCACCACCTTTGCTAGAGCTGTTCAGCAGATGAAGGTCTGTTACTCAAATGCTTTTCACTTGCACTGTGTTCACTGACTTTTCTTTAAGAACAGGTCCCTGAAGTCTGTCTACGTGGTAACGGTAGTTTGTAGAGATACATGTAGTCTAATTAATCCCAGTACCAATAACTGTTGCTAATAAACTTGACTAGGTCCTTGGCATGTGGGCAAGTTCCTGTCTTCCTGGAAAGACTTTAATCAGCTTGTACAAGTCTCACCTTCTCCTGTTCCACTTTGTGTGTACAACAGTGAGGTTACAGATAGCTCTGCTGCACACAAACGGCTGCAGCCACATCTGTAACAGCACTGTTCATCACACAGGCTTGGTCAGCAGCCCCTCCTTGGACAGGCACCCAGTGCTGAGTCATGAGCACATCTGCTCTTTTTTGGGGACTTGGCAGAGATACCTGCTGTATTACTTCCTGGCTGAACCAAGGAGGGAAATTAAATGCAATGAACTTATTGATCATCAAAAATAGTAACTCACTGGAGAGGAGTTCTCCTCTGGTAGCTGTCAGCTCAGACTATAAAGCACTGGGGGATGCTCCAGTGGCTGGGTGAGGTTTATATCCATCCCCTGAACTCACCAAGTGCTCCTGTTTGGGGCACTCAGGGATTTATAAGCGCTAGGCGAGCTACACCATAGCCCTGTGGCAGGTAAGGATCACACAGGTTTGTCACTGTACACTGCTCCATGGCAAAGCTGAGGGTAACGTGGCTGGGCGGGATGCTGGGGTAGCCTGACTACTGCCTCACAGCCCCATTTTCTGTCCTGTCTGATCCAGGACGCTTGACAACAGGCTCCCCTGGCTACGCTGCTCCATGCAACCCCTGAACCTTGCAGCAGGCACCCTGCACTCTGAGGGACAGCCATCACCTGCCCCCCACCATCCGCACCACCAGTCGTCGACTCATAACCCCTTGGATGCGCTTTCCTCACCAGACAGGGGGCAGGGGGAGACATTGCTGAGCGCCCCTGTCCAGAGCACCTTCCCCTCTTGGTAGGCTGCAAATTCTCTTCTGGAGTCAAATGATCTTTGCTGAGCCTCTGCCCCAGTCACAGTGGCATCCATTTAACTGACAGAGAGATGCAAAAAGCAATCATCCTGTTTGATCCAGCGGGAAGCTGGACAAGGAGAAACTACCCCCAGTATATTAATGCTTGGCATGAGCTGAGTAAGTGTTATAATTAGATGGCATTAATTAGTGCTGGAAAAGACTGTCATGTTTTATACCAAGCCCTTGGTTAAAAGATAGGAGCAGAATACTTTTCTTGAAAAAAAAAATCCATGTATATTTTCTTGTTTTACTAGTAAGGATTTTTAATCAGTTGAATGAACTTGTATGTACTAGTTAACTTTGCTGGAGTTTAGTGGTTGTATTTAAAGCAGATTTTATCCTAGAATGATATTAATTTGATAGGATCCCTGATCTGTAAAACCATTGGTTATCTTGGTCTCTCCTGATAAGAAAAAAAAAGTGCCGAGGGTTTCCAGTTGGTGAGCACATTTGGGCAGAATCTTTCACACGTCACAAATTGCAGATGGGAGGCAGTGATCTCGAACATGCAGTCACATTGCGTGACCATCTGACACCTTCCATTTAGAAAAATAATACTTTCCTCACAGCATACGCTCCCTGCTGCAACCAGCACCAAAAATTATGCCTGGGAGAGCTGTTCCTCCTAGACTAAGGTCTTAAATATTTCTTAGGCTGCTTTTAAAAGATTCATGCAGCAGCACCACCTCACTCACATCCTGCTAAACCAGAGAAAATACTGAAATTCTTCCCCAGACAGTGTTAATCACAAAATAGCTGAAAAGAACAAAAGAGGGAAAAAGACAGCAGGAAAATTATATACTCACACTAGCGAGGTGAACAATGGAAGGCTCTTGTTGTATGTGTAATTCAAACATACCCATGTAAAACACCGCATGGAGTTATTTCCTATCACTACCAGTTTCTCAGCTGCATAAAATCCCACAACTGTGGGGAAGTTCAGCTTTCAAGCACCCTGGTTTTGTGCATAATTCCTTTTGACGATGTGGTGTACTGATGCTCGTGCATTTGAAATAGCAATGACCATTTCAGGGTGTCCTTTGCTATATATTGAGGTGTCAGTAGTGATAAAAAAAAAATCTTTACTGTTTAAGGACAAAGCCATGTGAATGTAAAGGCTAACATCTTGCACTAGTCTATTGTGTCCTCTTTGTTACTATGTCCCAGTAAATACCAAGAATAAAAATTAACCAACATGCATTCCTCCTACCTAAATGACAAGACTGACTAGGAACACATTTTTTAACCCACGATGTTATCAGCAGCAGGGTGGCAAGACCCAAAACAGGAGGCATCTCCTGTCGTCCTACCTGATCTTCCCAAGTGTAGCTATCTTAGACTGGGCCATGTTTTCCCATTCGTCTGCCGAGCAGATGTGCCCCAGCAGCCATGTCAGCCAAGCACTTAATTTCTGCAGAGTGCCTTCCTCCCCACATCACACCGTCACCATCCCGTATCTGTGTTCAGTCTCTGTGTGCCCGAGTGCCATTTATATCCATGAAAAAGAGGCGCCCTTGGAGCTGTTAAAATGTGGGCACCTTCCTAGAGGGTGAGGCACTGGTTGGTTGTTGTACTGGGGAAATTTAACAAAATGATGGTAGCGCAAACATACATCTCTTCCTGGTCTAAACAAGGACTTGCCCCTCTGGCTGCCATGGATGTGACGTGAGCCATGGCACAGCCCTGCGCGTCTCTCACGCCCACCTCGGAGGGCTAGGTCAGGCTCCAGGACACATCTCCTCCCAACACCCGACCACGGACTCCTCCATCCTCTAGGACTTTTAATGACAGTTTCATCTCCCTGCAGATTTCTGGCCGCCAGGGCTGGCCTGAGCCCACCAAGCAGTGTTACAAACACCCATCATGCAGAAATAGCAATTAGTGTCTGTCACCATGGGCCAAGTTCGAACTCACAGGCCAGAGAAGAAAGGTTCTGTCTTCTCTCCTGTCACACAGCCTTTCAATGCCTCAAGACCTGAACCAACTCTTTGAGAGACTAACTTCTGTGAGCTCCTAACCCAGCCCAGGCCTCCATAGACCTCCTTCTTCCCACAGCATCCTCTCCTGCGAGGTCCTTCTTGCTAAGTAGGTGCGATGCTGCAGCTGTGTGAAGACTTTGTGCTGCTTCCACAAGGCATGCGTGACAACTGGGCACAGTATTACCCACTGCCTCACTTCTGGCTGAGAATGGTGAGCTCCTTCCCTGGCAAAGCAGTGTATGCTGCACCTCTAGTGCTGAGGTTACCTAAGGTGTGTAGGTTCTATGTCTGCATCAGGACCCACAGGCTAGGGAAGTACCGTGCATTGAAGCTGGGAGGACAGGGAAGCACTGGTTCATGGCAGACAGCTAAGATCGAAGTGAGATAGGTGTGCAACTCCTGATCCACTCCTCGAGCCACTGCTGTGGATGTGCACACCACCATGGCTGGTGCCAGCATGTCGCTGTGAACCCCAGCAGGTGGGTCTCACTTGTGTGGTGCCTTGGCGAGACAAGCCTGCCAAAATTACTCCACGTGGAGCCAAAAGTGTCAGATCCTGATACATCTCCCTCCTGGGACAACTTGAGCAGTATATGGACTTCAACAGTTTATTTTAACAATTTATAGGCACCTATTTCAATCACCACAGCCCGAGACTATTGCCCCATGAGAATTACAGGCCTCAGGTTTAGTTCCCAAAAGCAAAGATCAAGTGGTGGTCATAATGCTCATCAGCAGAAAAAAAAAAGACCTAAGGACTTCCTCGAATGAGCTCTCCTTCCCCCTGGTGACACCACCTGCAGGGGGGAGCCTGGGGGGACACAGAATGAGAGCTGAGTCCTCCCTGTGGCTCAGGACAGCCTATGTTATTTTGGGACAGGTGGTTGGATACCTGAAACCCAGAAGTTTCCCCTTTTTCTGATCTGTTAACTTAAAAGTTGTGACCTGCCGCTTACATCTCATCCTTGCTCGTGCCAGGAGTCATCACCGTGTCTGGATCAGCAAGGCTGAGCCAACTGGTGAACTTGTCTCATTATCTCCTTGCCGAAAACTTACAAGCGTTACTTATTCTTGGATACTTGTAGTATTTATGCTTTTCCTACCCAGAAGATTAGCTCAGGCATAGCAGAGCTCAGAACACAAACCCATCTTTTGGCATTAACTTTGCCTGGGCTGGCTGTCATTTTACAGTAGTTGCACAAAAAGAGTAACTAGCAACAGCACTGTCAAATCATAGATTATATTGTATTGGTTTAGCTCATATTGTTTGCTTTAAATTTATATTGTGCTTTAAATGCCAGCCATTAAAATTATTAGGGCAAGGTTTGCCCTCAGTTTACAGCCCCTCTTCCCAGAACCTCACAAGAGCAGCTGCTGTGCAGTTGTCCTCATCTCTCTTTAGTTGTGCAGCAGAAATCAGAGAGAGTGTCCAGAAAGTCAAAATGCAGCCTGGAACTATTTCACTTCCAGACAGATTTCCATTTGAAAATCCAGGTACAGAACCAGGCAAAGTGCATTAGAAAGCTACACTTCTTTTGATCCAGCTATTCACCCACCCCTCAGACCCCCACCCTAAATCCTTGACATCTGTCTGGGTGCAGTGATGCAAAAGGGAATATGGGACTAAAAAGCTCCACCTTGTCTTTGGCAATAGGTTATTTTTAGTTGCCATCTAGGCCTAAGGAAGACCATTTCTTTTTCTAGGAGAGTACTTCATTAATGTATTCTTTTTGACAGTTATTATCCTCTCTCATGTTTTGCTTTGCATTTTTCTAGTCTGTCCTCACATTTCCTGTAAAACACAGTTCTTAAATAGCTTCAGCCGTGCATACAGAACTTTCTGTGGATGTTCTTAATCTCTGAAAACAAGATCCGTAGCACAGAAGCTAATGCAGCCCTAAGCACAGAGATGCCAGTGACACTTCTTCAGGGCCTTTAAACTGGTGAATATGATCTTATTTTGTCTTGTGACAAATCCCAGTGATGAAATGTCAGCAGTGTTTACACAGAAGTCTCCCTATCACAGACAGTGCAAAATTAACCCTTTCCAGCACCACTGTCAGGACAGAACAGAGCTGTTATGTTCTTCTGTGAGGATCAGGCTGGTAGAAAAGGAGGAAACAGGCGTGGAACTATTGCCAAAGGCCAACCTGGAGGGCAGAGACCCTGTGAAGCCAATTACACAGTGTGATAAACCGAACAAGATATGAGTCACCCAGTTGTCCAGGGGCAGAGTCCAGATATGTCCAGTTGTCCTGGGCAGAGTTTTCCAGTTACACCTGGTGAGGGTAACATCACAATTTCTCCAGAATTCCTCAATGGAAGTGAACCAAAATCACAGCTATCTTCCAGGCTCAACTTTGACATTACATATGTGATGCCCAAATCTCTCAGCTTATGCAGGATAGTTTAGGTGTGAGACAAAGCTGGACAAAGTTTCAGTGGGAAACTTGAAATGTATTTTGCCACATAACCCCCTGACTGTACATTAACAGCACATATGGTGGTCTAGGGACATAACGGGAGACACAGCCCATGTTAAGGAGCAGGCAGCTGAAAAGAATCTAACAGGATCCTTCTGTTAAAGGTCCTGACTTTGTTGAGTATTGGGTCTACAGTGTATATTATATTACTACAATGACTGAAGAAGTCCATGGGAGAAGCAGTGGATCTGCAAGGGAGGGAGTGGGTAGCCAGGGCTGAGCGAGCTGGTGGGCAGCAAGATGGGAGGAATACACAGGTAGTAGAAAAGCACTAACAATTCCTTTAGGAAGAAGCATGCCAATAAGGCCTAGGAGAACATGCAACCTGAAGAACCAGTTGTAAGAGAACCAGTGGAGGTGTCTAAGTAAGGAGACCTGAAGGTGCCTCCAAAGGGGGAAAGGAGCAGGTGACAGGTACAATGGTGTCCTCCGTGAGGTTAGGGTGAAGAGGGAGGCAGAAGAGGGGAAAAGTAAAATGTTTTGTGGGGTCATGATGCAGATGAGAACTTTTTGTAATTACAACAGCAGAAAAAAAACACAAGAAGTTGATTTTAGGAGCATCACAGAGGATAAAAGAGTGGAACTGGTCCCCACATGGGCCTGGGAAAGCAGAGAGAGGACCCCGAAGGTTTGTACAATGGGGAAGCACAAGGAGATGGCAGCAGCCCAGGCAGGTTGATGAAAAACTCCTCTGTTGTCTCACACCTCTTGTGGGAAACGGAGCTGGAGCTCTGGCAATAGCTTCAACTGGAAACTGTGCTGGAAAATCAGAGAGCCTCTTCCGCACTGCAGCAGGAGCAGTTTGTGAACTGTGTCACCCTGAGGTCAGGAGATAACGGGAGCAGAGGATGCCTTGCACAAAACAGGCAAACTTTGGAAGGCAGACAGCCTTGTGCAAACCTGATGTTTTATTGTTGCTAACTAAAATTGCTGTAAAGCTGAATTGTAGAAATAGGTCAGTTTTGAGCTTATGTGGCAATACACGTATAGGATCATAGGCTTTGGTTGCTTTCATCTAGGGATTGTTTGGGGCAAAGAGGGGTGCTAACTGTGCCCAGCAATCTGTGTCCCTGCACTGGTAAGGGAGGAAAGTGTTAATGAGTTAAAAATTACGTAGTAAGAGCTATTATCCTGAGTCTTTCAGAGACTTTATTACAGCATCAACACCTTTCGTCTTCCAGATGTGCTGAGCAATTCTGCTTCCACTGAAAGTTTAAGGTAGGTGCAGACATTTATCTGCTTTGAAATTTATGTAGCATTGTACTCAGTCCTTAAACACTGTATAGACTCAACTGCCCTTTGGCTCTTGATTCTGAAATGCAAGCTGAATTAAACGTAACAAATAAAGGCAGTTTAGATATGGCCTCTGTGTCTCAGCTCATGCTTTGGCAAAATACAGCTACCTTTGATGCACAGACGAGTATGATAAGGCATAAAGCTTCATACCTGATGCAAGACATGCCAAAAAGCCAAAAAACAGTCAGGGAAAAAAAAAAAAAGAGAAAAAATAGGCATTGGGAGGGCTGGCAAATAAAATGAGAGAGAAAAGTAGAATGAGTATACTGGAAAAAGAAATTTCATGTATGGGGTTGGAGGACAGGCACAGATGAGTGCAGCCTGGTGCCAACAGGGTCTTGTTGAAGTGTCCCATACACTGTCCTCTGCTCTGCAGCAGTGGCTGGAGCAGGGAGCAGGCCCTGCAGGGGCTGCAGCCGGCCGCAGGATGGGGCAGGGGCTCCAGGACCAGCCGCAGAGCCTGGCTGTGCCCGCAGGCTGCCGTCTGAACAGTGCTTCCCAACCGGGGTTAGTCAGGAGGTCATTCACTCCCACGGGTTCGTTAAATTGTGTGGCTGCGTATGGAAAAACATGCAACAAACCCAGGCGGTGTTTTTTGTCCTGTATGAGGTCATGGGAAAAAAATAGGTGAAAATGTGTTACACTGGGGACAGGAGGGGTCTGGATGTTCCCTTCCTGACACACTTTTCCTCTTTTAGGGCTTTGCTTCAGCTTTCAAATGCCCTCTATAGAGAGAGAAACTGCAGTCCTGTTCCTGAAGCTTTTGGGTATCCAAACTCCTCTTCTCTTTGCTTTTTGGTCACTGGTTGTGCTCCTCGGAGGCCATTTCGTCATGTTGTAAGGTAAGACAAGGCTGTGACCCAGATTCTGGTCTCTTGGGTGCTGTGGCTCAGCTGCATATACTAATGTTGCTTGGGGTTTCACTGTTTCCACCCTTCCTACTGTTCTTGTAAATTTGATTTCCCACTGCAACACATAAAGAGCAACAATACATGCTCTGAGGCATCGTCTCTCACCTCTTTGTCTTCAGCCGTGAGAAAAAGTCCCTCTTAAAAGCACTTTGCTTGTATTCATTTGCCTTCTGCTCTTTTTCATATTATTTAATATTTTTGTTGCATTTTTCCTATGATTCTTTCCCCAAGACCTTGGATAAACCACAGAACGCTAAACAGAGCTGCAGTTACTTGCTGGGACAATAAAAACTAAGGGTCAAATGAAGAAGAAAACATCACTTCAAGGTAGGCCTATAAAATCTTGTGCATTTCAGGGGCAGCGCGGGAGTCTGCAGTACAAATGCCTGACTAACAGCTGGTTGCCATGTCCTACAAACACTTTTCCTGCTGCAAGTACATTGGAAGGCATTTTTGTGCCCAGTGCCGGCTAAGGAGAGTCAGCCCAACAGGCAGCAAGCAGCGAAGGATCACAGGAGTCTTCAATACAGAATAATTCCCTGAGGAGCCTTTTGTATTTCACATCACAGCATTCTTCAGAATTTCATAGTGCTTTACACCAAATAGCAGGATGTTATGTATGTGTTGTATTCTACATTTTTCCTCTCTACCCCTCTCCACTTCTTTACTCAAGGGCAAGCAACGGGAATTACATATCTCTTGCGCTCATCAGCAGACAGAACAAATTATTGTCTGCACCTCCTTCTGGTTACCTATGGAGAAGGGAGAGCAAAACCAGCCTAGGGCCAGGCACGGCACTAGAGGAGGATCCTCCTCTTTCAAGTCATGGTCAACTTATTTATTGTCATGAGAGACAATAATAGTGCTAAAGGTGAAGCAGACATTGTGATGACAACTTTGGTTCCTTGGAAAAAGATAACAGATTTTAAAAGATTCTGAAATATTTTCCAAATAAATCACTTTGCCCATGACAGAAATGTGGCCATTGGGGTGTTAGGATACCACTGCCGAGGAGTAACAGCTCGACACTTCATTCCATTGTCTGGAAGGGACATATGACCATCTGATCCCATTTCAGCAAATCATTTCCCATGCAAACCTTGTGTCTATTTGTTGTTTTGTCCTTAACAGCAGAAGTGAAGCTTCTGAATGTGTGCATTTGCCCCACACTAACGTATTTTAAAGGCTTTAAGGTTTCTGCCCGACATCTTCTCTGCGTGAAGTCCCTTTCTCCAGACAACTCAAGAATACTTTGCAAATATTTTTATTGTAATTCTGGTGGCCACAGCATAGGGAGCATTCAGAAGGATGCGGCTCACTGGTCTGGAGCAATGGGGAGGGTGGAATTCAGCCCCCCGCACGCTTCACCAGGCTGTGCCCTGCCAAGCTTTCTTCTGCCTTGCCTCCTTGGAGCTGCCCTGAGCTTGCAAATTAAAAGAAAACCGCAGCCACATTACGGAGGCCAGCAGCATGAAAGTACAGTGCGAGAAGCACTTGTCACCATGAATAAACAGCGAAATGCATTTTTTTTAAAGTTGCTAATTCCACTTGGCATTTCTGAGCCCAGCATGGGAAACATCCATCTTGTTAAAAAGTGATGTCATTTGTGACACTAGCAGTATTAGAAGAGACTGCAAACGAGTTTTCAACCTGCTTTAATAATGATTTAGCAACCAGGAAAGTAATCAATATTTTAGGGATAAATTTTCCACTGTGCCTTTAGCAGACTCCATTTCTGCCCATACAGAACCATGTCCACAGATCTGCAGGTGAAAATACCTGAGTGCACGTGTCAAAAATGTGCACGTGAAATATTACACCTGCAACACTTACTGCCCAACACAGACTTTATATTCTAAACTGAATTAAAAATCCCTTTGTCTTTCCCCAGTCTCTGATAAAACCAATCCCACCTGTCTGACGAATCTATAAAACAAATCTTTATGTCCATTCTGTCTTAGATATTTTTGTGTTTAAAAACAAGCAAAAAAAACATGGGAGTTTTTGATGTAGCGCAATATCTAGCACAAGGCATCATAATGTCATTTACTGATACAATTGGATGACATTTGGATTTCACATCCTGGTCACAAAATGAGGTTACAGCATTCTAAACTGCTTGGGTAATTGATGTGCAGATGCTTTTTAAAAAAGTGGATAATCTGAAATGATTGGTTTATAAGAAAAAGAAAAAAAAAAGGAAAGAAGCTCAAGTTTCTTCCTTTTTTAATGCTGTTTCATTCTATGGCTATGCTACTGAAAGCAGAAGCCTTGCAAATGGCCTTGGGGTTTGTTTTGGTTTTTTGTTTGTTTTCGCTGAGTGAATTGTTCTTTGGCAATTTCACTCCTCCATAAGAAATATTCTTATAAGATTATTTAATCAGAGGCAAAGTTCCTGAAAAGGTAAGTGTGGAATCTATGTCCTCCCTTCTTGGGAGAAATAGACTCATATTTTCTGAAGTAAGTAGTAATTACATTATTTAGTGTCTTAAATTAGCTCTTTTTTTTACTGGATAGTGCTCTGAACTTTCCCAACGAGAGTCGCTCAGAATCACTACTTCCCTGAAAAATTTGGTCCTGCAGAAAAATTCTATATATGACCTAATTTCCCTAAGGGTCTTCTTAATATATCACTAAGCTAAATGAGTTGACTTTAGGCTCCAAAATACACACATTATTATTGATAATAAGTCATACTAATGCTAATAGTAGCATAATGAACTTTGGTTGCTTTATGAGAAGCTTGAAAAAAAGATTGTATTAGATAATCTTTTAGATAATTAGAAAATAATTAGACAAAGTATATCCAAAGGGCCAATTTCTGAGGGCCTTGCTCCATGTGTGTTCAATTCATTAAGTCATATTCGCAGTTTGAAGTTAACGGGAGTCTCTTTACCTATAGCACTGTAGGATTTGACCCAAGACTGTGGACACCACGATATTGATGATTTTTTTCTCACGATTAAAATTCTTGTGGTTATTTGGCCAGCAAATGTCTCAGGGTAGCAATGTTTAAAATGATAAATTTATATCTGGTGAGAATAATCACTACATTTTCATTTTAGAGCACATGTGATAAACGCGCCTTTGGAAACTGATGCTTACCTCACCTGGAGCTGGATTAGTGACTATTATTAGTGGCAGTGTAATTGGACTATACCATGCAGGTTCTGCACTGAACTGTAGCTCAAAACTTGATGTCATATAAAGTGTAAAAAGAGTCAAATGACCTTTCACTTCTCTTTTTCTTCAGACCTTCTCAGTCTGGAGGTGGACCAGGTTTCATGAAACACATATGGGAAAGCCAAGACCGCATGAATAGGTTTATGATGGGGAGGCTGGAAGGGGTGGCAGAACTGTCAGGGAGCTGCTGGAGTCCCCAGCTTGGGATGTTGGGCAGAAAGCCTGGTCCAGACCACAAGCTGCAGGTGGGCCAGGTGTGGTGGAAAGCTTCAGAAGTGATGAGAAATAGATGTGTGTTCAAGGAGGATGCTATGCACCTCTCTCTAGTTGCATGGCGGTCAGCTTTGTGAGATTAGGTGAGTAGAAAAAGGGTCCCTCACCTACAGGGCAGATGTTGGGTGGAGCAGCATTTCCCAGCAAGTGGCAGAAATGAATAGGGTGGTGGTGACCAGCTGTGGATAGAGCACAGCATGAAATGGAGTCAGACTGCAAACGACAACAAGGGAAAACTGGGAAATCCCAACCCTGGGATTTTGCTTAAATCATGTACTATAGTAAAAGGTAGCTCAGGTAGGGGATCTGAAAATGATGTTGACAGTAGGAGTCCCAGAAAGCTAAATATTTTCTTTCCCCTAGTCTTTACTCTAAATTTATCTCAGATTTCATTTGAGACCAGAACAGCATGGAAAGGAATATCTTTTTTCTGACTACCTTTCACTAATCCTCAGAAAACAACAGCTATGACCCTACTAGTCATTCAAGATATTATTGACTTGGAGGATTTGTGTGCCTATATACATGTGTGCATGTGTGTGATCATCATGTGGTATGTCTGTACTCCTATCCCTAGTAATAAGCATCAGCCTGATATTTCTAACCTGACAAATTTTGAAATCCGTGAAGTAGAGAAAATGTTTTCTTGTGTGTGGTGCAGAGACACCCTTTTGGGAAGTAGACAGGTTTAGGCAGGATGTCATGGGTATGAAGACAAATGTTTCAATCATCCTTCTGAGCCTGTTTCCAGTTATTATGTGTCTACTTGTACTCTTGCAAAGATAAGCCTTCAAAACTTGAAGCAGGCAACAGCACTTGCTCCTGGCAGAGAGGCTGATGCAGCTACTCTGAGGTGCAAATGGTCCATGGTGCAGCCTGCAGCATGGTATCAATTTGTCCTACCACCCAACCAGGCTCACCAGCCAAGCAGTGGTGCCCAGTCTGCATTTGGATGGGATATGGCTCAGGAATCCTTGGGGCACTATGGTGCTGAGGATGCTCCAGCCTCCCAGTAAGTGGGAGAGCAGTGCCAGGCATAGGGTGTTGCCCTGGTGAGCTATGCAAGCCACACACAAAAAAGGGATGAAAACAAATCTTGGCTTTCCACACCGGGCTGGTGGGGCTGTCCAGTCAAGCTAACACTACGGTATGATGTTCCAGTCAGCCGGCAATGGTGGAGTCTTATTTGTCCCCCAAGAGCCCTGGAAGAAGTAATATTGAAATGAGCCTGACCAGAATACTCTGCCAAAACAGGTTTCCACTGGAATATATTACTTCCATGGCTTGGCATCTTCCCATGAAATATGCCCTAGAGGTATTCACTAGCCTTCCTGCTTTATTTTCTGAATGTGTGAATCCACAGCCTCCCAAAGCTACCCATTTCCCTGTGTTCCCTCAGTCTATTGGTCAAAACATCTGCAAAGCACTTTGCCAAACCAGAACTCTTCAAAAATTTCTCTTCTGTAAGAAACAAAACAACCCAATCCTACACCCCAGTAAGCACCCCAGTTTGGGAATTTTCATTTTTATTTGGAATAAGAAGTATTTTGAATACGTAAGCATCCCTGCATGACTCTGTTGCCAACTGGGAGGCAAATAAGGGTATTTCAGAAGTCACTATTCTTAATATCTCTACCATGTATGTGTCCTAGAAAGGAGGAGTGGGTTTGAAGAAGAGTATCACATCACACAGATCTAGGGGTTCACTGAAGGGCAGAGAACACTGTGGAGAGGAGACAGGCACGGGACTGTACAAACATAGACCATTAGTTACAGGCTACAAGGTTCATGGTGGGCTTCCTGTTGTCTGATTTTGTTGAAGGTGTGTTCGCCCTTTGAAAGCCTGAAAAGTACAGGAGCAAGGGGTGACAAATGGTTTAATGATTACAGGATGGTACGCCACATCACATGTTCTTGGTCCTGACCCAACTCCTGACCTGTTACACGACTGTAAGCAAATTCTTTTACTGTTCCAGTCCAAATCTTGCAGTCTGCATCCAGGCAAAACAGTCACTGCAATAAAATTCTGTCTTGCTGAATGTTTTATGGGTAACCACAATAACACTGTTTCCTTCCTCTTGCCCACAGCAAGATCTTCTGGTACCATAGTTCCCTGAGGAACAAGGCTAAATGTGGCACAATTTGGCGACAGGCTGTGATCAAAATCAAATCTGAGCACCAGTATATAGCAGTAGTGACCCACTTTCACTCTTTATTTCCTCCTCTTGTCTGTGGTTCTCGAAAATCACTTGCCTCTAGCATTGTCACTTCTTTAACTCCCAGCCTAGAAGATCTGCTGTGCCAGAGCACCCCATGACTCAGAGAGATCCAAAAAGCCTGAGCTTAGCAGCATGCCTACTGAACTGAGACAAATAAGATGAGCAGGTCAGTCTGACGAGCTAATCAGAACTCTCCTCTAGGAAAGATTATGCTTCCAGGACATACTCCACATATTGCAGAAAGCATGTGGAATAGAGCCAAGGCAGAGATACCAACTCCAGCATAACCCATGTTCCCTCAGTCTTGCACACCTTCAAGGACAGTCTGTCTTTTGACCTAATGCTCAGAACCTTTATAAGTACAAAATCTCTTTCCTTCCTTCTCAACGGGGGAGTGTTTCTTCTCCCATCACTTTCTCTGGTTCCAACACTGCAGATTCTGTAAAAAATGTCTCCAGGTGTCCAAGACAAAGTAGGTACAAGACAGACCCTGGAAGTGTTTAAGGCCAGGCTGGATTGGGCTTTGAGCAACCTGCTCTAGTGGGAGGTGTCCCTGCCCATGGCAGGGGGGTTGGAACTTGATGATCTTTAAGGTCCCTTCCAGCTCGAACTATTCTATGATTCTATGATTCTATATTCCTCACATCTCTATGTGAGCCCTTAAGGCCTGTATTTGTGACTCTAGTGAGCTTTGGAAGGTTACTTAGCTATGGCAATAGGACTGAAGTTATTGCCTCACTTCTCTGTCTCAGGCAGGAAGCCACATGCTGTGACAAAAGAGCTGTAGATGGTACCTATTGCATCTACACAGCTTCATGAATGTCACTTCAAGTCCAGTAACACTGCCGAGGCAAACATCCTCAAGTCTGAAACTCATGGTGCCTCCAATTTATTTTTTTTCTTACACACCCCACAGCATGTTTCTCAGTCTTGAAAGCACAATAGCAGATTTCTGTTGAAGGATCAAATAAGATGTTGATTTACATTCCCATAGTTTCTAATTTGAGCTCCTCTTACCTAGACAGTCATACCAACACTTATTGTTTATCAGTCATCTTGTTCAAATACCAAAAATATAGCATATTGGCTAAACCGCGCTCTGGGACTGACCCACCGTTCGGACCTAGCAGCAATCATACCCATTCCATGCATGGTTTGCCCTTCCATGGCATTGGGAGAATGGCAGATAACTGACGAAAAGCGCCCCACCTCTGCCATGGTGCATACTGACCCACATAGGTCCGGCTAACACATTTGTGAACACCTTTGGAAAACAAAAATCAGAGTCCTTCTAAGATGAGCCATTAAATGAGGTGGCAAGATTTTGTTTTGCTTTGCTTCCCTTCTGTTTTTCTTAGGAGAATCAGTGCTAGGTCTCCATTTCAGAATTTTGAAGATTGCCATTTTGCTCTGGGTCACAAGTGAAACAGCCTTTTTAAGTTCCATTCTTCTTTATGGTATTTGCATTGGAGAGAAATAGTAGGACTTTGCAGATCAATACACACATGCTAAGGGAAGATCTGTAAGAAAAATAATGTCATTCTTATCTGCAATATGCCTTTTCAATAAGACTCACCTACCACTGTTCTTCAGTTGCTGTAGCATCAAATTCACATGCAGGTCTAACACTGGAAATAAATAAGCAGTGACTTGTGTGTGTGTATAGTATGGCAGATACTGGGGCAGATCGTCAGCTGGTGTAAATCAGCCTAGGTCCATTGACTTTAATGGAAACTTGCCAACTTACCCCAGCTGAGAATCTGATTATTGTTTTGCAAGTTCTTGCATTAAAGATAAGCATTCACATTCTGCTCCGTTAGACTGGTGTAAGTGGGAGTAACTTGACTGAAATCTCTGGAGTCTTGCAAGATGTACCTTACCTGGAGAGCAGAATTCAGTTCAAAATCTTAATGACAGTTAAAGCAGTTTTTACCTCTACTACATTTCAGCTCTTTCCTTTTCCTTTAAAAAAAAAAAGAAAAAAAGAAAAAAGAAAAAGGAAGAACTATCAGGCTGTCATAGAAATTCTCAACTAAATCTTTTTTTTCTCTGACTCTCATTTCCAGGCTTTGTGCAAATAGTTTATTTGATTTGACACCTACTGCACAAAAGGTTGCCCCTTCTGTTCTATCAAGGCTGGTATCAAGAAAAGAGAGAAAAATCGCACAGCTGGTAATACAGAGAACCCAAAAATATACAAAGACGTACCAGAGGGAATAGTCATCAACATAAAGTGAACAAGCACCCAGACTATTGATTACATGCTGCTCACAGAACACTAGGCATTTCTGCCAACTTCTTTCCACTCTTACACTGAGCTGCAGACAGCATGTTGTACTTTGCATCATCAGTTTTGATGAATAATGCACTGATAAACACTGCAGCCAATATTCTGGAGGAGCTGAGAAGCCAGATGTCATCTGGACCTCCAATAGTTTTAACCCTGGGTCTCTGACAGACACTGAAATAAACACTAGACATGCACCGCAGAATGGGCGATGCCCAAATGTGAGGTTAGGTACGATATTAAGCTGGCAGGCACATGAAAAATGAACGGCATTGTAATCCTTTCAGAAACAACTTCCAGAGGTGCTGAGATAGTGATAAAGCAACACCCCGGTGTGAGCTGCTCACTGGCAACACCTTCCAGGTGCAGCATCCCTGGGTACGTAGGGGTGCCCAGACGAAAGAAACGCTCCAGGCTGTGTCGGCTGGGCCCTGCCAGACGCTGCCCAGCTCCATTTTGAAGGGAGCGAGTGAAGGGCTCGGTGGACTCAGCCCCTTGAGGAAGTGGGATCCCCATTTGGGAGAGCAGATGCTTTCTCCTGGTGGCTGTGGGCTGGGTGTGTTAGGGTGGCAGTCAGCCAGGCATCTTAGGGATACACCAGAGCCTTTCTGCCCACAGGCAGCAACGCGCAGAGAGGTTTCTCAAGTCCTTAAACCTCATTTGGTGTTTATCTTACATGTATCCTCAACAGTGAGGCCTGGCTTTTTTAAGCAACCTGTCGGCCCCCTACGTCCCCCCACTGATAAGGTCAGTGCTCAGGGGTCCTCAGGCCTGTGAAGGTTTCATTTCAGTGAGTCTCAGCAGCACCAGCTACCCTTTAAAATCTCACACGGCTTAGCAATACCATCAGTGAGATTATACAGTTTTGGAAGTAAACTATTCTACCCACCCATCTCAATAATCCAAGATCTCAGCATGCCATGTAAGAGTAAAACTTACTTTTTTTAATAAACTAGGGGAAAGGCTCTACCTTCCCCAGAATTACAGTGTAAAGGGCTCATTGCTAACTCAAAATTCTGTTTAAGGAAGATCTGCTTATATAAAAAGCCAAATTAGGCTCTCAAAGGCTGAGCGTATGCCTAAGCAATGGAAGAGTAGTTTCTCTCTGCTGGCACTGCAACATTGCTAGGGTCAGGAAGCCCCCTCATGGTTTGCTCACCAGGAGGAGGGTTGTATTATTTGAAGCATCCTAAATGTTCTGCTTTATTTTACGGCCAGAATTTCCCAAGAAAAACTACACACAGAAAAGAATATATGTGACTTAAATGTGGAGGGGGGAATGTTTTCCCTGTATTTACTTTCTCCATTTTCTTTTGCACCTGAGTAACCATTCTTGGCATAGTTGGAAAATGCTCTAAGACATGCCCTACTCCTGCATTGAGGGGAAATCCAAAAATAGGTAGCATGCTCTGTAATGCTATTTCTTTTCCATTCAGCTTGTCAAATAACTGACAAATGTGAAGCATGAATAAGGACCTCTTAAAGGTATGAAACAATCCAAGAAGAAAACTGGCGTGTACCTGGGAAGTGGTTAAAACAAAGTAGTAGATCAGGAAATGCTTACATAGATAAGGGGTTAGCTGTAAAAAGGCAGAGGCAGTGACTATAGTGGAATTTCAATTATACTGACATTGATGGGCATAGCAGTAGTGGAGTCATTAAGGATGGATGCATGTTTCTGAGTGTGGTACCAAACTGTTTTTTCGGTTTGAGGAGCAATCAACAAGACCAGGGGCTATTTTGGACTTAGTCCAAGGAAATGAAACTAGGTGAAATGAATAATATAGAAGATAATAAACCCTTAGGGCTAGGTTATAATATCATCAAATTGGAAACACTTCTGAAAATATTTGTGAATGGTTATAAAAGTACAATAATTCTGAGGATGGAATGAGTTGAAGAAAGTTGATTGGAATCAACTGTTTGTGGACAATAATGGAAAAGCATGCAGTATTTAAGAAATGGAGAGCCTGCTATTTCTATTCAGTTTATTAGAAACAAAGTCAAAATGATAGCAAAAACAAGCTAATGTGGCCTCAAAAATGTAATAAAGGTATCAAAATGCTTTCCTTATTTAAAAGGCCAGGCATCCTTGAAAAATGGGAAGGTTTGGCAGTTTTAAAATGAATGAGAACAACATTGAGAGAATACCAACAATGAATAATATCCATTAAATATTTCAATCAAGACTGAAGCCAAGTTGCTCAAGTGTATGCATGCAATGTAAATGGTAAAAAAGAAGAAGGAGGAAAAAAAAAGAAAGATGATAATGAAACATGGAGCACTCATTCGTATCTATTTCCACAAACAAAAGGACCAGTGCTCAGGCTTTCATTCAGAGCACAGTTCCCGTGGCTGCGGTAGAGTGAGGATACAAGCTAGGGCTATTCAGGGAGTGCACCCTTAAGGAAGCTGACGGCTGCTGGAAAGTAGGATAACAACTCCCGTGCAGAAGGTCTAATCCCACTCTTCTGCTTAGAAGTGGCCACGTAAGAGCTGGTGCAGGGTCTACCCTGGCAACATGGTGGTTATTCTCACTTGCTGTGACAACCTGAAAGATTCAAGAGGAAGAAGTACATCTTGATCCATACAAATTGCTCTAAGGGCATGGTCAAAATATCAGAGAGGTGGTTCAAGCACATGCCTTTCATTTTGCAGAGAACAGCCTTGCAAAGACACAGTCAGGTACTCTGTCTCTCCTGGGACAGCCACAGCTTCCAGCTGAGGTGGGCAGCAACTTCTCCCAGTAAGCTAACTCAATCCTTCCCAGTTTACCTATGTTTTCAGCTGTGATTTCTGAGCAGATTTGTTTTATCTTTTCCTGAACGCCACGGTTTGTCACAGTAGAGAGGACCCTTTTCATTCTGCTCAACTAGTGGTGGAAGGCCAGAGTCACCTGGCTAAATCTTACCCTGGGAAGGAAACCAAAGACATTGCCTAGTAAGAGTCTCAGCAGAAAGACAGACTGATGGCAGAAGCTTGTGAAAACAAGAAGTTGTGTGGTGGGTAAGGGGAATGTGCTGAGGGAGGTACTTTGCCTCTTCCTGGGGAGAAACAGGGTGTCCTTGGTGAGAGCGTGCTGCAGTCAGCAGAGAGCCCGGCCAGGCAGGGACAGGGCTGGCCATGCCTGGCTGAGCAGCACTTCGTGCCCCTGTAGGGATGTGTTGTTCAGCTGGCAGAGTCTCCTGCTGCTGTATGGAGCCCGTGACGGGGATTGCTGCTTCTCCCAGAGAAGGAGGTGCCGGAGTCATCCTCCTTCCTTCCCCACAGCCTTGTATTTCTCAGCCCACATCACCAGCCAGGCACCCCACGAAGTTAAACTCCAACCTACTCCAGCATTCAGAAAGGATGGAATTACTTACCTCAGTTCAGCTTCACAAAGCGTAGAGCTCAAGATACTAAAGTGCTTTTTATATCCCAGATTTCAAAGCAGGCCTCATGTCTAGCACCCAAGCTCTGAGACAACTCTTCACGTTTTCCAGCTGAGGACAAAATGGTCAATTGCCCTATTCTGTACTAATGCCTCAAAAACAGCCTTAGAATCTAGAAAGTGGCCAATTTAAGTGGGTTTTCTTTTCTTCATCTATGAATTTTTTACTCCATTCTCACCAGGTACCCTCAGAACACAAGATCGTTGATAACAGAAAAAGGGTTTTTTTGGGAGACACCAGCTCTCACACAGGTGAACCTCTTTGTAAAATGTTGAAACTAAGTGCGGATGAATCCTAAAGATAGATGGTTTCTGGTTTTCATGGTTTGAAAGCTGAATTGCACAGTAAACCCCACTCCCAGGTTTCTATGATGAAGGCCAAAAGTGAGAGCAGACTGAGAATCATGGATGGTTTTGGGGCTTTATTGCTACTGTTCAGTGGGAATTAGGAACAATATTCTATTTGACAAGGTTTTACACAGAAGTAAACGTGGTACAGGACAGAGAGGAGTCAGGCACTTAACCCACAGACTGGCAGAACCTGTGGGTTTGGCTTCAAAGATAAAGATGACAAGCAGTAGGTTTTGTTCAGTTACATGTTGCAGAAATCAACCCAGCCCAAATTAAGCTTACGAGCTTAATTGTAGATGGGGACCTAGCAGGTTTGTGCTGGGGTGTTAAAGGTGTCCAAATTTCAGCAAGATCAATCCTTTGCGTGTCACCCTTCACCCATCAGTGAGACTCCTTGGAGAGAGAGGATGGCCCCTCCAGTGGAACTGGAGTTTATTGCATGAATCCATTCTCCTCAAACACTTTGGTACCTACCAAACACTGAGCATCCCCCATCTCCCCCTGTAGCCTCCTCCCCCTGCAGCTGCTGCACCACTGATTGACATGCCCCACTGGAGCTTGCAGGACCCCCACCAGCCTCTACTGCAAGCTGGCCTGAGGAGATGGCTCACACTGTGCTCACAAAACCCACAAAACACGGTGGAAACTTCAGCCCTGTGATAATGATCCAAATTTCCATGAGCCCATAAAGTGCTCTAAAAAATTAGTGGGGAGAGTGCAAGATCATGCATACCTGTGCAGAATTGCTTGTTGCCTAGGCAGGGAAGCAGAGAGGAGGATGTAAGAGCAGCAGAATAAGTGCAACAGCAGCAAAGGTGCTGGGGCTGCATCTTCCTCTCTAGAAAATTCAGAACTCTGTTCTGAATTGAGAATTCAAACAACTGTTCCCAAAGACAATGGCTACTTCTTTCTTAAAGTGATATCTGGAGAAAACGAGACTGACAGTGCTCCATAAAACCCTGGGAAGCTCAAATGAGGGTGTCCTCCTTTTCTCCAAGCATCCATATAAAGTGAGGAGCAAAGAAAGGATTGCACAAGTGTGGAAAACAGTGTAAATTTTTATTTTATATTTTTTTAAATCCTACCACACAGCCCAGCCGCAGACAAGAGAGAGCCCCAGCCTTTGTGGCGGTAGAACCTGCCACATATTTGCCCTGGGTAATGAGCTCAGAGGAGGAGATTTGAAAGAAGACTTTGCATTGTTCGAGGAGGCTCTGGAGCAGAGGGAGGGTGGAATTCCATCTGTTCACTTCCGCGCGGTTCAGTGAGCTGCTTCACTTTTAATGGTTCACTAGGCTGTGACACTTAGCAGAAATTACGGTAAATGTTTTTTAAAACCTTTACATTATCATTTAAGAAGCCGCATGACAAGATCACTGAAAAGCTAACCCTTTGATCTCTGTCTCTTGTGAGGATTTTTCTGTCTGATAATGGAGACAATGTACCATGTGCCATTGAGGCTGGGTAATGTGTTGGTGTGCTTACGTTCACTTTGCCCCCTGTCTTTGTGGCATTCTCTATGGTGTTTTTTTTGCACGCCATGGCAAAAAAGGCAGATTATTGCCCTTAAAATCTATAGCCACCTCAGCAGTTCCCATATACCTCTTCACGTGTTAGGAGAGCTGACAAACAGCTCGCACGCCAGCTCAGATAGGAAGTACCCTATGTTACCGATCAGGTGGAATTCCACTTTGCCTGCTTGAGTGACTCTTTGAACAATGTAAATCATTAAGTAAGTCTTTGCAATGGTGCAGAAAGGTGATGGGGGAAGGGAGCGCTGTATCTGGTGCTTGTTCAATGCAATTTCACAGGAAGTCTGTTTATTTCCCATAAACCTTTGAAGAAGACTAAGTAGTAGTCAACAAGTTCAGTTTCTCTTGAAGACAAGGATGGAAAGTCATAGTAAATTTTTGTGTACTTTTGTGTTTAATCAGCATTTAGGACATTTTTTTCTCCCTACATTTTCTCCTTACCATCCGAGTTTTCAGCACTTTCTTGCATAAATCTATCTTTTCCATATGAAGTGTCTGGAAAACTTGGAGCAACCATTTGGATCTCTTCATTGCTGTAGAAATCAGCCCTTTAAATACCAAGAGAAAATCTTTAACTTTTTGAAAAGAATAAGGGAAACACATACAAATAAAGTCAGACTCCCCATAGATCCATGGTGTGCAAAGCTTTCTGCTGCCTTTGCTCTAGTCAAAGGAAATGTTTTACAGCTTCTTTAGACAGACCGTGCTCTTCTATCAACTATACTGCACAGGTGATATGTCTTAAAAACAGGCAGCCTGAAAAATAAATGGAGGCTACCGATTCCATCCCTTAAAGATCATTCTTACCTTCTCCAACCTTCAAGAATTAAATACTAAAGCCTGTTTTGGTGCTAGGGGACAACGATGAAGTGCAGATTTAATACCCTTTTTTTTCCTTTTATCAGTTGTGTCTGATCCAGGGTATGGGCATGAGTTCACAGTGTGAGTACAAGCCCTTTGCTATGTGAAGACATCCCATAGGAAATAGATATCTCAAAGACATAGAATCTGGACTGGGATGGTGTCCACAGCACTGCCTTCATTGTGCTCACATTTGACCAAAGAGCATGGTCAGCACACTTTACAAATAGAATTTTAGTCATCACAAAGGAAAACTCAGAAGTAAAATGTAGTTAAATCACCCCAGTGAGTTCTTGCTATAGCTCTGCTACTGTGTAGGGCCTCTTGCTGAAAAACGTCCATTTTCCTCCTGCAAGATGGAATTTTGCAGAAGACTACCAGAAGACTAGAAGGATGCTCTGACCATTTAGGAGAACATTGATAACTGCTCCCTGAGAAGAGATAGAGAAAGATGTCATAAGAGAGGGAGAGGGAGCAGGAAGCAAGGACTGCAGCTGAATTTCAGGTACAACTAGTGACCAAGAGGAAGGAAGCAGATGGGCTGGTTGGGATTCCAGTTGCGAGCAGCTTCCTATTGTCCTCTCTAGCTGCTGATTTGAGTAAGTCACTACTGACCTTGAAATGTTCCCTGACATCTAAACCAGCATAAATAAATTAGGCAAAAGCAAGCCCCTAAATATTGGCACCACCGACATGTTTTGCATTGTTCCCTGCACCATGTCCACATGGGCTGTGCTCTGCCTGTGATCCCAGGTCGCCTGCACAGCTCGGAAGCATCCAGGCTGGGGAAGCCCCCACATCACACCGTTCATACACTAGTTACCTCTGCCTGTCTCTAACTTGTCTCAAACAGTAACAGAGACAGTGAGATTCCCCTCTCCTCCATCCCCCCCCCCAACTCTGCTGTAAGTCCAAATATTTCTTTTCAAGCAGTGTCTTTCAAGTCCCTGTCTTTTTTTTTTTTTCTTCCCCTCTTGGGAATTTGCAGAAGCTCATTTGAACTCCAGTGTCCCTGTACGGGTGCAGTGGCCAGTGAATGCTTTATGTTACAGGGACACGCTACCTCTCAATCTAAACGTGGAATCCTTCCTGCAGAAATATCCATATCTCATGAAGCTGGAAAAGCATGGCCAATATAGAGCAAATAAATCTATCTGCATGTGGACTTTGACTGGTATCAAACTGGCTCATTTATTGCCACAACTCTTTGCTGGGAGATTTTTGTTCTGCTGTAGAGCTGCTAAATTCCCCTTGAGTACTATTAGTGTTGCTGCTTTTTATGTCTCTCTCCATGACACTACTCAATGCAAGTTATAATTAACTCAGAGGAAGTAGAAGGGGATGGACTCTGTTTAGGGGGGAGGTGGGTACAGAACGGGAAAAGATCATGCCAAATAACCTCTGGGCTTTCTAGTATCCCCTGAACACTTGGGTCTTGGTCATTTTTAGACCTCACCTTTCTACTGAGAGGCAGCCCAAAGCCTGTTATCAGCTGCAAACTACAGCAATCAGGACTAATTTTCGGGGCTGAGGGAGAACTTGAATAACTTGACCTGTTAGACCTTTGTACTGGCCTTTTGCACAAGACTGGTTTTTAGCCTTGGAGAACTACAGAAGCCACTCCTGGCTGAGATCCTAGTATCAAAGGTGAAAATGTGTCTGTTTTCCAACAACACTGGACAACCTGGAGAACAATTTATTGCTTAACTATTAAAGATTGAAATGTCAAATGCAGGACCTGTCCTGACTCCCGAAGATGCCCCCATCCGTGCATACACACACAGGCTGGAGGGCTAGCATGCAGCTGAGGCATGCAAAGGCAGGCTGAGAGAGGGTAGCACAGCATTTCTGAAGGTGTGTGTGCTTAAACAGAATCCTGGCAGCATTTCTTGCATTTTTTTAAAGTAGTGCATTGTAGAAGAAGATAAGGGTAGAAAAACCAGCAAGCTAGTGATCACGTTGCATGTGCTTTAGACACAGAAATTATTCCCCCAGCAGCAAATAGTGAATTCCAATAGGATCCCAGCGATCAGCTCACAGAATCCTTGGAAGTCAACATGAAAAAATAAAGTGTCTTTACTGACTTTGACATCTCCCCTGTAGGTACATACAACCATAAGTAATCTCATACAGCTGACTTAAACCTACCGAGTTCAAGAGGACCACTCTCACGTGCACATTGCTCACCTGGGTCTCAGTAATGTACGCTCACAGCTCTAAATAGTTCATACTTTTGAACTATTCAAAGAGTGAGTTTCTGAACCAAGAAGCCATTTGAATAACTAGCGTGCTATTTTGATCTGCATTCTAATTTGAAAACTCATCATTATTTACATGATAAACATAAATGGTGCATTTGGAGTTGTTATGGTCCATCATGTAAATCCGTATTTAAGCATTATGAAAAAGAGGATTTGTGACTCAGTAGATCATATTAGCAGCTATTCCTGTTGATCAAATCTATTTTCTTACTGCCCAATGTGCATCAAGTCCATGTGATAAAAAATTCTTATGACATATTTACTGCTGTGTGAAATGATGTGGTCATTTTTAATTTCTTTGTATTTTTCCTATAATATTCTAAGCAGCTTGGCATTCTCTGAGGAGAACAGCAGTCTTTCTCTAGGTGGCCCTACTTTGATCTCAGCTAGGTGACCGTGAGTGATGAGCTCCCACAGGTTTAACAGAGGTTCCCACAAATATTTTCCCCCTCATTCAGTAACGCCTGTGATGTCCTATGGGCATGTCCTCCTCACAAAAAAATCCCATACCAACTCTGCATACTCCTTTTCCAGCCAGAAAACACAGGCTCCATACTCTCATTTCCCCTGTTTTGAGCTATTATCCCACTGACCCATCACACTTGGTCATCCCAATAACCTAGCAGCATTTAGAGCTGGTGTCCTTGTCCAGCAACCCTTTTGCAAAGATGATTCAGTAGAAATGAGCTTGGTGGTCTCTTGTCACCACTGCTCCCTGTGGTGCTTAGTTCTCCTGCCAATGCGAACCCTACAGTGGTAGCTCAGACAACCACCAGGGCTGCCCTGCAAGAGGAAGAGGCAGTCAGAGGCAGACTCATTTTTCCTTCTGTTCCTCAGGTAGACAGTCCCATGTGGACAAGTGAAGGTATCTCCCAAATGCCGGAAAGATCTAGACAGCTGGTGCTGAAGGGAGAGGCAATAGGTCTTCTATCTTGTGCATGGCAGTACATGCTTTTCTTGCTTCATGCTGGGCCAAAAAGACCAATTTCATTCTTCTTGCTGTTGCTGTCTATGCTGCATGAAATACATATGCATTCAGACAGGACTTTAAATGTAAACTAGAGAGATCAGCCTTAACATTTGGCCATGAGCTGGAAATTTTCCTTCTTGTTTCCACCCCAAGTGCAATCAGAAGATATCTGCAATTACTGTGACTTTATTTATACGGCAGAAAGTTTTGAGGGACTGTTAATGAGCTAATGTTTTTAGGATACTCTTAACTGCCACCATTTTGTGTGTATTCTCCATGCAAGCCTGGTGGGGAGGTAAAGGTGGATTTTTGTCCCCTCAACCTCCTGCAGCAGAAGTACTTTATATTCTTTCCCCTTAGGTCACATTTTTAAGGCTTTTTTTTCTTTTTTTCTTTTTTTGCCAACTAAGGGGAAACAAACTTCACTCCAGATCACCAAAGGTTTCTAGAAACCAATATACTTAAGAAAGCTGATGCTTTGTTATTAAAATTGAAATTACCCTTACAAAGCCCCAACAGTTGCTGCTGTTAGCCAAAGCCTGTAGAAGATCCCCACAAATCCTGTTTCTGTCATCAATGAGGACAGCAAATAGTGGGGTCCCACTCCGTGTGCTGCTGTGCTTTTTGACCTTCTTGGGTGAAATCTATCACAGTCTGGAACTGGGAGATGAGTCAGAGAGAGCTGAAGGAACAAGGAAAAGGTAGGACAAATGAAATGGCAAAATAAGGGCAAGGTTCTGCCTAGCAGATGTTCGGTATTCCTACAGTCTTGTTACCTTTGTTTAAATGTTTGAATCAATGCTCTTAGTTTAATAAACAAAACAGATGCAAAATTTGCAGCTAAGTGTTAGGAGTGAATGTCAAGGCACAGTGAGCGATCTGCATGTCCCTTGGGACTGTGTTTTTTGGTCCAGGATGGGAAACCTGTTGTTAGAATTGTTCCCAGATTATATCCCACTGGCCCTGATTACCTTGATGTTGGGGAAATGTCTCGAGGGACGTAAATTGCCTAGAATCATTTGCAACAGCTGCCAGCGACTGCGATTCTATGTTATTACAAAAGCAATCTCCCTTCCTGGGAATTTGATTTGCAAAAATAGAAGAATTATTAGAAATAGAAAGAAAGGTTTTAAAATAACATCAGTTTCCAAAAACCAGGCACCCTGTGCAGCTATCCTTTTTGACACGAGTATCCCTTATACTCTCAAAGGGGAATAATTACAGAAGTGACTGTCACAAGATGGTACCTGCTTATGAAAAATAAATCTCTCCCTTGAATTTAGGCAGGCTCGAGTCAATATTTCTTGCAGAAGAAATCTCTCCTTTAAGCTCAGTATATTTTCTGGAACAATGGATATTGAATTGTGTCTGTTAATATAATCACTTGACATCTACCGTTTTGTATATTTCGTGTTCCAGTGAAACCTTCTCTGTATTGCTAATGAAATAATTTTTTTATGTTCTCAATAATCATTATTCTCTTTAATGAAAAGTTAGGGCAGATCTTTCAGTCCTTACATGTGGGAATAATTTCTACCCTCACATTACTTTCTTGAGTAACTTAAGCTGACTTGAGTGAATTAAAGTTTTGTAGGGATGGCTTGTTCATAACCTAAGTGCTAATTGACATCTATTTCAGAACATGACATTCTGGAATAAACCCTACTTTAAGACATTAATGCAATTAGGGGTTTTATAACAATTGGGATAATTATGTTTTGGGTAATAACTAATAAGTCATTGCAGTGGAAGGTAAGGTAACGTTTCCTGCCAGCTGCCTTCAAAAATCCTCTCTCAGAGACAGTGAGAAAGATCTGTCCTGAGTCACATAAAGCATCTCCCACAATGTTGTGGTTTGGGCTGGTGAAATAAGAGAAGAGGAGACACAATACTTCTGTTGTCTCTTAATTTTGAACCACAACTAATTCTAGTGCTTGGAAATTTCAGAGGTCTAGTACCACAAAGGAAACAAATAATTTCATTTCAATGCCTTTGCATCAGAAAAAGAGTCAGGTCCAGATACAGCGGCCAGCCTAATAAGTGATTAATAGCTGAAGTGAGCCGCTGGTACTTTATTTCCTATCCTCTGCTCTGCCTCCTCTTTAACACTCAGGTAACTGTCAGAAAGGGACCCAGCTATTACAGATGACAAGGGGTAAATGCCTTCATGTTGTCCTCCAAAGGTTAAGGTTTACCAACCTCAGTTGGAAGCCACAATCTCCAATAACCATTAATCCACTAAACTCCAGTACGAGTGAACATATTTATGGCTGCAGTCACTAAAGGGTGAAATAAAGATTAGTTTTTAGTTAGGAACGCAAAGCTTTTTAGATCAATACAGACCCACTGCTGAAATCAATCTAAAGTTTGGAATTTTTAAGTAAAGATTTACTGGGCTTCCTTGTACAGTTAATTTTCCAAAGGGGGAATAGTCTCAGCAATGTTACATAGTAATCAAATTGAGTAAACACTAGTCAGTTCGTAAACTGACCTCAGTTATGCGCATAGCAAATGAGTGTACAGCAATAAAAACACCCATAATGTGGATAGTAAATTTGCCAATAAACAGGTAAAGCCAAAATGCACATATAGACTAACATGATAAAATATTAGTAGCTACATTTGCCTATTTGAAAACATAAATAATCAATAGACATTAATAATGAAGTTGTTCGTGCGTTTCTTTATTACTGTGCATATTAAGTGTTTCAATTATTTCTACTTAGTTTGATAGATAAATGTATATGCACATTTTATGCCTTGAAAAGAACATAGGATTACTCTTCAAAACAAAAGCTACTATTTAGATGAAAGAACAAGTGGACTGGAAATACACAGCTTGTTATACCCCTCTGCTGTTCATGTTTGATGCATGTATACAATTTATTATGCAATTTCTTGAGATTTGACAAAGTAATTGTCTGGCAAACCATAGCTTTAATGATGGTTTTTCTGCTTCATACAAAAGGTCTGAAGGTAGTGTAGGAAAATGACTTAATAGATCAGTGTCTATAAATGCTGTTAATGCGTGGTGTATATATATGTGCAATGGAAACCCAAGTTATTTTCTGAGTTACCGCACAATATGTTGTGAGATTCCATGTGGTAAATTCGTTTTTTGTCATCAGAGCTACTGCATGAAATCTTATATGTTGAGGTGTAACTTCCAAAATAACTCGGGTCACTGCCCTCGCTTTAGCCTTGGTGTCTGTCACTGGGAGTTCTTGAAAGTGGACCAAGGGCTGTGAAGAAGCCTGGGTGTTATAATAGTGCCATGGTAGCTTAAAAAACCCAGAATTTCTGTTGTTAATCCCATTTTAAAGGGCTTGTCACTTGGCAGTTAAAATCCATTCAGGTCTGAAACCAAAATCAGGGTGCAATATATAAATTTCTTTTTAATCACATTCGTTTTAAATCATTGTGGCTATTCTTGAGATAAGGAGCGCAGAAATCCTAAAGTTTTATTATTTTGAACACTTTTGCAGTCTTTTGTAACTCAAATATGTCTAATTTTAAAAAATGAAATTTCTCAGCAGAGGGATGTTCTTCATTCTGCCTGTCTCCCTGTTTTATCATCGGTAAAAGACTATTGGCCAGATTCATAGCTCGTGTGAGCGAGCGCTGGGTCCACTAGGACTGTCCCTTTACATCAGCAATGAACCTTTGTCTGCTCATGAACTGTACTTGAATGAAGTTAAAATGGAAACCTTTTTCATTCTTCTGTGGTGTCATTTCTCAGCCCTAGGATATTTGGGCTGTTTATTTATACGTTGGTGTAAATGAATATGAGGCATTGAGCAGACAGGAAGATGTTATCTTGTGAGCAGTAGGGACCTGAAAATCATTCAGGCAACTTGAGCCAAAGAGAAAAAAAAAAAAAAGACATGAAGTTCTGGTGACTGGGCTCCCGACATCAAATATAGCTTTATTCTATTTCATGTCCATTTTTTAGAATTAATGATACCTACCTTCATACCTGCTTTTTTGCCACCCATATATGGCTCATGAATGAGTTTGTTGATAACAGGGAAGACTAAAGTCTCCTTTTAATCCTCTGATACAACAGAAATAGAGCTACTATTGATTTCCTCACATTCCCCATTTGGCACCATGGAAATATTCAAAAAGGTGAGGGGGGGAATTATTTCCAGCTGTGAATGGTTGGCATATCCTTCACACCAAAGCAGACTACAGATGATCAGTTCATATTCCAAGGCAATGTCACTCAGAGCCAAATACAAGGATGTTTTTGTTATGTGAACTAGATACTGGCCTGAAACAGCTGGCTGGTGATAGAGAGGACTTTTCCAGCTGTTCAGTGATGACTTCTCTTTGGTTTCTACTGCCCAGGCCAGATTCAAACCAGGAAGCTGGACACAACTGTCCACTTTGCTGAGGAGCAGAGAAACACTTCAGCAAAGGAAAGGGATTCTTTTCCTGCTCCCATTTTCTCTCCATTCAGAGTATCTGCTACCAAAGTTATTTCTTCCCTGATGAAAAAGCGTATTTTTGCAATGCTACACCAACCTCAGGTTGCTATTTTGCAGTTGGACTTGGTGGAGACAAGACAGAGGTCCTTGTTTTCCTGGGTAGCTAGTTGGGTTAAGTCGGAGTCACTACTGGAGTTCACCAAAATCACCCTCGCCAACTAGTGAGGATCAACACCAGTTAGGGGAATAATACTTGACCTTCACTGGCTACATAAAGTTAAAGATTACCTGGTTTTAATCTCATGAAGCCCTGTTTCCATGTTTTATGTTTGGTTTTTTTTCTCTCAGCACACTAGCTAACTTGAGTTAGCAGGTTCTGACTTTAAAAATACAGTTTGGAATATGGGGGAGAAGCAGCACACTGACTTTCTCACAATGGTGAATAGGTCTGGTTACTGAAAAAGCGATGATACATGATCTCCATAGAGAGATCACCTTTTTCCCCTCTGCAGCAGAACAAGACTGTACTATTTAAAACCAGCCCTACTATTTAAGCAGCCAGGTCAGAAGGTGCTCTGTGTTATCTTAAAAAGACAGAGTAAAGCAAGGCGAGACCATAACCCTTAACTTGCATTTCCTTTGCTTTTTTATACTTATGTTTAACTTATGCCCCCAAAATTATGTTAATGAATATCTTGGTAGTCAAAGTTAACACCACATTTTATATTAAATCATTATTTCCTCATGAGGGAGTTGACATCCAGTGAGTCCTCTCTGCTACATCCAAAGGGAGGAGAAAATCTTGGGGCATTTGAAATG
This sequence comes from Limosa lapponica baueri, assembly GCA_002844005.1. NCBI lineage: Eukaryota > Metazoa > Chordata > Aves > Charadriiformes > Scolopacidae > Limosa > Limosa lapponica. The sequence continues at coordinate 346,340 of KZ506014.1, forward strand.
GAGCACTGCAGGGAAGATTTTTGTCCCCAGAGCACTTAGATGTGATGGAGAACAAAAGTCTTTGTCAGCAGACTTTGCTTGAAAGGGAATTAAAAAAATTTTCGCAACTCTTCTCTCCCTTAAAAACTGTTAGTGCTCCCTTGGGACTTGTGAGAGCCATGTTAAACCTACGGATTATATATTACTTCAGTATAAAAATGTACTGTAAATCTAGCCACTGCAACCCTGCTAATTCCTGTTGCTCTGAAGCTTGCCCTTTCCCCCCTGTGTCTCAAAATGCTGCCTCAAAAAAACAAGCAACTGGGATGGAGCACTCTCCCACTTCGGGATGGCTTCATACAAAACTTGACCATGACTTTAGAGCAATCACGGTGTCACTTGCCACCAACGTATCTTCCTCCTACTTTGGCAATGAGTCCTGTGTGCACCAGGCTGGGAAAATTCAGCCAAACTAAATGACGAATGCAGACACATGTCCCACATCAAGAAAGCATTCCCTTTGAAGAGAGCACTTAAGAGCATGCTTAAATGCTTTCCTGAACAGAAATGGACTTAAGCACGAGAGCATCCCTTAATTGGGAGTACAGCACAGACACAATCACTAAAACTTGTATTATGTGCCTGAAAATCGAGTCCCAGAGTGTAAGCTTTTCCGAGTGATGGTTAGAGGGTTCCTAGTTGTAGCATGGTTCTGTACAGAAGGATTTGCTTAATCCACCTTGCTTTTAGATTGCAATTTCCCCAAGCTTAGCTGCTTCTTTTAACAGTTGTGAGTTTTGCCTCCCCCAGGTTATTTTAATAACTCTTTCAGAGGCAGTACCTTATATTTTGATTTTTCAGAAGCTACTGGTTTTTTACAAACTTTATTCATATCATCTTGACTTTTTTATTTTTTATGTAGTTTACCCTGTTGCATTTTTGGGGACTGTGAGTGGAAGAAGAACAGTTTGTCTTTCAGTGTTCTTAGGATCACTCACGTAGGGTCCTGTTGAGCAGCTCCCAGTCCATCCCCACCAGAGCTTTGGGTAAGCAGGGGAAAAGTCTGAATACTTAATGGTATTATGACTCTTTGTTACAGGAAAATTTCTGTATACATTCAGGCATAGAAACAATACTTGACGGTATGTCTGTGTGTATAAATAAAACCAGTCAGTATTCCTGGAGGAATCTCAAAGCACGAGACAAGCATGGATTACCCAGGACACAGGATGCCTGTGACACCTCTGGGGCCAGTTGTGCCAGTCTCTAGAGCCACACGGTTGTGGCAGCCACTGGCATAGCAAGCGTGATAGTAAACATTCAGAAATCCCCAGCTGGGGGTGGAGCTGGCCAGATGTGCTCAGCAGGGCCGATGGACCACAAGCTGGGAGAGCCTTGGACTGCACTAATGAAAACCCTTTTTAGCATTTGTTAACTGAAGCACAGAGATATTAAAGGATGTACCTGGGTCAAGGTTGTTACATCTATATTATTAGACTCAAGATAACTTTTGATCTCAGATCTCTCTCCCTCCCGGCTCCTTGCAATGCCTCACATCTCTTCTGTTCCCAGGCAAAAAGCCTCCTCGGGGAACAAGGTACCTGCGAGCTTTGGACAGTTCCCAGTTCCTAACCCCAAAGTGCGCAAGCCAGGGTAGGTACAATCACTGTGTGCCAGTGGTGGGAATCCACATGTCCAGTCTCGTGGGCCCCGACTCTAAGAACCACCACCGCAACCTCCTGGGATCTTCCACTCCTGCCCTACTCCTAGACTGACACTACCTGGCAATGGATGAAGGGAGTAGTTCATCTGTGCTCCAGGATCAGGGCAGCTGTGATGTCAGGTCTACCTTCAGAAGCGTGAGATTACAAACTTCCACATCAGAAACGGCAGGGTGGATTATACAGCGATGTTTGGCATGTGTAGCTGTTGGTAACAGCCAATCCTGCTGTCACTCATCTCTTTGTATAGTACTTGTACTACAAAAGGGACCTGTGTCCTCAGATCTGTCCAAACAACCAGCATGGCATGTTGCCCAAAAAAAAAGATCCAGCTTACCCAAAGTCTTTACCACTCTGAAAGCCCCCCAGGAGAACTTTCTTTTCTGATGGTGTGAGACCCCATCCACATACAGGTGGTTCCGGTGAGCACTATCATCTCTGTTCTACCATTTGAAATGCAGCAGTGGCAGAAAAGCAGACTGTTGAGAGAGCTCAGTGGGGCCGACGACATGCACAAAGGCAATTTCTGTGCCCCAAACAGGGGAGCCAGCTGAAGCCCTGTTTCCAACAGCAGTCTCAATGACAAAGGGGCAGGTGTTCAGAATTGACACTTATTTTTGTTCTTAATAATTAAGATACCGTGCATGTAACTTGATTTCTGAGCTGTGCCAGGATATCAGTGTATATTGGGACAACAAAATCTGCAAAAAATCCCCCACAAAACATCAGCTGTGCAGAGATATGTTTCATATTACAAGCACAGATAATAAAGAGGTTCTAGATTTCTCTTTTTTATGAAATTACTCTTAGTGAAAAGTATTTACTGAGTTTGTTCCTTGGGATTTTAATGACAATGCCTTATATTTTCTTGATGAAGGCCCCCTCTGCATGAGGACGTCTTTCTTTAATGGCAAGATGTGATTCGGTTCCTTTTGCAGTACTGACCTCCCTACTGCAAGCTTCTGCATTGAGGCTTTGGTAAGTTGAGGAGTCTGCATGGAAGGAAAGAGATGAGCTAAGGGAAGACAAGCAAGAGCACAATATCTACTAAACTCCGGTTTTGAAAAGATGAAAGCATGGGGCACTGCCAGCTGTTCTTTGGAAATGCTGCTTAGGGATAGAGCCCTACAGCTACAATAGGGAAGGCTTGGGAGTTAGTTTGTGTTCGGTGCCTTGGGAGAGAAGCTCTTTTCTCCCAGTGGTTTCCCTGAAGTCTGTGATGGCCTTAGGTTTATAAGCTAGAGACATGAAGTCCCTGCTTAAACCCAGTGGCAAGTACATCTAGTTTTGCTACCACCAAACGTGTAATTTTACACGGTGCAGGTCAGAAAGTACTCGTAGAAGAAAGAAAACACAGTATTTTCTGCTGACAGCTGCTGCCTAGAAGGGAGGAACTTTAATTTTCTACTTTGCAGATATAATGTTTAAAATTTTAAAAAGCACCCAGGTGAGTTAGAAACTTCAAAGTCTCCCTTCAAAAGTGCTCAAGCCCATTTAGAAAATACCATACACAGGACTTCTGGAAATATTTATGCAATGTAATTTATATATATAAGACTGAACTTTATTTTAACTTCGGTTAGTGTAGCAAAGCTAAATAAAAATTAAACAGGTCATTCCACCAATGAGCAAAACATACCAGTACGCTAGTCCCAGAAACTTGCTACACACTGGCACAGACATATTTTGGCAGCTTACAATGGTATAAGAGTGTGTGACACATCAGTCGGTGAAAACTGATACAAAACCCCGTGGGGATCATTTACAGCCATTACAGCAGTAAAGTTCAGCAGCAAAAAGCATGATATAAAAATTGTTCTTCCCATCTACTACAGTTGGGAGACAACTCGCACCACTGAAGACACCAGCTGCTATCGAAATGGTGGCACCTTGTAACTCATGTTTCTCTTCACCTGAACAGGGTCAAAATCTGGGTGGGCAACAGGGTACAGCTGAGAGGAAGGGGAGGCACAACAGGAGCAAAACAAAGAAAATGGGTTTAGAAGCAGCATATGATGGTGTCATACTTTTGGGAAGAACACCATGCCCTAAAACACCAGCTGCCTAGTCTCTCTTGGTAATTTCTTGCAGAAAAAATTGACTCCCGAGGGAGGAGGAAGGGAGTTATCTGGTGAGGAAAACCAGAAAGGTGTGGCATAATTTCTTTTCTAAGGTCACCAGAAAATAAATAAAAGCAAAAACTGCCTTGATGCCCTTCAGTTCCAGTCCTTTGCATTCCTGAGCAATTCGACTCCAGCTCTGTAAATGCATTGGCATCCTTGGCCAAGTCAAAGAGAAAGACCATGAAATCTGGCATTCAAAGTCCCACTCCTGGTGTGTATTTTAATTAACATGAGTCTGAGTATTACCTGGGAAAGGGGTTGGGGCTCGTGGACTTCACACCAGGTAAAAC
>KZ506014.1:355909-380856 GCA_002844005.1 Limosa lapponica baueri
GGGCAATGTCCGTACTGTGCGTGGAAACTTGTGACTTCATAGTCCTTACATCCATGACATGTCAGTTATTTTCATTTAATAAGGTAATGAATCATGATGTCAAAGATTGACAATATGAGGTTGGTGTTAGGGACTGAAAGCACAGTATGTAGTTTAATGAGCAGTAAATACACCCGAAATGAAGGGGATATTTATTTTTGTCCTCTTATATACTTCATTTCATTCAAAAATGGAAAGATAATACCATCTTCCAGGTACAGTGGCACGGTAGCGCTGAAATCAAAGCACACTTTGTATTATTCAGCTTTTTAACTAATAGGTGGATATTATTAATGACTTAACAGCAGCAAGAAAAACTAGTACATTATTAAATATTTTAGATAATACGCTCTGTTAGCATTAATGCAGAGGACTCTTTATATCTTCATGTAATGGGTACCCTGATGATTTAACTTTGTAAGTGCTGTGCCTTCTTTTATTATCTCTGGCTAGCTCACTCTGTTAGTGTTTTGTCGTGCTTATCACCTTGCTGTCTAACTGATTCTCACTCCAAAATCCTACAGTAAAAACCAAATACCAGCATTTTGCAGTTTGAAGTATTTTTGAGCCTCTGCCGTTGCAGCTGGCGTGTACCCTTTGCATTTCAATATTCAAAACTGTTGACTTTTTCAAAAATGCAAACCCCACCACCTCCTCCTCAGTGGAGACTCTGTGCACCGCCGGGGGCATGCCGGGGCTCGTGTCCTGGTGGATTGCTGAGATACCAGCCGGCTTGGTTCAGTGAAGATACCTTCCAGCTTCACTGGTCCATGTCATTTGAAGGATATGTAGTGGTGTTCTGACCACTGAATGCTTACAAGTGTCATGGATGCTGCAAGAATCTGATACCCTTGGTGCCGGGAGCTGGCTCTGCCTGTAAGCGGGAGCCTACACAAAAGGATCGCACTTTGAGTAGACCTAGATTAGACTCTGAGTTGTGCTTACTTAATGACTTATGCAGGACTCCAAATATCACAAATACCACGGTTTTTTATTTGTAATAGGTCGGCACGTTTGTGCAGACAGTGGTATTCCAGAGACCCTTCGCTGTAGTGAGTGAAAACCTACCGTCACCTTCTCAACTTTTAACGTGTGTTTAATTACAGTGGCAGCGTAACTAGCTTCTCCTTATTGGGCTCTTTGGCGGCGGTGAAATCAGAGCAAAAACATTTAGATCTCTCTTATTTATAAGCAGGCATTAGAACTTACTTAAAAGGTTAAAATGTTTGAGATATTGAAATGCTCTGTGATACAGAATGGAATTGGTATATTTTCATTTTTGGTCTTGGATAATATTCCTGAGAATTCATAAAGGTCACGAAGGCCCATCTTTGGATCTTGATCACTTCAAGATTTCATCAGGCTGCCGAAGTATACAAATGCCGCCTTAAACATCAACGAAGAAACGAAAGAAACATACCCAAGTCTATAGAGACTTCCAGACTTGCCCTTCCTGTTACTCATAGTTTCTCTAAAGCTGCAATTTAACAGGTTAACATTCATTCAGTAAAAAAAATTTAAGGAAGAAAATGTTACTAATGTTACTAATTTGCAGAAAGAAATCTTAAAAGTAACAAACAGTGAAGTACATGTGCAAAGAGAGAAAAAATACTACACAGAGAAGGGCTTTAAAACTTTGATTAGCTTTTCTGTGAGCAATGGTGACCTTGGTAGTTTGGAATTTAAAGTTTAATGAAAGGTCATTCCCAAAACATTCACATGTCTTTAGGAAGAGATTAACTGTTCCTCTTGTGCAGTGTAATATATACTGCACAGTGCAGTATGGGTTGGTGAGAAACACAAGCAGCACAGTGCCATAGGCACCTGCTTACTGCCTGTTGAAGAAATTAGGAGAATCATTCAGAATTAGAACTTGTGAATAACTTTTCTGCATTTTTGAAAAGAACAATATTTATTTTGTAACATGCTACTTTAAAAAAGTGTGTACACATACGTGCCTACATATCCATACGCGCAACGCCACTTTGGAGTACTTTGGAAATGGGGCTACTTAACATTTCTTAGACATAACAAGTGTAATAGGAAGCTAGAAATGTGGTGATTCTCCTCTGAAACGTAGCTGTCAATATAGCAGTTTGTTTCTTTAAGCTCCTTCTTTGTGTGGTAGATCACACGTGCTCACTTTTTTGACAAACACAAGTTTTTGCTGTTGTCAGGGCTGGAGGAAAGTGATTTTGGATCATAAGAGCCAGTCTGTGCACTATGAGCAGAGTTATTTATAAAGTTTGTGCTGCAGATGCAGATCCTGCAGCACGAGTGATGCTGCGGCTGGTAGGTACCCAGGATGTCTTTTGTGCCACGGTGAAAAATCTCAGTTTACTTGCAGGGAGAGCAAATTTTTTTGTTCATGGAGTTTCCTGAGGGAAGGTAGCACTCGAACACCTTCATGCATTTTTGTAAAATAATTTTTCAAAGTATGGCAACTAAACGATCATCATTTAAAAAGTTGAGCAATGATGTTCCTGGCTTGTGACCCTTGCAGTACACTCTGAGGCACAGGACTTTACCACGGGGGGCTGGGTGTTTTTGCTCTGTTCTGGTGTTTTATCAGATGCTCAACACTATGCAAAGTTAGTGATTTTGTTCACTTTGATTTCCCTTTTCCTGGTTAATGCTGGTGCTTTCTGGCCTCTGTGATCCTCACCTACCGTAGGGCCTCAGCACACAAGTCGCTGTTAAAGGTTCTTGAGGCACAGTCAGTTTTGACATCAGTAGGAAAAATCCCAGTTGATTTCAGCATGGAGTGGGTTGGGCCCATTATGGTGACCCTGAACATTAGGCTTAAATCGTGTTTGTCTGTCCCTGAGAGACACAGGTAACTCTGCTGCGTCATGTTCTCTGAAGTTCTGGGAAGAAAATGCATTTAGATAGAGGAATGCTCATCTTTCTGTTATTTATTTGACTCTTGGGACTTCACTGGAGTATTGAGTTGATTAAAATGTCTCTGTGCTTTATTGTGTAATATAATATATTTTATATAATACATGGTATGTGTTTTCAGTTTTTAAAAAATTGTGGGCTAGAGCATTACCATGTTGCTGGAAAGAATTTCACTTTTAAAGATGAGTGAGCTAGTGAGAATTATTATTGCTTCCATTGTTTACTTGCAACAATGAAAATGGTTAAAAACACATCACTGCTATGAAACGCCTAGGTTTTAACTTTAATTTTGCTTGTGCTAGTGCACAATATAGCTGTAGACAGAGAATGGAGCATTATAGAAAAAAATTATTTAAATTGTAGGGCTTATTATTAAATGTTTTACCTAAATATTGTTGCCTTTTTATAGACGTTGCCATGATTTTATGGTTTTGCTCGCCTGTAACTGTTTACAATGACTTGTGTCCCAGCCAGACATGAGAAGATAGGCTGGGTGGGAAGAGGCAGCCCCTTACAGCCCGGGAGCTGTTTGTCGGCTGCAGGACACACAGAGCTCCTCTCCACGTCCATGGGCCTTTTGGCTGATCTGCTCCTTCCAGGATTTGCAGGCAGAGCAGCAGTTTGTCTGTACAGCAGCTGCCTGTACAGCTGCATCAGGTACCTGAAGGCAGAGGGGAGTGAGGAAAGTAAAGCTGGGAGAGAGGGGAAAATGCAGAAAAAGAAAGGAATTAAGATGCCCCGGAGAGAAACAGGACATAAGTAGTGGAAACAAGGAATGAGGGAAAAAGGGAGAGAAGAACAGTCTTGAAGGTAGAAAAGTGAGAGACTAGGATACCAGACAGGAAAGGAGAGAAGCAAAACAAAAAAGACCCCGGCAGATAAAACAAGAGAGGGAATGAAACAATAGGAAAAAACCCCAACTAATTCTTGGCAGAAACAGCATCTGTTGTCAGTAAGAACGGAGCATTTCAGTTTCTGGAAAAGCTATTTCAGATGTGGGGGAAGAAAAATGGCCAGGGATCAAGCAAGTGACCGGAGATGGGAAAAGTCGTAGGCAGGAAATATGGAATTAAAGAATAAAAGAGAAAGGAGGGAAATAAAAAGACAAAGAGGTAAGAAGGCTAAGCCTGACCATGCTGTTTTCTGGGTTCAGTGAAGTCCCAGCATGTACAAACCCAGCTGTTTTTCTATACTTTTGCTCCCTGGACTGCTAGACCCTGGGGAGATGAGAAGTGCAAATTCTGGTCCTGCTGAAGGTAATTGAAGAGGTTTTTATTTTTCTTTAATTTCAGTGGGGAGAGGGTGTCATCCATGCTGTTTGGTGTTAGGTAATATTAGTGAAAGTGACAGCAAATTAAACAGTGACAGGTGATGAAGATAAGGCCAGTTTTGACTCAGTAGGAAGGTGATAACTGTTGATGAAGATGGAAAATTTAAAGGGATGAATAGTGTGAGACACTAGCATTTATGTGGAAGACATACCAAGTCTGTTTTACTGTCTAGAGAGGAGATTAAAAATTTGAAGAAACTGCTTAAATCCCTTGGCAATTAAATTATTTCCTTCTTGAATACACTATTTGTCTACCAATCTCACAGACTGTAGATCAAATTTACCTCTTTTTCTGCTAAGATTTTTGTGGGATCTCAGTGGGGCACATTTGGTGATTGTAAAAAAAATTTGCTTGTTTATTCACTAAAATACGTTGTTGTGCGTTTTAGTAATAGCCACCTGCTTGTCCCTTTGTGATCCTGACACCAATATTCAGATTTTTAACTAATATTTGTGCTCACAGTTAATTGCAATTGAGAAATATTTCAGAACTGAAATTAACATCTGGATAAGAAACATACCTTAAAATGTATGTGAATTATTAGCATTTGCATTGTGGTGTGGATGAAGTGAACGTGAGGCTCTGGTTTATTTTAGTGGGCTTTGGATCAGGTCTTACGTGCCTGAACTAATATCAGGAAATTGTACCTGTGCCAGGACTCTCTCGGCTGAGCTGTGGAAGGGAGACTGACACATTAGAGGCTGCGGGGAAGTGAACCACAGACCTAGAGTCAGTTTAATCCTAGTTAGTCTCACCTACTTGCCTTACTTGCCTTTCGCGCATTCGTTTGCCTTTGGAGACAGGCTAGTGCTGAAGTGTGAGCAGAGAGATGTCGAGCATCCAAGAGGGAGGCAGGCCTGGGTCTCCTGTTACTGTCAGGGGCAGCGCCGTTGTCCTAGAAGGACTGCTGTGGGTCAGGTGAGTCCTTTGGAGACTACTCAAAACGTGTATGTCCTGGCTGGTAAAATCCTTAAGACCTGTTGGTGGCATTGGCGATAGCCAGTTTCTTGGCCCAGTTATAGTACTCGTTAGGAGAAATGTAATTTATAAAGAGTATTTAATGGTTTTTCTTATGGGAAACTGTCTTTCCAACAGCTGTAGATGGAGAAGGGGTGCCAGGTATCATGTATGGGTATTCCCCTTCCAGCTGGTGTCCTGGTCGGAGGTGTGAGCTGGGGTGGTCTCCTCTGTGAACTTCCAGCCTCTCCTGATTTATGTCCTTAGGTAACACCTAAGTCCCAATACCTCCAGCTCCTTCCCTGCCTCCTGCCCTCTTTTGCTCCAGAACATCAAAATCCCCTACTTCATCCAAGCTACTTGTTTTCCCTTATCAGTCTGCCTCATAGGCTCTTCCTTGCTGTCAGGCCACTCTGCCAGGTCAGGCTCTTCCCCAGATCTGTCCTACCCGAGCTTCACCTCCACCTCCTCCTTCTTTCCATTCTCTGGCACCATGGACCCTGGCCCTTCAGTGCCCCTTCCACCAGGCTCCTTACTTCACACATACTGATGCTGACTGCTCCAGACCTCTCAGCTTGGATCTCCAGAGGCTGCTGTGGCTGGTTGGGCTGTGCTGCTCCTCAGCTTTCCTTCACCCTGCCCTTTGTAGCACTTGAAGCAGCTTCCTCCCTCTCTGAGGCTGCAGCAGCCAGCTAAACTGGTCCTTCTCCTCCAAATCCTGTGGGAGTGCTGCCTGCTTTTGTGCCTTGCAAAAGGGTTGGGAATGCAGGCGCAGGCTGCATTTATTAAAATTCACCTGGCAGAATACTGAGGGCAGAGTAATGGAAGATGTAAAACCTGGAACACCTGGTGCTGGTGCGCAGGATGCCAGTTGGGGTTGCTGTTTGCACCCTTCTCCCCTTTAATATTTGTAGGCACACAGAGACGTATCTGCATCTCTAAGCTCTTTTCTGAGAGGAGAAGTCTTTCACTGAATCTCAAGTTGCTGTGTTCTAGAGGGAAAATTAAGTTAATTTAGAAAAAGTAATCTTACTAAACCACTCAAACTGAGGGCAAAGTGCCTGGGAAAATAGGAACTTCCTCCTCCAATGCTGTACTTAAGCTAAGGTGCCCCTTTTCACCACCTACAACAGTCTGTGCAGCTCATTTACAAATCCCACGGGTCCCTAAAAGAGTGGAGCTCTCTCCCATGAGGTCCTGTGCTGTGCTTGCCCACACTTTGGCAACGCAGTCCAGGACTGTCCTGTCAGGGAGGACGTGAGTCACAGGCTGTGCAGAGCCTCCTAGATAAGGAAGCTCCCTCTGAAACAATGTCCTTCTGGTATGAATTACATTTAGGGTGTACCGTTTACAAACAGAGTGCTGTGGGATCGTGGTGAGCATTACACACACCTGTTTGCCTACATGTCCTATCTGAGGCTTTTCTTTTCACTCCTTGCCTGATGTGCATCCCCTTCACATGGAGAGAAGAGGGGGTCTTTGAAGGCAAATTGTGGCCTGGGGCTACTGTAGTTTTTTTCCTTATAGCAGGAGAATATGGAGGTTCCAAGTCTGTAACTGCTGAGCAGTAAATGGAACAGAGCTGTGATGGTGTAGTTGTTTGGATTTATGCTCAAAAAGAAAGTACAGCAAGCCTTTGGGGTATAGGGAGTGAGGAGAGCAAACCTGGAACATGAAATCAACAGAAAATAATTTGCCAGGAAAAAAGCTTTGGTTCTGTTAAACTCGTGTTACAGAAAAAGTCTCCATAAATCCGTAAAAACACCATTTTATCTTTTCAAACAACTCCTGTGTCTTAAAAATCAGACCAGTTTTGTAACTAGCAGTTTGTTGTTGTCCTTTGCAAAGTATGGCCAAGGAAGATTGAGCATGGAAGTTAATAGGAATCCCAAACCAAAGTTTTGAGCTGGACTCCACCACTCTGTAAACATCTCTGTTGTTGGTTTTGTTGAAACAGATCATGGTAAACCAGTATTACAGGTTTGCCGAAGGACCATCTAAAGAAATTAAAGAGTATGGGAAGCTGAAATCCATTAGTAGATGCTTCCTGGCATCATTTTTCATATTTGCTGCCTTCCTGACATTTTCTTTAAAGACCGTCATGCCTAGTACTTAGTAGTCAACACTTCTTGCTGTGTTCTTGGAAAGCAGACAATAAACTTTGAGCAAATATTATCAGCTGCCAAGTTCAATGGAAACGGTTTGCACTGAAGCTGGAAGCAAATAGAAGTTGGTGCCACAGTTGGTTCTTCTTGTATTCCCTGACTGCTGTCTCCTTTCAGAAAAAAAAAAAAAAATTGCTGGAAAAGATAACCATTCATAGCTTGGGTGAGGCAGCAGCAAGTTGTGTTTCTTCTCCTTGGTTTCCTACGGAAAAGAAGCCTCAGCTGGGGAGAACACAGCCTCTGATGCAGAGACTTCCTGTTGTCATGCGTGTCTGATATAGAATCAAATTAAAAAAGGAAATTTCTGACTTTTTGCAGTCTGAGAGTCAAAAAGAAGTTGACTGAAGTTTCCTATGGGGAAAAATGGGGATTTGACCACTCTGAAGCATTCTATAAACATTTCCATTCTGTCACCTCTGTCTAAAACAAAACAAACAAACACACACACACACACACAAAACCCCAATAAAAACAAACAAACAAACAAAAAAAAAAAAAAAGAAAAGGAAGTGGGGAAAGGGAAAGCAAACTGTAAGAGCATCTAGCTTTGATTTTATTCAGTTTTATTTTTAAGGGTGTTCAGGATCAAGGGAATTTCTTTAAGATTTTTCAGAACAGCCAACAATATGGAAAGTGGGTTGTTTGCATAGTTTTGCCAATAAGATTCATGACCTGGGATGTTTTGTGACTCACTTACCAATATAAACTTTGGTAGTAAAATGCCTTTGATTCAAATCCCTTATAATGCTTCAGGCGTTCACTGCATGGCTGGTAAGGATGTCTTTAGCATTCAGATCTCCATGGATTTAAAGACTTGTGTTCAAATGATCTATTTGTGTAGGTATCATCACTAGAGAAGTGCTATTCATGATCTCCCATAGGCAACACATCTGTTAAAGCCTGTCTCAAGGTATAAGGAACAACGGTGTTGTGTACGGATACAGCAACCTTGGCAGGACTTCGTATGGGAAAGCTACTGAGCATCCCTCTGGGGAACTGTACTAGTCTCCTGTTAACATGAAGAATAAGCTGGTAAGACAGGGATACAAAAGATGAGAAGGATGTTCCTCTGTGTTCCTCCCACAGGTATGCTGATGGTAAATGCCAATCCTCCAGAGTAGTTGTCCACCTCTAAGCTATCTTTGTTCAGGGGATCTGACCCCAAAAGGAAAGGACGTTCACTGTAAAAATCCTTCAGCTAGAAAAATACCCTAACTCTTCAAGATTTAGTTAGAGACCATTCTAAATTAGTAACGGCAATGAGATTCGATACATAGAGAAAATTCAGAGCTCCAAACACAAACATTATAAGTTATTTTAATACAGGGAATGGAAAATTACTTGGCAACTGTAGAAATAAAAACATATAGAGGAAACTTTAACTTGTCAGATAACTTTGCAACAGTTATGCGTGGCCTGTCAGACAAAAGATTCACTTACCTTTAGACTTTTGCTGTTTAGATAGAGACAAAAAGGAAAGATTGTTGTTGGAGCAAACAGGGACTCTCCTTTTTTTTCTCTGTATTTAAAAAAAATGCCTTGGACAAAATTAAACCTCTGAGTAGATTCAGAAGACAAAAATAACAATCAGTGTCTGCAGCAAATCATGCCCAATTTAGTATTTATGTTCTTAAATTTCAGCCTACCAGTGGTCAGCAACATATATTAAATGAGCAGAACAGCAGGTGTCTCTTGGGCTTCAAACCTCTTCAGTGAATATTATGGTGAGAAATCCAGTGAATATTATGGTGAGAAATCCATGAATGAAAACATTCATACATTCAGCATATTTTTGAACATATTTTGAACCTAAGAACTAAATAGATTCTGGGTCATAACTTGCAAGTGAACTAGATAATCCTCAGAATGCTTTAGGTTTTGACAAAATTGAGGTGTTGTTTTAGGTCTCTACTTTGCCCATAAGGAGAAGGAGATTCCTGGCAGGTCAGAGTTCCAGCAGAAGTCTGTATCTGCAGGACTTGGTCTGGTGGCTGAGAGAGCTCAGGTCCTTCCCCTGGCAGTGCTATAGGATTAGGAAGAGATTCTGGATGCATATTTACCTATAGGCTGCGGTGTTCATTAATTCATTTTATGTGATAACAAAGGCTCACAGAATTTCTCTGTCCAAAATAAATTTTACGTTGTATCTTTCAGCTTTCATCAAGTTCATAGTTAAACTCCTGGATAATTATATTTTCTCTGTATTATTTCTGTATGTTGCTAATCGTGGCTATCTTTGCAGTGAACTGCGGAAGCCAAAATCCATTGATATAAGCAGTTTTCATATGACACTTTTCTTGCACTGAAATTCCTGTCCAGGAGCAGGGAAGGTAGTTGTCAAAGACCTCATCACGTGTTCCGTGATGGCAAAACAGTTTCTTCAGTCAGTGGGAGGTGGATGCCCGAGGCATCAGTTCAGACTTGCAGACCACAACTGGATTCTCTGTTACGTTTTTGTTGGATACAACACTCCCTTCGGGTGCCTTCTTAGAAGATGGAGGTTGCTAAGGACCATCCTGGCTTCTGAAAATTAAATTAAGACCTTGGTGTTAACAAACAAAAGGTCTGCGATTGAAATGCTGATTGGGACAATGTATCTGCCTCTGTCTATTACTTTGAGGTTGGTATCCAAACCTCACTGCAGTGTTCTGTTTCTGCTGCAGGTTAATGTAGCCACTTTTTCTGAGATTCTTGCCACTTCTTGTTTTGACAGTATCACTATGTGTGGACCTCGAGTTTCTCAAATCCTCTGATGTAATGAGATTTCTGGATGTAAGTAAAATTCACCACCCATTCGCCTGCTCTTGCAGGTGGATCTGGGCTGGTTTTCTGGCTGTTTCTGTTTGCGCCTGCGTTCTGTGAGCAAATACCTGAAGTTTGGTATCTTCAGCAAATACCTGAAGATTTGGCTGTGCCGCATTTAGGGTCAGCACTCATGACATCCCTAGTGTGTGATGTCCCTGCTCCGAAGAGCCACCTGGCTTGCTCCATACTCAAAGCCATGGTGGTAGCCTATATTAAAAGAGAGTTAATGATCCAGGGTTTTGGTTTTATTATAGCCCTGAGTTAGGAGGAAAGTATAGTTGAACAGTCTCTTTTTTTTTTTTTCCTCCCATTCACGATCACCTGTATGTTTAAGATGCAATTTTCTTTCTGATGTGTAACACTACACTGCATGCATTAAGAACCACAGGATTGCCACTTCATCGTGTTCTTTCCCTTTCTTTGCATTCAATAATGCACAGAGGGGAGGCTTATTGCATTGTTTAAAAACCGGAAGAGGCTGGAGTGAACCTGCTGTTGGCGGGGCTTGCTTTCTTGCCAGCCTTGGCAAGAGTGACTTCTACTGACTGCCCAGATAAGAAAAACCCGTCGGTGCAAGATTGATGGATATGCTAATAAAGAAAAACAATGTACAAGCAGAGTATTTCCCATCCATGCATTTTCCATTAACGTGAGGCTATCAAGGTTGCAAAAGAGCTTTGGATGGGAGTGGTTGTTCAGGGTCTTGAGGTCTTTTACTGTCTCTTCTACTGATTCTTTGTGAGTTGAAAAGCTCTCTTGGGCTCAAAATCTTGCCCTGTGTGTTCATGGTTATTTTAGACTGTGGACTAGAGACCTGAGTTTTAGAGCTGATGTAGGTATGCTGCTACCTTTGAAGTGAGCAGGGTTTAGGTGTGCTGATGAGTGTTCGACATCTCTGACAATGAAGCCACTTAGATGAGTTCTCAAATTCCTAGGTTGGTGTGCCTGAAGGAAATGATACAAGTTTGAAAATGCTGACTTTAAAATATAGTTTGGTTTCCAGTCTTGTAAGTAGACAAAATAAATTTCACACCACATGGGGTACCCAGGAACTTAATTAAGGTGAATTAAGTGTTTTAAAATCTTTGCAGAACAGAAACTGCAAAGTGTGCGCAGAATAACAACACTGTTCATCAATGAGAACTAGAGTTTTTGATTCTAGGTATAAGGAATGCTTTCAGGATAAGATATGGATAAGTTTATCTCAGCTTTTTGTCATGACACCACCTGCATGGTCATGGTTAACATTATTTTAGCCTTCCCTGAGCAGGACCCACTACTGTTAATTGAACACAAAATGATCATAATAGCCTTGCTAGGGACACTGTCAACCACAGTATGTAACTGAATAGTATGTTATTACACTGTGAAGTAAGGACTATGAAAAAAGAGTGTTTCAGATATAATGCAGAGTGTTTCATGTGGTAATCTTGAGTTATCCAAATAGCAAACATGTAATAATGCAAGAAAAGGAGAAACTTTATCTTGCTAAGATATTTTAAATCCCACCTTCATTGTAGTGTTTTCATTGAATTACATTTTTATTAATATTTGGAAAAGTCTTCTGCATATAAGCAGCGATCATTTCCATGTTTTTCATATTTTAAAATGTATTTTAAGATTTTAACAGTACTGTTCAGTGTAATATCAAACACAAATATATTGTAATAAAGAAATTTTTTTTTGAGAACCTAAAATGTCATGATTCACACCAAAACTTAAAAAGCAGAATTGGCTGCAAGAAAACATATCACTTTAAAATATGTGTGTCTTTAGTCACTGTATTATCTTGATTCACTGAAGGAGCTCTTGATTCACTGAAAGAGCTCTCAATACGGATGAATTAGATACTTTTGAGTGAAAGGACCCATCTCTTTTTTTGCCATGTGAGTGTTCCCTGTGCTTTCTGTAGAGCCTGTGCTGGCTATTTAGTTCTTATTAAACTTTTATTAAAGGGCTTCTCCTCATGCTACTTCCCATTTTAAACAAGTGAAAATGCTAAATATTTTGTAAACATTCCCATATAGCAGTGCTGCTCCATCTCAAGAAACAGTGGCTTCTCAGATTGTTTAGCTGAAAAAGTAATGTTAAGGATAGTTGCAGCTGCCAAAGTCTGGAAACTCAGAGTTACATCTGACATTTCATTCTTCACCTTAACTATCGAGCCTTGGCCATTCATTGGTTTTTCACAGTGCTTTGGAGTTAGAAGGGAGTTTTACAGATGAAAGATGAAAATCAAAATAAACTCCTTTATCAAGTAAACCTTGCAAGGGCATTCTGAATTTTACAATACACAGGGAGTTGATTGTGATATAACATACAACACAAGAGGGTTGGAATAAACTATTTATTCTCTATCGTTAGGGATGGTCATGCATAACTGACTTATGGCTCTGGTTTGCTCTGCCACTTGTTACGTGTGCACTCATCCCTAACTCGTACCAAAACCAGTTTATCATACTCCTGTGTTGCATAGTTTTTATCAAATGTTGCCTCATTAAAAACTTTACTGGGGAGATTGAACGTTTCAAGACACTGGCAGTGCTTAGGAAAGCTTTCCCCAGAGCTTGGTCTCACTGAGTGGAGTCGGTGCCGGCAGCGATCATGAGACGGTTCCTGATATTCTACACAGATACAGTCTGGTGGGCAGGTAACAGTCATCATTTGGCAGTCTGTAGCAGTGTGGTGCAGAGGTTAAAGGCTGGCTTGTCAGAAAGACTGAAGGACCGCAGGGGCTCCCCCCAAGTCAGGAGTGAAGCAGGGGGATAGGACAAGGTGGGACAGTGTCACTGCCCCGGTGGTGTAGCTCCTGGCCCTGCAGTGGAGGTTTCATTTCCTCTGCTCTCAATTCAGGACCTTCCCTGAGCCCTAAATCCATTTTAAAACAAACAAGGCCATCTGCCAGGTAATTCCCTGACCCTCCTTGTGATAGATGTATCTGCAGTCTATAGTTGTCTTTTGGGTAGCCATTTCAAAGGTTTTATTCTTAAGCGTGGTGTGGATCGAGCCTTCAGCTGTGTTCTCCTTTCATGAAGGAGGTTCCTTTTGGGTAGTCCGTGTCTACAGCACAACCTAGTTCATTTTGCCCAGTCTTTTCAAGAGAGGATGCAGTCCTGATACAAATGTAAATTGGTGGGTCCTCACCACCCATTCTAGGTGGTAGTTGGAGCTTGTGTATCCACTGCTGGAGTGCACTGCTGAGATTGGAGCTCCTGGGCAGAGGTTTGACCCTGCTGTGTGCAGCTCTGTGGTGGTGGGCTTTGGTTCGTGGCATTCTGTACCTTTCTTGGCCAGGAGTGTTTGCTGCAGACGGACACACAGATTGCTACAGCGATGTTGTCGTGCTTGGAAAAGTGTTGGTGTTTGGCCAGGGTGCTTTCCATCAAATGCGTGGTTCCCCTGCGCATGCGTTTCTATTGATGCATTTTTTTTCCAGGCTATGTCACCTTCCTACTTCACGGGAACATTTTGAGTGTAGACCTTTATTTCAGCGTTATCGCACCCAAGCTTAGTATAACCAATGAAAGTTCAATTATATGCGAAGTGACTATTAAAGCATCAGGGCTCATCTGGGGGTCTGGGCCTCCCCTCCCCTTTTCACTTACAATTGTGCTAAATCCCTTAATGTTGCAAAGAAATCGTACATTCATCAGGTGGAGCGTTGGAGGCCAGGGTGCAGATAACCGCTTTTACTGCATATGAGACATTGCAGTCCTGTTCTTAAGAACTGCCAGGCAGATTGGGAATCACGGTCACGGTTAATAGCAGCGAATTGCCAGCTCTTGATGGGTGGGTAGTCACTCCTTTCAGTGGTTGCCCCCTGGGGGAGAAGGTAGAAAAACAGAGGGAGGGAATTAGAGTGACTTTGCACAGTTGAGCAGGTTCATGCCGCTGGATCAGTGGCAAGCATTGGCAGGGCTCCACTCTGGGGAGGCTCACAACAACATCACAGTCTCATTTTTACCAATTGGTGTTGCTATAGCCAGTGGTGCACAGGGGGAGAGCAAAGAGAAGGGGGGGAGCCGGGGGGGAGAGGGAAAGCAAGAGTCTGGACTAAATTAAACAAACAAAAGTGCTTGTAAGTAGCATTTAACCCATAACCATTAGCCCAGTGCTGCTAATTGTACTAAACTATATATCTGAAGTTCAGTGTGTGATTAAAGAGTTGGCTCACAAACTCTCTGCATAACCTTAATTTTTTCAAGGTTCTTTGAGTGTAGAATGGCTTATAATAATGATTTTGACTAATACGATTTTTGACATGCAACTTTAATGCTTAACCTTAGTACAACTCCAGAGCATTTCATGTGTATTCAGCTGTAAAGAGTGATGATTTAAAGGGATAATATAAGAAAAAGGTCGTTCTAGAATGAACCTCTAACAAATTGCATAAAGGAAGCTTATTATTCCATGAGTAGAGAGATATGCAGCTTTTCTGATCATTTTTCTGCTTGGTTCAAAAAATTGTTGAGACATGATTGGGGAAAGAAACACAAAAAATGAAATAGAAAACTGCAAGCAGTGAACATTCTTTTGATGGTTATGATTTTGTTGCCACTAAAAATACTCCTCAGTAATGCGGTTGTTCATCTTTCCTCTTGTTTTGGGTGAAGAATTCGTTCCAATAAGAAAATGCTGTTACTGGTTGGAGGATTGCCTCCCGGACCTGACCGGCTACCCAGCAATTTGGTTCAGTATTATGATGATGAAAAGAAGACGTGGAAAATACTGACAAGTAAGTGGTTTATTTTTGTACAGTTGTCTTGATGAATTTAAAAACATGGTTAATCAAATTAGACACTTTATTGATTTGTTTCTCTTCAGAGATTTGTTTATGTATCACAAGGGGCTTCACAATGGAGCAATAAATTGAGATTGCAGAAGATGCTAATTTTATAATAGGATAGGCCTAAATTAACATTGGCTTAAAATCATTCCAGTAAGTTTTTTAAGTAAACTTGTAAGTCTCTCATACTGTGACATGAATACATGCATATTTATGTACATATGAATAAAATGTGATTCAGAAAAAAAAAGGCAACATTCGAGAGAGTTTTCTCAGAGTCACATCCCTGGTAAGCCATAGTACTAGAGCACACCTTTGATTCTCTTTTGCATTTTCATTTCCTTCTTCCAGCTTTATCTGTTGTCCACAATCATTAAAGAAAGGTTTCCTCTGTACTGCTCTGCGTCCATTGCTGACAGAAGCATTGGTGGAATATATCAGCTACAATAAACAGTGCACGGAGGCTCCTATCACAAAATTCTTTCCCACCTTCTTTTAAAGGTTGATTGTGTTTTAGAGTAAGTATTTTGCCTCGAGCATCGAGATTTGGAACTTATTGTTATGTTGGTTGCGATTCCCAGTCTGACTTGGTCATGGAATCAAATCGTAGCTTCTTGAGTGCAGCAGGCTGTGTGTGCATTAGTCCCCTTGTGGCTAAACTGGCTGCATTGGTCAATAAAACTAAATTTTAACTGTCAAAATTGCCCAAAGCAGTATAGATAAAATAATAAATGAGCAATTTTGATCCATAAATCAAAGCCATACTTCTAAAACTGGACAACTGGTAAAACCTGGATTTCCTAATAGACCTGCTTTTTTCCCCCCAGTAAAATACCTTTTACATAATTCTGTTCTTCATCCCTTATCCAAAGCCCTTTAATGGGATACATCCACATTAATATTATATGCACAGGTTAGGATGAAAAAGAATTAAAAAGACTGCTATGAGGCGGGACTTGAAATGATGCCTTTGCAAATTGCTTTCTCCCATGGAAAATTTTGGAGCCTTTCTCAAAGTGGTGCAACAGAAAGACTGCCCAGGTATAGGTGCCCTGGACTAATAGTTGAGCGTATTGTATAAGAATGGCAATTACAAAAGGTCATATGAACTGTACATTGGAAAAGTCTACAGCGTCTGTACTAGGGAGCATAACTAAGCCTCACATTTTTCAGAATAATGGGATACGATACTCACCTCTGTATGCTACTTCTAAGAAAAATCTGAAGATGGTAAATCAATGAAAAATCAGTGATATCATGTAAGGCAGAAGTGTTCGGGTTTTTTCAGTTTGTTGCGGCTAATCCAGTGGCACACCAGGACATGCAGGAGAAATGGATCTCTTACTTCAAGATCTGAACTCTCCACTGAATTAAAGTGAAAAACTTTATTCTCAATATTACCTATCTGTAGATGTGTCAAATTTTGTAAGAAAGAAATTTATTCAGTTCTTGCTGTCTCCAAGACTGTGGGAAACTGGACCCAGAGGCTTGATACATAAATGCTCTCACTAAAAATCCATTGCTAGTATTTGAATAGCACCACCATCCATGATGGTGTTGAGAGGTGTTTCCGAATAACTTTATGTAATTCATCAAAAGAATGTAGTCTTTTCTGTGTTACCTCTAACAAATAGTAGCAAATAGTAAATAAAAGATTTCTTTTCATTCTGGTTAATGCATGTAATCACGTCTAATGCATGTAATGTCTGTGCTGTGATTAAAAGATAATGCATGTTACAGTTCTAGCTACCTCATGTTCAAGCACTTGGTGCTCAGCACTGGAAGTCCTGAAAGTCCCAGGATCTGTCTCAGTGTTGGCTGAGAGAGTGACTGTCAAATACACAGCTCTCTCGTGACATAAGTAATCCTGTTCTTACAAAAACTGCTAGAAAAGGATACCCTCTTGGCCTGGACCACTGTTCAAAGATGTCCTTTCACACTAAAAAAGACTAAATGTTAACATTTCTTAGAAAATGTTATTACTGTTATGTTTATTCATAACATAAAATGTTATGTTTATTCACCAAATGGTAGCAAATTTTTTTTAAAAAAAATAAGAGTTTCAAATGTCCCCTGGTTTATTTTCTAACTTAATATAAGAGAGGATGGGAAGTAGAGTTTTTCCTGTCGTTTCCACAAAACATTGAAGGATTCTACAGCACAGGAGTGCGGGGACTTGAAGAGCTGTGACTGAGCAGTTTTAGGAAGACCACAAACTAATCACGTTGTAATGTGGTGATAGTTCAGTACAGTCATGGTATTGTATCAACATATTATGATACTTATGGTGTGTGGGAATTTAATGACGTTGTTCTATCTTTATTTTTCATGTACTTTTTTTAGGAAGAAGCATGTTTATTTCCTCCCTTTACCCTTTTACCTCTCTCAGAATCTTCAGGTTTAGAAAATAATTGGTCTGTTTATTCGTATCAGAGATGTAGAAGATTATTTTTCTGTTTCTTTTTCACTTTAGACAGTGCTGTCAGTCCTGAGGTTGCAATTCAGCTCATCATTGCTTACAAGGTTCTGTGATGGGAAGAATCTTGGTTCTTGTAGTCTGGTGTTTCAGGGTGTTCTATCTTATTATCACCTTAGGTGTACTTGATTTCCTCCTGTACTAGCAAACATTTACAAAGTCTTTTCTTTAACCTTCTGCCCTCCAGTAGACTCCCCCCCCCACCAGCAAAAAGCCAGGTACTGCAGTTAGAGGCTTACTGATCCACAAAAATTCCCCCCTTCCTCCTCCAAAGCTATCTGCATTACTCATTTTCTGCTCTCTGGCACTTGGGGGTAAGGAAGGTGGGAAAGAAGCTTGCAAACACTTAGTGTCCTGGGTGCAATGGCAGGGCCATAGAGGAGGAGATAGACGAGAGGAGATAAAATCTCTTACCACCCTCCACTGAGAGGAGCCCCAGAAGTTACTCAGCAGTTACTGCCTTTTTCCTTCCCCATGTGGAAAGCGGCTGTTGCAGCCACTCAGTTAACTGCTTAGGGCTCTGTGTCCTGCCTTGTGTGATGCATAAGGAACAGGAGAAGATCAGCCATCAGAAACTACTGACTCCATGTAAGCCACAGCGCTGCAGTTGGAGCTATGAAGATAGTTGCAGGTGGAACAGCACAAGCTATTGAATATGACAGCTCAGCAGAGTAGCAATCTCATTTTGTTCCCGCGACAAGACTAGATCTATTGGCAGGGGATACTGCCCACCTCTCTCTGCCTGGCTACCCAAAGCACCAAATGCATCAGTACTAATGGGAGTAATTCTAAAGGTATCAGGAAAACAACTTGCCTTGTTCATAGATCCAGAAGAGGAGGGGAAGCATGCACCCATTTCCAATTTTTTAATGTCATCATCTATAGGCAAGAATGCTATGGCTCAAGGGATCGCTAGATTTTTCACAGTCTAATATTACTGTGTATTTTTCCTGTCTGGTATTTCTCAGAGAATTATTTTTTCTATGTTGGCAACAAAGAATAGAGACAGAATAAATAAAAAAAAGCAGAGAAAGTATGTGGCATTTTATAAACATTTTCTGCCACCAAATATTACTTAATGTGGGCATAATCCTAATCTGAGATTCATAGTGTGCACGTTGCTGTATAATTTGGAACATTTCTTACTGCCCCGTCGTGCCTGAGAAAAAGTAGAGGCTTTTATAGACTGCATGGCAAAGTACAGTGAGCAGATCTTCACCGCGTGATTTCTTTTCAGGCTTGCTTACACGCCACCAACACCAGTTCATTTTTTAACTGGGCGCTACCTGTGTCACGTAGCAGCAACAGGCTACCACTGCCAGGGACGCGAACCGAACGGCTGATGGGTGTTCGACAGGCCTTAGTAACAGCAGAAGTTCTGCTCTATTAATGGGGTTTCATTATTCCATGATGTTTCGCAGTCCTCATAACTGCCGAGTGGATGTGGGGCACTGGGGGGGTCGGCTGTGTCACCACCTCATGCCTCACTGCTCACAACCAGCCACTGCTGCTTCGGTTTTAATTACCAGCTATGGCCCTGCCAGGAGTCCTTGTTTAATCCTAGAACTCCTTTGGTTGTTTGTTTTAACTGCAACGTTTAAGACTAATTAAACTTTAAGGAAGTGAAACAATGTTTTGTTTGTTAGTATTATTCCACAATAATTGCAAGTTTCAAAAGCCAGAGCCTATAAAGATTTTTTGTGTTCAGAATTGCATAGCTCTCCCAAAAACCCTACTGCTAAGGCAATGATGTATTACTTTCACTTTCATTATATGTTTTTAATCAGAGCGTGACTTCACACTAGACAAAGCGATGCTTTATGCATGGTCTCCCTTGTTTTTTGCTAAAATCTTTTGACATGATTAATTTTACTTTAATGCTTTTGTCTTGTTGTAATGGTAAGGATGATGGGTATAAACCAGGGCAAAAAATACATGCTTTTCTGTCATAATGCCTCTAAGCATTTAAAAAATATATTAAATGAAAGAAAAAATATCACAGGAGACTGATCCAACTGGAATTAAATTTCTTGCTACGTGAACAGAGAATGCAAGAAATAAATAAAAATGATGCAGTCATTGTTTTAGGTTGGGGGTTTTTTTGGTATTTTTTCCATAGCAATGTATCCATCTGTCTGATTAGAAGCGATGAGTAGGAGAGAAATTGTGTCTTACAGATCTCTAGGTGTACAGTGAATCCTCCTTTCAATGTAAAATTCCTTTTTCTCTAAAGCACAAAAGGGTAAAATATTGGAAATGTTGCTGAACTCTTACAGGGCACGTTCCATCCATGTGAAGCTGCAGCTGCAGCAGATCTTTCTTTTATATCAGTACTTTGTTTTTCAGTAAGATGCTAATTGTAACATTCCTTAACCTCCCCAGCTAACCACATCATCTGCGTAAACCTCGGAGAGGATTCAATGAGCATCACAATAATAGCAAATACATGTATGGGCAATAAGTATTGCACTGGGTTTGGATTTTAATCCAATGTAAAAGCCAATGTCATTGTCCAATCAAAAGTATAATAAAGGTAATATATTTGGATAGGAAAGACAGGGAAATGTCCAGAAGGTCACCAGACTGGAGAGTTTAGTCAGGATGACCAGTGCCCCATTTCTGGTTACTTCTTTTCCTAGTTATCCCTTAGTCTTATTATAGTTATCTTGACCTTCCTGCCCTTTGCTAGGTGTATTTGCAGCTGCTGTATTTGGTCCATCTGTAAGGACAAACAATGAATCAGGCACTTTGATTTCCTTCTCCATCTCTCTCCTTCGTGCCAGCAGCAATCACACAGTATCAAGGAGTTGTCATTTATTTGTCTTCCTCTGACTCGCTGATCATACCAAGCAGCCTGTAACCTTTTCATCCTCAGTGCTCTGATAAAGGTGGTCTGCCTTCTCCTTCCTTCCCCAGGTTGGCTGTGCTTCTTTTTCATGTGGGGCAATCTCCACTGCAGATAGTCTGGTCTGAATACAACAGTTTTTGATTTCTGTCATTTTAACCTTTTTAATTTCCCTTGAATATGTTCTGTGACAGTACAGCCTCCTCTACAGCAATCCTCCATCTTCAGTAATGACATTTGGAATGTCAGCCAGCAGTTAGGCATACTGATGGTTCTAGAAACCCTTTCAGCATCATTATTTATGTATTTTATCCACAAGGAAGTCAAGTAAAAGGAAGGTAGAATAGTTTGCTTCATGTCATAGTCAGCATCAGAGAACCTGGGTCACTCCACTCCCCAGCCTACATCGTTTCTTCTGGAATAGGTTATTCTTCTTTCTTTTCTGTTTTCTTTGGCCATTCTGTGGTGCTCAGTTGTATCAGCCTTTCCTATACAGAATGATACTTTGTCCTTCCTGGGCAAATTAATAACAAAAATCTTCAGTTTTCCTGAAATGGCTTTGGAGTCACTAAGTTTCTCAGTCTTTCATGTGTTGGAGTGCTTTTATCCAGTTCTCCCTTTGGTTACTTACAAGACAGACAGTATGAATTATATGTTCACATCAGAGGTTCTTGGGAGAATTTTTCAGAGGCATAAATGTCAGTTTAAGTACCACTAGATGCCTAGCACATATTGTGCCTTTGGAAATGTTACATCTTTTAAGTAAATAAATTAATCTACTGTAGAGCTTTTACTTTTTATAAGAATGATAGTGTGTTAGAAGCAAAGGTTTCCTCCTTGAATTTACCCCATTCCGTTATCAATTGGCAAATGAAAAAAACAAGTGATGTTTGCAAAAGTGAGTCAGGTCAGGTGGACAGGTTAAATCTCTTGACATATGCCAGTTATAATTTCTTCCCTCTTTTTTTGTCACTTGTGAGAATAGTGCACCCTTATGTTAATCAAAAATGCGTCTTGATGAACACTTCTTGGCAGCCCTGATAAATTTCATCTCTTTTCCTCCATTTATCCAGCAGTCGGGGATGCTGCAGCTACTGCTTCATTGCTGTATCGAGGGTGGTTTCAGCACTGCATTGAAAAGCTTGAGCAAGCATTAGCATATTGCTAAGGCAGAACTCTTGACATTATCCATGAGACAGATTTAATAAATGTGGTAGATCTATGTAGAAGTCATACAAGAACATGTACACATATGCACATGCTTATATGTCTGTCCTAATTAAACATACTGATTGCATTAAAAGCTATTTTTAAACAGAAATTCCATCTATATTTTCCATTCTTATAAGTAGCCTCTTTTAAAAGGTTCAAAACTGGGAAAATACAGTCACAAAAGAAGAGAGATTCATACACAGAAAAGTTGACTGATCAGTACGACTATCCAACTTTAAGCCTGGATTTAGATTTATTCAATGTGGTCAGACACATTGCCAATAAGCCACATGCTTTACACATACAGGGAAGTGAGAATATAGAAGTGAGAAGCAGAAATATAGTGAAGAGCATTTTTTTAAATGTGACATACTAGAGGTTAGCCACAACTCCCGTTCTGAGGATGATGCATGGGAATTCAACCATGCAAGTGCCATTAATGGTGCACGCCTCTGTATCTAAGAGCAAGGCAGAGCTCTAAGAATGAGTGAAAATGTAGCATGTTCTCACAATGAATGCTGTATTTGTGCCTTAAATAGTGTTTTCTTCTGCACTACCACTTGAGATAACTTTCAACAAATGTCAGCTCTCTTTCTGTGCATTTTTCTTTTTGATTACAATGTTGTTAGCTTCTGCTTTTACATCGGTCTTATTTGACTCTGTGTGTCTTTTGTGATAACCTTTGTACTCTGTCCCTGGCTTGACCAAGCAACCTGTTCACTTCACCTCAGAGAATGAAGGGCTATTGTAAGTAAATTATTCACTTTTTTTTATCATTTCAGTTGAGATTTTCTGCTTACTTATACCTCAAATTGTTCTGCATATTCCCTTCTTATTTGTAAGTGTGATGTACTGTAGATTCTGGGTAGCTTTCTTTCCCTGGATTCCCAGTCCCTTTATATCTTGCTACGTTGTCTCTTTGGAACGGCCAATCTCATGACTGCGTTCAGTCTGGTTGTGCCAAAGTCCTCAAAGGTCTTTCAGCTTCTCTTGGCTACTTTCTGTCCTTTGTTATGGACTTGTGAACTCTCACGTCTCTGGAAACCAGACTGTTCATTTTCTTCTGCATATACAAAGATGCCTGAATCTACTCACCTTCATCCTCAGAAACTCCACCGGCAAAGTTATTTTCTGGTAGAGTCCAGAAGTATAACCTGAATGTCCTGTTCCCTGTCTCTGCTCAGCCAGGACTTTGTGGCTGAAAAACTGAGCGGGACAAGAGAACAAGGCACGGCCCCATTCCAAGACATCCTTAGGCAGGTGACCGAGACAGTGGAGAGCTGAGCTGTGGGTGGCCCCAAATAAGAAGGCAGCAGGTATAAGACAGGTGAGTTATCAGATGATCTGTGCCATTTCCAAAGCAGATGCTGATGTCAGGCTTCTGTGGAGATGTCTTACAAAGAAAGCTGCTGGTTCCTGGAGATGCCACTCCCTGTCATATCCTTGCAAGTACATCAGAACCTTGGACTCAAAACCTTCCTCCTGGATCACAGAACTTACCTTTTTCTACCTCATCTTTCAACTTGAGTTACGTATCTTTACAGATGGCTTGAGGATGATAGTTCCATTTTGGCGCAACTTCTATAGCTTTGTTCCAAGGCAAAATGAAAACAAATTCCCTCAAATGTTTTTGCAAAGCCAGAGTTGTATCAGAATGCCCCTTCTCATCTCAACACCTCTTGCGGGTTGGGGAAGAGGCAGGCAGTTGAGGTTCGAGTCTCTGCAACATTTTGAGTCATCTTAGCCTATGGGCATCATGTATCTGCTATGAAAACACATAACCTGGTCCAGTAGGAACTGGGTGCTGCATTGTCCTGTCTTCTCTCCAAAGCAAGTGTCCCACCTGGCTAGATAGAAATTTCAGTGAAAGGAGGTATTGTCAAAACTGTTCTCACCAGACGTCTTTGTGTAGGTCCCTTAATGCTCTTTGGCCACTGTCTCTAAAAAAACAGCCATCTGGAATAACTTCCACTCAAAATTCTGTGGCATTGTGTGAATTTAGTGCTTGCTGCAAACATGGCTTTCTGCTTCTTAGATGATTTCAGGTAAAATTTATGTGTTTATTCTTATCTAGTTGCTCTGGGATTTATGTAGCATTAATAGGAGCTAGGCATGTATGGAGATGTAAATGAACTCCGGTGTGTTTCTAGTTGCTTACTTTAGAAAGCATTCCCTTTTTTTCAGTATCTAATGTGACATATTATTTATGTACAAATGGGTTGCATACAGTATGGCAAAGCACCGCTAGCTGGGCAAAATGTAATCATAAAAAATTCTCACAGAAATCCTCACTTTTTTTTGAGAAATTGGTACAAGGTTTATAAATTTCTTCCTCTCAAATGTTCTTAAAAGAAATGGCAGTTTTCTTCCAAGAAGCATTTTGTACACAATTATTTGTGACAGAGATTCCAGAAGCCTGCCTTATCTTTCTGTTTTGTAAGTGCTATTAATGGCAAGCGGTTCATTTTGCATCCTCAACTTTGTTTGCTGTTGTATGTCCTTATTGTGTTGTGGTGGCTCATTGTTTGGAGGAAGTTATTCTCTTTTCACTTTTCCTCTTTTTTCTCACAGCTTTAAGTTCCTTTCTCCTTTTCGTTCCCCATCCCTTCCCCTTTCCCTACCCACCCCTCTACTCCTGTACCTTCCTTCTGTTTAAGACAGAAATAAAATTTATTGTGGGCTTGAGAGGGTTTTTTTCTAAGCTTTCTGTCTCATACCAGGTGTTGTATGAGCTACTGCTTTCATTTAACTGAATGCTGGAGTAAGTATCTGCAGGAGCAGGCTAATATGTCTTTACAGGGATGGGTTTTGGTATGTTGTTTTGTCATATTATATATTGTGATTCTACTCCCAAATGGGGATTGTGCTACTATAGGGTATGCAACTGCAGAATGACTGTTCACACCGAGAAAAAAAGTGTTAACAAATTGAATAGTAATGAATTAACCTGCAGAAAAAGCATTTTGCCCTAGTACACAGAAACCCTGCATAACTAGAGCATATAATTTTAAATGAAGCAGGCTCTAGGAATGCCTCAATGGGTGTGATGTCGACAGTAGCTCATAATTCATGGATATGAATTATGGCTGAATATCAGGAAAAAACTTCCTGACATTGAGATCTATTAGGTTGTGGAATAATCTCCCATGGGAAATGCTGGAAATCCCATTGCTTAAGATCACACTGAGCACTAGGAAAGGTACAAATCCTCTCCTGGCCTCAGTCTTTTAGGGCAAATGAATTAATTGCTTTAGCATATGCCTTCCCATCAATCTAGACAAGTGATGTCCTCTAGTATTTGCCGGGCAGTAGCAACAAAGGCAGATGTAGTATGAGCTACCCTACCTTTCCCCATGCCTCCTCTGCTTGTGAATAGGTCAACCCCAGGGGAAAAAAAAAGGGGGTGACTTTGAGCCCCCCGAGAGCTGCC
>KZ506014.1:386824-408765 GCA_002844005.1 Limosa lapponica baueri
AGGGGGGTTGGAACTTGATGATCTTTAAGGTCCCTTTCAACGCCAACCATTCTGTGATTCTATGATTCTATGAAAATGATCCTGGCTTTTTGCTCTCCTTCTCTTGGCCATGGAGAAGAAGAAGAAGAGAGGTTTTCAGGAGCTTGCAAGGCTGGGCCGGGTCATGAGAGGGTGATCTTGAATATGTGTATTTTTGTGGAAGGCTGGAAAAGGCTGGGGATTGGGAAGGAGTGCTTGGTTTTATTTGATATACAAGTTTAATTATAAGTAGTGTTACTGGGATGGATGATGCCTTGAGAGGGCATCTTCTTGTAAGCAGTTGGGAAAGAGTGAGAGAAGGTGTAATTCGGCAGCAGTGCATACGTGGGTAAATACCAGTCCCTTTCCATATTCCTGATGGAATAGGCACGCTTCAGCTTCTGCGTGCTTTCCCAAAATAATCGTTCTTTAGGGAGATGAGAAGAGAGCTGTAATATGGCCACCTTTATGCAGTCCAGTTTGAGAGTAACCTTGAGTAAAGCACTGTCTTTATGTTGGAAATGAGTGACTATTTTAGAAAGGATTCTTCTTTTTTTTCCCTGTAATTCTTGAGGTTATTTTTTTGTATCACAGGTTCTTCATGTCCTCTTTCCCCTTCCTTACCCCTGTAATGAGGAGGCGCGCTCGTTGTCGAAAGCGAGCATGTTGTTTTACCCAGCTTCCAGACCATGATTAAGAGGGAGAGGGACTTGGCGGCGTGTTGGTGGGGAAGGGAACTGTGCCCGCTCCGTATCCCACTGGGACTGGCGTGTGGCGTTGGAAGGCAGATGCCTGTGGACTGCCAGGGAAATCGCTGCCTGCTCCCCGCACAGTCGGGCTTCGGGGAGCTCAGACAAGAGGAGGCAAAGCAGGTATGACTGATAACCGTGCCGGAGCCTGAGCACCCGCCGTGCCCATTGCAGGCAGCGGCAGCCGGCGGGGGCTCAGCCTCCGCCAGGATTGATGCTCCGAGCAGGAAGTATTTTTTTTTTTTTTTTTTTTTTTTTTTTTTTTTTGGTGCCGCGTTTCACCTCTTTTGTTTTTTTGGTTGGCTGCAAAACCTGAAGCCAAAAGATGATGGAAATTCCTCTCCCGGGGGAGGGGGGGAGCCGAGCACTCCACACCCCATCTAGTGGCTTAGCCTCAAACTGCCGGCGGGAAGGGAATGCGGCAGGAGGAGAAGGAGGAAGAGGAGGAGGAGGAAGGCTCCTGCACCTCCTGCCGTGGGCTGGGTAGACTTGGGACTCAGGGTGATCCGGAGATGCTGATGTGGCTGCGGGGTAAGGGAGGTGTTATCCGCCTGTCGGACCCAGGGTGGACCATGCACAAGGGGCTCGCGCCAAGCTCCAGAAGAGCATTGGACAGGCAGTGATAGCAAGCCCTTCGGAGTTAGGAAATGGGAGAACTGAGCTGCTTCTGCAACCTTAATTCGGCCTCTGTTTGCATAAGCATAAAGATGCAATCTCTAATGGTATCACATATTGCTCTTTGACACATGTCAGTGCACAGAACGGACTGTGCTCAATTTCTCCTCACAGTAGTTTTTCTCTGTTGTTCGGCAGGTAAATCCTGTCTGTCACATGCCACTAAAATCTTATGAAGACAAAATTTTTTCACAAGGTTTCCTTTATAGTTTTCACAACAACGGGGGCCAGCTCCTTCATTGGGACTTTATGGTATTTTTGCACCATCCTCCTTGTGAGCAGCGTAGTCTGTCATCGTTCCCATTTTGCAGATGAGGAACAGAGGTGCAAGGAGGGTCAACTCAAAGGTATCCTTTATTTTGGACTGTCTATTTCAAGATCCCTTAGACCTTGCTTTCCAGACCACTTCTCCCACCTACCTCATGTACAGCAGTGAGCACAGAGAGCTCCTGCATATCAGACACAGGGATCAGAGCAGGCTCTCTGAAAATGAAGCACATGTAATTAGTCTTCTCAGAACAAACAGGTAGATGTGGAAAAAAATAGCTTAAGGGACTTGACTAGCACCACAGCAAAAGCATGGGGCAAAGGCAGGGACAGGATCCTGTCCTCCAGCCCAGGGCATAGCTTCCTTAACTGTGAGAAATCCCGTCTGCTCCTGCAGCCCCCAGCCTCTTCCACACACCTTCCAGAAGTGAAGCTACCTCTTGCAGTCAGAGGTCTTGTTCACTTTTACCGGCTTCATTCATAGGGAGCCTTCATCCCCTGTACTGGGGCTGTGGTCATGTAGTAGGTGAAGCTCTTGCTGTTGTTCTTTTCCAGCCAAGCCCCATCCCATGGTCCTGTCTCCTTCTTCACGTCAGCACTGAAACTCATTTGACTCTGATGAGCCTGCTCAGGGCATTAAACCAAAATGAAAATAGACTCTCTTGTTTTCTGGGTTATTTTTCCACCAGATTGTTCCTTTGAAAGGGCTCACTGAGGGGTGCTGAGGAGAGACTGTGCTGGCATGAAGAGGGGCCTGGATTGCCTGGGCTGTGAGAGGGACAGGACCACAGCAATGCTAGGTTAGACCCATTTGAATGGTTGGGTATTGTGTGCTGAGGGTGTAATTTCACAACCGTGATAAGCTGATGCAAGCTGGCGCTGCTGCTGCCACATCAATCCTTCCCTTCTTCTCATGGCTTCGCATTCCTGCTGACTCCAATTTGTGGGGCCAGGCAAGGAAGCTCAGTGGGGAGCAGACCTGGGTTAAATTCAATGCACCTTAAAAAAAATAGTGTGGTTTCTTGCTTTTTTATTGCTTGGCTGCTTGCATGCATCAGCCATCACAAGGAGTGATGGGACCTGGGACAAGAAAGGGCAGAAATGTTTCTTGCAGGGGCAGCTTCTGCATGTCTCTGATGTTCATTGGACTGAACCTTCAGCGAGATGGGCAGTTGGGAAGTATCATGGTTAGCTGTTTAAGGACCATGCCATCATAATTTAACAGAGGTGCCAGAGGAGATGTGCACTGCAGCTTCCTGTAATGGCAGTCAGTACCTTCCGAGTGCTACATATCGTTGTCCTGAGATTGGAAGGTTACCTTCAGAGGAGACCAGGAGAACGTGTGCATCTCAAGGTCAGGTAGAAATAAAGCCATGAACAGATGCCACTGGTCACAAGCAGTTAGGCATTAGCACACCACTCCTGGCTGAGGTCTTCCAGCTTGTGGCACTGTTCGAAAAGGGAATGCACGTCCTTGAGCTGACATCTTGGAGGATCTGAAAGCCTCCAGTGGGACAAAATAGTATTTCTTTCTGGAGCTTTCTGGCAACTCTGCCATGGTTTTCTCTCATCAGGGACTATTGATCATTTCCTCCATGAGGAGATTTTGTAGTGCAAAATGTCACACATGAATGTTTCATCATAAGACTGTTATGACGTGATGAGATGTCATTCCCCAGTAATGTATGTTGGGCTCTGCTTTAGAGACCATAAATCCAGGCCTGAGTAGGTACACGGCATACTCTACTGGGGAGCAACCATCACTGAGGTAACATCGCGTAACTCACGTTGGGGGACAGCAAGCGTCTCCTGATAAATGATCTGTGGGAATCGGTGGGGCATTTGGGTGGCCGGGGACAGCCTTCAGCAGGTTGATGGGTAAGTAGGGGATAACAAAACAAGAGGAATTGTTGCTTTGAACCTTCCCAGAGGACCAGGCATTACATCCCCCTGCTCCACATCATGCCAAGGAGTTTGGTGTATCCAGTTTATCCAGACACTCTTGATCTGAGTAGGCAGCTTTATTTTATTATTCAGATGTAGTCCAAATGTGGACTTGCAGCTTGGAAAATATATGGGTAAAATTTGTTCTTGCAAACAGCCAAATATACGTGCTGCTGAAAACCCCATAAAAGTTTCTGCCATGGGGTGAGTTTCACCCATGGAAGTAGACAGGTCTGTACTCAGAACTTGCATCCCAGTAACTTGAAAACAATTTATATCAGTGGGAAGCTGATCACACCAGCTATTCCTGATGTTATGTTTGCCTAATCTGGAGATTCAGCATGAATTCAAGTGTTTTATTTTAGAGGCTCACAAATGAAAAATTTAGCCCATTAAAACAATTAAGCTGCGAACCCCGCTGAATAGGTCTGGCTGGTGTTATTCCAGAGAATGTATCAAAATATTAACTCCTGACATTTGAATAAAAAATGTGATATTTTCATTAATAAGAAATACCTTCATAATGTGAAATACCTTAATTAATAAGAAATACCAGTCACTGTGTTGTGAATGATTCCAGGAGTTTTATCTGCTCAGGTAACTTTTTCATAGTGCTTATGTTGTCTTGAATTGAGGGTAGGTTTGGGGTGGCATTTTGCCTTTGCTTACTTGCAGCCTCAGGTAAGTAGGGGCTGTGTCCTAGATGAACTCCGCTGGCCTGTGTCCATCTTACCTGTGATGGCTTGAATGGAGTTGCCGCAAAACTGGCACGGGGGTGAAGAGGTTGGGAAGTTCCTAGGTGAGCTGATGGAGTTCTCTGTGGTGCAGCTGGACCAGAGCTACACCAGTTATTTATTCCCAAAGGTGACTTTGAGGCACAGAGCTTCATCCTGATCACCTTAGGATTTTCTGCTTATGGTGACTACTGTCCCAGGCTTCCCCCGCTGAGTTGAGCTCACACTCAAGATTGACATTGGTGTTGTTACTAGAAAAGATACTTCCCAGGGATTTGCTTGAATTTGAGATTACAGGGTGCAGTTTGGCCATAAGAATGTTAGCAGTGGTATTTGCCATCTACTGCTGATTATTCTCCTCTTTTAACTTTGTTTCATTATCTTTTAAGCAGAAAATACCAGAGGGTAAAAACCCAATGCCTTTAAAGTCAATGGCAAAACTACCACCGTGTTCACCGCGGCTAGAATTTCATACTTACTGTGGTCAGCTTTTCCCCACAGTTATTAAATAACAAACAATTGAAGTGAACAATTCACAGAGGAATCCTAGCGTTTATTTATATAGCCTCCTTGGTGAGAAATAACAAGTAACATTCAGTAATAAATACATGGTCTTCCCGCAAATGATGTATGAACCAAAGAAAAGTGAGCAGTATCTGATACTCTGTTTTCGAGAAATAATTGGACCAGCTGCGGTCTGGCCAGCATTTTGGGGAGAGGGTTTGGAATGAAATTAATATCATGCCTCTGCCACGAGCAGATTGGTCTCCTGAAGTGAGTTTGTAGGTGCCCTCTGTACTGGAAAGAGAACATCTTCTCACGTCACTCTGCCCTCTGAAGAGCCATGGAAATACCCACTTTCCAAGTAGCAGTAGTTGAATATTATGTAGCCAACAGGTTAGACTGTTAATATTGCCGAAGGTCATTATTGACTCCATATGTCCTCTGGTAATGACATCCTGGTTCTGGAAACACACTCTTCTCTTGCGTCATCTGCACAGGTCATTAGAGATGATGAGCGTGACTTCTTAGTGTGTACTGAGTCTTGAAGGGGCTATGCTCAAGCTGTGCAGTAGCTGAGGAAGAGATTTCTTGGCTTTACTCACGGTACCTCCTGTATCTTGAGCAGCTGAACAGTTCAGGGCAGTGAAAAATCAATGGATTTATTTTTTTAAAAAAACTTTGAGTAGAATAATCGAGTCCAGTTTCTGAAAGGAGTTTTTAGGGGAGCAGGGGAATGGCTATGGGTTGTATCGCAGCTTTCAGACCTCCTGGGACCAGAGCTCATCCCTCCTTCTGTCTTGAGAAATGCCATTCCTGTTCCCCCTTCTTCCCTGCTAGTTAGTGTCAAAGTGAAGGTAGACAGGGGAGGGTGGGTTGAAAGGAGAAGGAGGAACTGATGACCCCTTGATTGATGTATGGAGAACAACCACGTGCTGCTTCCTAAATGTGCAATTGTTGGCAGAAACTAAGCAAAACTGGGTAAGATGAACAGCACACATTATTGTTTATTAGATGAGCGAGGTGTGTCACTGTCACCTCCGAGCAAAACTTGGAGGTGCCTTTGGAGTATCATTGCATCTGGCTGACCTCATAGGCGTTATGGTTGAGAGCATTTGGTTTCATGAACATTTGAATATAAGCTGTAGACTCTGTTTTTGAAAGTAGGTCCCAGAACATTGTCTGGTGCCTTTCATTAACTAAGGTTTGGCATAATTGAGGTGTTTGTGCCTGGGACAGCTATCCTGGTGTGCAGAGTGCTGCTGCTGTGTCTTTTCCACCCGTATCTGCATCTAAAGAATGTCCATGGGGGTTGCCTCCTGCACAATGTCTCTGATGTTTGTGCAGTGAAGTATTTCTTAGCAAACACCACTGCAGCCTTGGACTCCACTGCCTTCCAGATCATTCTCAAGTATAAATCACCCATTTGGTTTTGACCTTGAAAGCTCTGCATGTCACGTATCCGTACCTGAGCAATTGCCTCCTACCTTATTGAGGGTCTGCTACCCATCATACATAAATTGCATGAGAAGGGGGCTGGTGAGGGTGTTGTCTTCTGTAGGGCTGCTTGGACTCATTTGTGTTGTTGGTCCAAGAAAGCACAAATTTGTTAATCATGGGCCTCCTGAGCTTTGGGAAGTGTGTGCGAGGGGCAGGGGCTCAGAAGAGGTGGCTTCTGCCCGCTCCGACTAATCTGTCTGTATCTGTCCATCTCACATAATTCTCTGGCACCTATCGCCTTGGTAGCTAAGCATGTTTTCAGATGACCATGGGTTTTTTTCATCTTCTCCTCTTTTTAATAGTCTTTTCCCCTTCCTTTTAAATTGGTCTTTAATAAAGTTGAGAATTCTTGCACAGGGTTTTATAAACATGTGTTATTAAATTTTAAATCTGTTTTGAAAGTGCCTCTATCCTACTCCCTCCTAGTAAAGTGACCTTTTTAAATGGAGGGAAGTGGGTTTAGATGACAGTCATGATAAATGCGGTCATGTTCACTCAATAAAATAAGGCCCAGTGCATTTGAGGATAAATCAGTGAAATGTACAGCCCCACCTGTCTGTCTCCATCATTCATTTCCACTGTCACTTTCACAGTGGCTGATGGATCACAGTTGCTGTAAAATTAGACAGCCTTTAATCTCATTTCATCCTGATTAGCTTCTCCTTACCCTTTCCCTCTAACTCACTGACTGACACGCTAAAAACTCACACCGGGCTGTGTTTGAGCGTGGCGTACAAACTTCTCTTCAAATACCCTTTTTGTGGGGCAGGCAGGTGTTCCACTGAGTTGAAATCGAAAAATGAGAACATGGGATTTTCACATTATTAAAGCAAAACAGCAGACAAAGGCTCATATAAAATTAATGAAAGCAGCAGCCTGGCCAGACTGTGCGATGGGCCAAATTCTTCCTGTTACACCCTGGCAAGCCCAGTGAGGTTGAGAAGATTGTTCCTACAAGAGGCTGAATTTAGCACCCTCCTTGCCGTGTAATTTTGACTGTATCTGTGAAAAGTTAGGTTGTATATGGGTGTGTGTTCACAAGGAATTGCATTTGACAGCACAAGTTTTGTGGTGCTTTTCAGGGGTGTTTTATAGCAGAAAAAAAAAACATTTTAATTCCCATAGCTTTCATTTCTGTGTGTAACTCATGATTCTGAGGGACCCTGAAAATAGTCAGGGAGAAGGACTGCAACGTTGGCCATTTCACAGTTCCAGTGCTAAAACTCCTTCCCTCTTAGATGTCCACAGTATTGCTCCGTCCTCCTTGTTTTCTCCAGCTCCCTCCAGCTCTGTGGGCAGATTCATGAGACTGAGAGCAGAGTTTTCCCCAAAGCTCTGTGGGAAACAAAGGTCATACTAAAGGTCTGCAGTACCTTTCCTTCTGAGGCCCAAATACTACCCTCCTTTCTAAGGCAGGCTTCCCTTTAGCTTTCCTGTGAGTTACGGGTGGTAGTTTGGGTCATTTGGGCCCAATCCCCTATCAGTGGGAATGTTGCCATCAAGTTAAGTAGGAGCCAGGATTAAGCCCTTAGTTTTCAAGGTTTAATTATCATCGTAAGTGTGGGAGTCTTACTGCATAGTTTATATGCATGGGAACAGCAGAAAAGCTTAAAATATAATTTTTTCCTCTACTGGCCCTGTTTGTGTCAATATGGAGGATAAATAAATGAAAGTGTTTGCAAAAATGAAAACACAACGTGAAAAATACGCATGTGTGCTGGCTGCAGACAGTTCCTTTGATAAATGGCTAGATCTCTCCAGACTGACCAACGGAAGAGCCTGGTTGAGGGTACAACCACTGGCTTGGACCTAATTGGAAACCATAACAGAGCATTGGATTAGGTAAGAATTGCAGCCCCTGCAGGCTGGTCCTGGGGAGTCTCTTCCTGAGAGGAGGGGTCCCAAAAAGCCTCTAAGGAAGACAGCGAATTTCCTCTGGGAGACACAAATTCCTTCTGTAGTGGAAGCATCCACAAAATCAAGGGAAGTACTGGGTTTTTGAGAGAGAAGATTTTAAAATGGG
This sequence comes from Limosa lapponica baueri, assembly GCA_002844005.1. NCBI lineage: Eukaryota > Metazoa > Chordata > Aves > Charadriiformes > Scolopacidae > Limosa > Limosa lapponica. The sequence goes on from KZ506014.1 coordinate 395,236, forward strand.
AAAATGTCTGAGATTATAGAACAACATAAATACGACATGGGGGCTAAAAGGATAGCAAAAATCTTTTTCATTCTTTCATCCCAGTGTAGGAATCTCTAGGTAGTATAAAATCTCATGCAGTGCCTAATATAGGATTACTTCCCGGTTACACAAAGTATACTAGTAACAAATAACCTTAATTAATGAACTTTCACTGTACCTGGCTGCCCAATTTAAGAGTTGCTTCACTTACATGACTTGTAAGAGCACAGACTATGAAAATGATATTCGACCTTTACTAGAAACAAAAAATGTACCTTACTTATTCATCATTGCCTTGGCAAAAACTTCAGTAAGAAGCTTAAATGAGCCCACTTGATCTTTAAGAAAATGTGTCCTAAATAACAAAGCTGTGCGTATTTCTTCTTATTATTATTTGCATATGCTATACTGCACAACTGCATTCTGAGAAAAATAAAAGATAATAAAACAAATGAAATGAGAGATATATCACCCAAAATAATCCAAGTGTGAGATAGGCTGCCTCTTTTTTTTTTTTTTTTTTGGCATTGGCAAAAGAGCACAAAGTAAGAGCTGGCCCTGAGTCATATTGATTTCCCACTGCACTGGTTTCCTAAGTGCTCTGTTGATCCGTGTCAAGCAATAAGTTCCCTGCCTGTACATGCACATCACCTCCCCATTTGTCCTCACCTAGATTTAAGGTGCCCATATGATGAGCTGAACAAGGACATCATTTTTCCTACTGGTGTCACTGGGCCAAAACTCCTCTATGTGGTATGATAGCTAATGCTGTGTAAGTTTACATTTACCATATAGTATCACAATAGTGCTGTATGGCACACCACAATAAGATGTACAAATTATATACAAGCCCTTATTTCTGTGTCTTAGTACTTGCAGTGTGTTTTTCTAAATTTAAAAAAAAATTGATTATTGCGACTGTAGTTGGTGCACAGTAATCCTGACACCTCCAAAAAAAAGAGGATATTGCAAACCTAATGCCACAGTTTTGATCTTTGTTAACAAAGGACTTCCTGATTAGATGAATAGAAAATGCGTGGTTGTGCTGCTAATGACATTGTACAGGAAATTAAGCGTATACATTTGGAAAAGGCATTAAATCAGCAGGACCTTAATTTAAAAACTTAAAACTGTATGGAAATGCAGCTTGTTCATTGCTGTGTAATAGAAAGCTACTGAACACACTGACTCTTCTTGTGGAAACATTACCAGCAGAACAAAGCTGGGCTGAGGTTTTTTTAATGTTTCCTAGCATACTAGGATTCCTGGCATCTGCTTATTTTCAGGCAAATATCAGGCAACTTCACCCCTTTTTACAAGGTGTTTTTAGAGCAGCATATACAGCAGTTGGGCAGGTGGGGGAGGCGCCTAGGGACCAGAATTACAGCTTTTTTCCTCAATTATTTGTGAGATTTAATAACATAAGATTACTAATAAGTGGCTTTGTCTACTGCTAATTCAGTGGGCATGCATGCTTGGGGTGATGCATTCTTCTATTATTTCATACAGATTTAATCCCAGTGTTGTATTTTGTCCCTTTGAAAATACTTGATGGAATCAAGGCCTTGAGCTGACAAAGAATTCTTGCTTTACTTCCAGTTATGCCATATAACAGCGCCCATCACTGTGTCGTGGAAGTGGAAAACTTCTTGTTTGTGCTGGGAGGAGAAGACCAATGGAACCCTAATGGTATGTATAAAATATTAAAAAGCACAGGCAGCATTTGCCTTCCTGTGTCTGTCTGTCCACCAGGTCAGCTGATATAGTCAGTAGCACGGCATTTTGAGGACCCTCAGCCTAATTGTTGAATCTAGTAAAGGCTACTTTTAAATATTGATGTATTAAATATCTGGTACTTTAGCATTAGCATCTCCGTCATTCACCAGCTCCCACATCCCTTGAGAAATGCCACAGGCAGCAGAACAGACTTTTTCAAGTGCATGCACCAGGCAGCAGCTGTTAAGAATTTTAACCTTCATTTCCAGTCTCCTTCCAGTCATAATATAATAATGCAATTGCAGTAGATGAATGCTTCTTTTCTATTGTCAAACCAGATACTCGCAGCTAAAGTTGTTAATGTGTTAATTATCTAGACTCTGAGATTCTTAAACTGGTCCTTTTTTTAGTCTTGTGCAAGAGCTTCTCGTATAGATTATCTGCTGCTACCTTCTTTGATTTGATTACTTCATAAATTTACCGCAAAGAGAAATTAAACAATTTAACAGGCTTCTGAGCAAAGCAAAAGGAGAATACCATGCCTTGCAAAATTCACAAAATTGTCAAGACATTGTTAAAAAGCTTGCACACGAAGAAAGGGCTGTAGTTGTAGCAGTCTGTGTAACAGAGATAATTATGACTGAGAAACCATAAAACAGCTTGCAGGTACACATTTTTACTTTAAAACACCAGAGGATCCAGCTGAAATTACATATACTGCATATATTTTATTGTGAATGCCCCATTTCAGCATCTGCACTAAACCAAATTATAGAAAATTGTTACATCTGTTCACTTCCTAAAACCTGAGACAAACAATCCAGTCCACCCTATAAGCATATTTCCGGTGTAGTTAAAAATATCACTACGTGTCTTAGGAGAAGAGCCCTTCGGTTCTATTGTTGAATCTCCTTTATAGTAACCAGGAGATAGCATGGTTTTGTCATCATTAATGACAATTATTATTAGGAGCGTCAGCCACCTCCAACAACTGAGGGCCCCTGTTGCGCTTGGTGGTAGGCATATGGATAATAAGAGGCAGACCTTGTTCCAGACAGTTTATAATTAAATGGCCATGTCACATGAAGGATAAAAGAAGTGTAATTACCCACAATTTAAAGATGTGGAAATTGAGTCGCGATGTGATGGAGAGACATTAGAAGGGGTACACAGCCTGCATCTTAGGTAGGAGTCGAGCACAACTGTTCATGAGATGGGTGGTACCTTAGGTCTGAGGTCACCTAGATCAACTCCTGAGCTGAAGAAGTTGCTGAAGATGTCTAACAGCTTCCTTGTTCTGTGAATGGCAGTGCTGTGATTTTTCTGTAGAGAAGGTGGGAATAAAAGAGGAAAAAGTGTTGCTGATACTGATCTCCTTTTGAATTTGCCCTGAGAGAAATGGATCTTACTTATCACAAAACGTGGTCCTGAAATCATAAACTACATCCTGCGCTATTGCTGGCCTAGTTCTTTCTTGGAACTGATTTGGTCTAAATGTGCAGCTACATGGGAACTGCTTGCACGCACCCGCTTGAATTTATGTGAAGGCCTTTGTCTGCTCTCCTCATAGCACAGAAGGGGCTTCAGAGGGACCTGGCTGGAACTGTCTTGCCAGAGCATTACGAGGCTTCCGGTTCGAATCAGAATGTGCCAGGTGTTTTTCCAGTGGACAGAATTATCCTTGAGATGGGGGCAATGGAAAGAGCACCATACATTTCTTTAGCTGTCAGACTGGCAGATTCTTGAGAAGCTGGGTGGACCCAGAGTAGTGCCTATGCCCTCTCCATGCTTCCTGACAACCTAGAGAGCATGGGAGACATTTTTTTCTCACTTTTTGACATCGTCCTATGGCTGTGCCTTTCCAGTCACAAGGGATCCCCACACAAGTAAACTCTGCTGACAGCAGGTTGCACAACACAGGCACAGATTTAAGACCAACCTTCATAAATTTCAGAGCCCTTCACCTTTTCGTATGGCTGTAAAGACCTTCCTGTAGAGAGCAGAGAGCAGCATGTGCCTCCTTTTGTCCCATCGTCCTGATTTGCTAATCCTGATTTCTGATCACTTGTCACATTTACTGCATTTTGACAGGTGCTTCCTAACACGTGTAACTTCCTGACTGATGAGCAAGGCAAAATAATAGATACAGTTCTCTTTCAAACTTAACTCCAAAATTAAACTGGAGTCAAACCAGTTACACCAGGCACCTTAAGTGGGTCATCAAGTCCTTTTCCTGCCATCGAAGGCATCATATATTCCCATTTTGTAAATTTTCTAAGCTCCATTCGAAAAGCAGTTGGATTTTTAGCCCCCACTACTCCTGTTGGAAAGCTGTTACAGAATCCAATTGTTCTAAATGACTAGGAGCCTTATTCTAATTTCCAGTAAAATGTATTCTTTGACTGTCTAAATCACCTTGTTCTCATGCCAAAGTTGGCCTTTAGCTTAATAGTTTTTCCCCTCCTGGAGATTTGTTCCCCTGATGTATTACAGACAGCACACCTATCCCTTTTCAGCTTTTGTTTTTCTAGGTGCAACCAGCCAAGTTCTTTGCCTCCTGCCATAAGGTAAACTTTCTGTTCCTCCTGTCACTGTAGTAGCTCTTATTTGTGCCGGTTCTAGTTAGATTTCATCTCCTTTCCCGTGAAGTGACCACATTTGTATTCTGTATTCCCACTCTAGGCTCACTAAACCCTTCTCTTTTTACCCTGCAGTATACAGTCTTCTACATACGTGGTATTTGTAGTGAATGTCCGTATGACACATGTTATGTTAGGAGGCCAAGGCCCCCAGATCATAGGTTTGTATGACAACAATTTAAAAGTTGCTATATAACTGGTGGCCACTGAAGTCCCCCGTAACTCTGAAAGACGTAGTGAATATAGCAGCATTAAAACCTCCTACTAGAAGTCCAGACTTATGATCAGTACTTGAATTGTTTTGAAATCCTGCTTTGGGAATTAGCAATAGATTAATAAATGTCCTAAATAGTGAGACCTAGAGCCAGTCAGATGCTGGCTCCAGATGTTACTGGTTTACTGTTAATTGAATCTATAGCTCTCAATGCCTCTTTTTCTAAACTGTCTGTATAAACTAAAGGAGTTCAGACAGGGACCAAGAGCAAAGCCTCGCTTCACTAAACCCAGTGGCAAAATGACCACTTACCCTTAGTGTATGGGGATCTCACCCTGTATCTTGAGGTATGTTTGAGTGGTGCTCACCATAAAGGGCTTTGGTCCTCATTAGGCACCACACTGGGTTTGAAGGGAAATGCTGTATTATTCATCAGTCTTCTGCTTTACCCTTCTCATATAAAACAGGCTTATACACACTGAGGGAATGAGTTTGCTTCCAGACAAAGTGGTCAACATAGTTTCTTTCTCTGTTTCCTTGTAGAACATGATCTTAAATTATTACGAATATAAATTCTAGCTGTGTCGTTATTCTTCTCTCCAATCTTGATGGTTTATTTACACATGCTGAAGTAAGTGTGGAATGAAACAAGCAAAGCAAGCCAATCCTACATAGGGTTTTCCAATGCAAAAATATTCACCTTGTAGAATACCCAGTGACCATTTATAGAACTGTGACCTACGCAGTTGGGTTATTCTGCTGGCCTGTGAAGCCTCTAATTCAATTTTTTAGTCACACATACATAAACAAAGGTTTCTGTTTCCGAGATCCTCATCTGCTGAAGTCTCAGGTGTTACAGGAAATTGCCATACACTCTCTTGCTTCAGTTTTCTTGCTTTGATGTCAATCTGCATGTAAAATAAGGTGAAATCTTAATATCGTGAAGACACGAATACAGCTCTTGGGCTTGACAGCAGGGATAAACTAGTTAGCTGGTGTATGTTGCTCATGTTTCATATTTTAGCTAACACACTTGGAATAAAACTCAAAGAGTGTATTCCCCCTTCGATGCACATGTGTAATTCCTTCTAACTTAACACTGAAAGTACATGGTAGAATAAACCATCTAGTGCAAACACTGCATACCCCATGCTGATGGCTTATGCAGCTCCTGGTTATTTGCACAAGGTTTTTTTACCGTGTTCCACATAGAGATGATGTGAGGAGAAAGAAAAGCGTATGTTCTCCCTTTGATTTTTTTTTACCTGACACAAAATACTCTAGTCATAAAAATACTGTGGGGATGCCCTCTTTTGGGCAGTAATTTCATCTAGTGCTGTGATTTATTATGGCTGTGAAAGTACCACAGCATCTATAAGTAAATTTAAATACACATTTTCAAGATCTTATTACAGAGAGCAAGAATAATCTCTTACCTGCTTTTACTGCTAACAATTGCTAATTCAAACCGTGCAGTTCCCCATTTGTTGAATTATTACTGTACACATAGTGTAATCATACGTTGTTGTAAAAGGGGGAACCCTTCATAAAAGCTGTCAACTTGTGAAGTATATGTAATATATATTACAATCATGATGTTAAATACATGAAACAAACAGCTGAGTGTCAAAATAATCTATCTTTACAGGGAAACACAGTACAAACTTTGTTAGCCGATACGATCCCAGGTTTAACAGCTGGATACAACTTCCACCCATGCAAGAGAGGTAAAAACCTACTACTACGTGTTGTTCAATATATGTTTTATCATCCTAGGAACAGCTAAATTTTGTCTTAGTTCTGGGAGTAAGGAGGCCTACAAAAGCATTGCAAATACTGAGATAAAACTGCAGCATGCAGTTGCGTCCCATCTGTCTCCTAATTTTTTTAAACTTTCCACATTCACAACTCCAGGTGCCAAATCTGCAGTGCTAACTCATGCAAACTAACCATGGACTTAGTGCAGTTACTGGTTGCCTGCTTATGGTCTGAAGGATTTTTCTGAAGTCTTCACAGTGTCCTGTCATGTTCCCCGACTGAAGCATCATGATGAGTTTGCAGTAAATAAGCAGTATCGTCAGGTATCTTATAGGGAACTGAAACCTTCACATGTTGGCCCCATCCTGTTTCACCACACCAGCCATGAAGACCTCTCCTCAACATGACTCTCCTCAACAGTCCTCACAGAGGACTCATAATCCTAGGTGGTCTTTGAGTGAAGTTGCTGTCAGCTAATGCATATTACAGTAGCATACGTTTTAATCTTAACTGTGTACCAAAGAGCAGAGGTGCATGTAGACTTGAGCAATCACCAGGAAAGATGGTGTAAACTTAACCCTGGATCCCAAACCCTTTTACCTTGGCAGGTAAAAAGTCCCCTAAACCTGAACTGAATGATGCATGTTTCCTAAGAAGAAACTCAAAGGCAGAAGATCCAACATTCTAATGTTAGTTTATGAAAGAGCATTCAATGTCCATCCTTCAGTTCAATACTCATCTTCCCATAGATGCACAAGAGATCTCACACCACCTTCCTAAAACGCTTTCCTTATTCCATGTGCTGTTTGTATTATAGCTCTTTTTTACAGTGTTTAGGTGTCTGGAAGTCATAAATATATTGAACTCAGTGCAGCCTTGGGATTCCAGGTGTGTATTATGAGATGCATGGAAATATGTCTGTCTTTTCAAATTTTCAGAGGTAAAATGTTGGTCTGTAGAGTTTTTGAAGGGTCGTTGTTCAGGATTCAATGTGATTGACCTAAGTCTGTACACAGACTCATGTATGATGCTTGTCACCAAAAAATGCTGCATGAAAAAGCACAAGTGGAACAGATCTGAGGAGGTTCGTTGTTGAAGCTGAGTGAACTGATAAAATTAGCCATATAAATAGAGATAAGAAGAGATCACAATTCATCATAGTGAGTGATGACTTAATTCTCCCTCCCTCCTGCCAGCCCTGTGGGGTGACCCCACAACTGGGTTATTTACCTTAGAACAGAGGGACGCCTTCCTCTCTGGTTCAGGTCCCTGGACTGAGTCACCACCAGCTTAGGTGTTGGCATGGGGGGACAGAAGATGTGCGTGAGATTGTGCATTGCCATGCAGGACATCTTCAATCAACCAGGAGGCCGACTAGTGTTTGTAGAGAGTCTGCAGCTCTTCTGTGGAGCCTAATCAGTGTCCTCGTTAGGCCAGCAAAACTCTTGAGGGGCATGTGCATCTGGCTGAACGGTTGGGTTTATTTGGCTGACAAACCTCAGAAGGCAGAAGCAGGTAGTTGAGGCTTGGAGAAAGCAGACAATAGGAGTTTTCCCACCTCCAGAGCGGCCAGTTGCATTTCACCAGAAAATCAGTTTATAGTCGCAGGTGCTGAATATGACTTGCCTTGTGCTCTGGTGGAAGCTGCCGCCTTCAGCCAAGAGTTAGCAGCTCTGCTGCGCGTTGTGATTGCTTAGCAGCTGCCCAGTCATAAACTGTAATGCATTAACGTCTCAGCGCTCTACAGTGTGATTTAAATGTAATGGTCCACTCACACATAGCTCCTTCTGCAAGGGGCTTTACTATGACAACGTTAATTGTCACCTCTTTTGTTCAGGATACATAACTCATAGGCTTGCCCATTATTTTTCTATAAAAGGCTCCTAAACGTTGGGGCTGTTGTTGGAAATCAGGGATTTTCAAATGACTTTCTAAAATGTTTTTAATGGTTTATTTACTCATTCCTAATGACTTCCTCAGAGTTGTTGCAGCCTTTAGAGGTAGGGTCTGGCCACGTTTTTAGAAGATCATACAAACAAGAGAGAGCTTTTATGGAGTCTCCTTTCCCAGCTCCTTTAGACAGATAAAGTTCCCATTAAAGTCAACAGGCTATTTTTTTCCCCCCTAGGAGTACAGGGTCATGCCCTGTCTCTGCTGGCATAATGCAGGCACCATTGACAAGACAGACTGTTTAATGGGTTTTTCTGAGTCATTATGGTCCATCAAGTCAAAACCTACTTAGGAATTTTAGTCTGAGAATAATTGGCTGGATAGACTATAATAGCTCCTTTGAAATGACTGACAGGTAAATGTGGGACTCATTCACAGGCAGTATATTCTCAAGTTGAAAATCTGTATGAAATATTTGATGAGTAAACTTTTATCTCGTATGCTAAAATCCATATCTGATTGATTTTAGTGTAGGACCTATAAAGAAAAGTATAATCCTGTTATGGATTCAGAGCCTTTAGTGTATTTTCTTTAAAGCCAAGTTTAGTTTCTTTTCATTTGAAGAACATCTCAAAAATACATGCTTTTGAAAAGTGTGTGCTATTTTCAGGCATGCATTGTTTAGAGAAATGGCAAATGACTCATCAGCATTTCAAATCCACATCTGCCTGGTAACCATGGGATGCTTTTCGGAGAGCAGTTCAGTTAGACTAACGTGACTACTGAAGGAGTGGTCTTTGTAGCGGACACATCTGAATTTGTGGCATGACCCTCAGATGGACACCTCGGTCAGTACTGTTGCATCTTGCCAGCTCAGCCCAGAGCTGGACAAGGTGTGTGGAACATAATAACGCTTAAAACATCATCTTTTCTCTTACATTCTGAGTTAAAAGTTTTTGTTTAAAGGCCAGCAAAAAAACACAGTATTGTAGCTGGGAAGCACAAGTGGAAATGAGAAACTCAGCATCCTCACTGAGGCCAAGTGAACTGAGAAAAGAAGCCACAGAAAAAGAGATAAAACAATTTCACAGAATCACATGGGGTTGGAAGGGACCTCTGGAGATCATCTAGTCCAACCCCCCTGCCAAAGCAGGTCCACCCAGAGCAGGTTGCACAGGAACATATCCAGGTGGGTTTTGAATGTCTCCAGAGAAGGAGACTCCACCACCTCCCTGGGGTGGAGGTTTTATCTTAGTCTTATGTTAGTTCATGTTTTATCTTAGTCTGACTTCAATAATAATAATGTTGATCCTTATTAGGATTACTTTAGTTTTTAAAAATCAAATTTTACACTCTAAAAGTGACTCTGAAATCAGGTCCAGATGAACAGTAATAGCATTGGTAGTTTTAAAACTCAGACTGGTAGTTGTATTTCTTGTTTCAGGGCATAATTTCATCATCTGTGGAAATGAGGAACAAACTCTTCCCTTTTATGCATGTGTACTTACGAGAAGTTCGTTGGGTTGATTATTGAGTGAAGGGATGTGAAGGAAAAGCATTTCAGAGACCAGTGAACGTTGAGTACCTGCAAGTCCTGAAGAAAACCACAAAATAATTTTCTTATTGTCCATATTCAGATCCTGAGGTGCATTCCAGTTAAAATCTGATTAGAAATGGATAGTGTCTTCCCAGTTTTCTGGGGAAAGTCATTGTGCAAAGATTGCTGTAGTACATTTTAGTCTGAATCATATTTTACAGCAGTTTAAAAAGTCATCACTTAACAGCATGTCCCTTACACACGGTGTCATTGAAAAGTAAAAAACCAAAAAGCTTAAAATATTTGTGACAGGAGCTACCGAGTGAATATTCACGTCCAAGCAGAAGAGTGAAGCGTGCTGACGCTTTCATTTTTGCTCCTTATAGTGACACTGTGTGGATGAAACCAGGAGTACACGTACAGAATAGTGTCAGTGAAATCCCCGTTAACACAGTAATGCCTGCAAGTTGTACCTACCTCTGTTCATTAAACCTGAGCTAAACCTGAAGGTGAGAGGAGTTCGTTAATGGGTTTGCCAGAGGAGGTGCGGGAGGACAGACGAGCGGATGCATGAGCACCCCAGGCGTTGACGACAGGCACCTTGTGGGCTTGTGCCTTGTGGCTGACGGACACAGGAGGTTCAGAGAACGTGTGCCTGCCCATGCAGGCTCTCTGGTGTCTAACAGGATGTGACCCCTTCAGCTTTTCCTACTTTTGGGGCCGCTACGGGCTGTCTTGTCTCTGGCTTATCACATACTCATAAGAAGCATGTAGGCACTTGATTGCCTCCAACACCTATACCCTCTGTCAAATCAGAGTGAAGTCAGCCAGCAGGTTTTTGTTGAGCAGACAACACTCGGGCAGACATGGGTACACGTACAGTGTAATCAAATAAGCTTTGTTTCCATAGAAAATCGGGCTAAAAACATAGATGCACAATTTGCTGCCCGACCATGCAGAGCAATATATGCCATCAGCTTCTATCTGCCCATTGACAGATAAATTAAACAGTCGTATTTAATTCGTCAGTTGAGCTGGAGGCACTTAGGAGTATTCCTGTCCTCCTGTTTGCATCTGGTTTTCTCAGTAGGATTATTCCTGTGGTGGTGTTCCCACTCAACAAGGGGTGCTGTCCTGCACCGTCCAGGTTGCCCATGTGCAGGCAAGGTGAGAGCAAAGAGGTAGACAGGAGGTGCTGGGTCCCCCTGGCTGGTGAGGAGCCCTCTCAGGTGGCACCAAATCCAAAAAGTAAAGCCAAAAACGGGCAGTGTTGCCTCAGGCCTGCTCCCTGAACACCCACCCAGCCCTGCTGTTTCCGTGGCTGTATCTTCATGTCTGCCTGACCTCTCCTCCCAACTTACAAACCACCAGCCAGTCTCAGCCACGCTTGTCAAAGAGGGAGGTGTCTCCAAAATGTTAAAGCGTATTACAATTTTTGTGAAAATAGGCAGCTGGGTAAAGGAGAGAGACCTTATTCGTGCCTTCACTGAAGGAAATGCTCCTGAATGCATGTCTGGTTAGATGGCAGGTTAGAGACATGGCACCCCAGGCTTTGCTAGCTCACCTGGTCATGGGATGACTGTAGGGAAGCCTGCGGAGGAGCTGGGAGATACCAGAGCTGTTAATGGCAGGGTGTTGTGCTCTGTACTTGGGCCACCACTCATTCTGAATGCCTTGCAGTGGTCTGCAGGATCAAGCCCTTGATGGTGCGGGCGACCATCAAGCCCACCACGCGATTTAGGAGTGCAATATGAAGCCGCTCCTGGGTTCAAATTGGGGTCCCTGGGCAGGAACCAGAGCACGCTGTGTCAGCCATGGAGCAGGGTTTGGCAAGCTGCAGCCCCACTCCAGCGTGCCCACTTTGCCAGAGCTGCCAGAGCGAGACCTTGCCGTGCCTGACCTGCCTGCTTGTCTCTGGGCTCGCACTCCACTCTGGTTTCACCCAGGAGAAAATCAGAGGTTTGGGACAGACAGTTCTTGCCGTTCGATGTTTTGTATAGGTCTTCATCCTAGCCTAGCTGTGCTCTTTGGCAGTTTTCTTTCTTATGTCATTGCAGCTTAAAATTAAAGGCCTCTACCCTACTAAACCTTCCTGCTGCTGAACAGTCCAGGGAGCTTTCCCTGAAAATGGATTACACCAAACAGGGTCTCTCAAAATTGTCTGCTGCTCTATTTTTACTTCAGCAACTGACACTCACCATTAATTTTGGAAGCAGGAGGAAGGCGAACTGATATATGCCCAGCAGTCCTGACCAGAAAAAGGAATTATTTTCCTGCGAGTTGCGTGTGAAAGCGGACAGGAGGCTCAAACTTCTCTCAGAGTTAGTCGGATGAAGACAGACATCTTTTGAGTTAAAGGGCGGAAATATAATATTGTGCCTAGCATAAGGAAAGTTGTTCTATTTGCAGTACTGCAGAAAGAAGAAAAAAATGATAATTGAAGAAAAATTTTGATGATGTGGTTCTCTTAGTAAATTGGGAACAATGACCCTTGAAGGACCATAAAGAAAGTGAATGTCAAGATAATTTATTATTGTTACATTATCTACCTCATTTTTCACTTTGTCTTACTGAGTTGTTATATCCCTTACAAGGTAATGCCCCAAACATTAATGAGCACCTTTTTATCTTTCACGGGTGTGAAAAAGTAACAAACAGCTTTGAAAAAGGGTTATTTTCTGCCAGGTTTATGTGTGCTTAGTTATTTTGACACCAAAAATGAAGTATTTATTAGATGTCGAGCATGTATTTGATCAGCAAAGCAGCCACAGTCTCTAGGATAACTGTAAGCATGTGAAGCTCCTGGACGCTTCTCTCTGAAGTTGCATTTGAAGGAGCAGCTGTCTTAGTTCGGGGAGTCAACTGGAGAGGGAAAAAAAACCATGTTTGACGTGGCTAATTGGTTTGTTGTTGGCTTCTTTTGTTTTGTTCTGCCCTGTCCTCCAGGAGAGCCAGTTTCTACGCCTGTCGCCTTGACAAGAACTTGTATGTGATCGGTGGGAGAAATGAAACTGGCTACTTGTCCAGCGTGGAATGCTACAATCTGGAGACAAACGAGTGGCGTTACGTGTCTTCGTTACCGCAGCCTTTGGCAGCCCATGCGGGAGCTGTTCACAATGGCAAGATATATATTTCAGGCCAGTGTCTTTTATAATTCCTGCTATATATAACAAAAAAATAGCCAACCACAAAACAACGACAAAAACCCTGGAACCCAGAATCATAGAGCTAACTTCCTGCTGCAGCGCCATGTCTTTATTGACATTAATTAACTGAGGTATATTTACTTTACAGGAGGTGTTCACAATGGAGAATATGTCCCCTGGCTGTACTGCTATGACCCTGTGATGGACGTCTGGGCCCGAAAACAGGACATGAACACAAAGCGGGCAATCCACACTTTGGCTGTAATGAATGATCGACTGTATGCAATTGGAGGAAACCATTTGAAAGGTCACATTTTTAATAGCGAAAAAGCATTTCAGTGTCCCCTGTCTCCCGATAAAGAATATTTTTGTTAAACAGTCATTGTTAAATACATTAAAAACCAAGCAACACAATTTAACAGGACACTTGAGCCAGCAATTTTAAAAACATTTTATGCAAATTATTTTAAAATTATAACAGTACATTAAATATATGAGTAATGAATGCTTTAGATAATAAAAATGGGAGCTTCCATTACTCAAAGGCATGGACAATTTGTCATTACCAAGAATTCAATGAAACAAACAGATTATTCTTTGACCCGAAAG
>KZ506014.1:417160-443205 GCA_002844005.1 Limosa lapponica baueri
ACACACACACACACACACACTCCCGAGCAGTTTAAAATACACGTCATTTCTTTTGTTAGTGTGGCAGCGGAGAAGAGTCAGTGTTTCAGCCTCTCGGGTCCGGACCAAGGAAGCAGGGACGGCGGCGCTGGAGGTCAGCATGGTTAGCGGGAAGGGAAAGTACACTAATGAATTCTGGAGGGCTTGTAATGCCATAAAAGATTCAGTTAATCTGCAGCATAGATGTTGATCAGCGAAACTGAACCTAACTCTCTGGACCTTGTCAGATGTATTCTGTGCATGTCAGTGTTCCACACCAATTACAGATTTTAGAAGATGCTCTCATGCAAAACTATGTGCCCTAATATATAAGCCAGCTCAGATGTAACTAAAATTAAAATCTGACTGTGGCAAATCTCTGTGATCCTGATATATGAAAATCCAAATAAATGATTTGTTCCCAGAAATGAAAAATAACTTCAGCAGGAAATTTCAAAATTACTTATGCAGGATTAATCCAGTTCAATGAATGCATCTTGTGTTGATTAATAAAGCATTCCTGAATTGCAAAGTAAAACGAGAGGAGACTTCTGGTGCTGATATATTTGTGTATTTCTGAAGCTAGAGAGAAACGTGCGCTTGCAAGAGATGTGGTCAACCAGTGTAAACAGAAATTGAATACAAATAGTGATTTTCTAATTGTCTCTTTTCTCCGTTCAACAGAAAACTACCTTTGTGTCATTGATCCTTTCTGGAAGAACACAGGTACTATGTTACCTGCCACAATATTGAATGAGAACAGGGCATCTAACACGATCGTACAATGACTCCAATTAGCATCCAGATGACATCTGCAGTCTTATCTGGCATAGAAAAGCAAAACTTGAGCTACTTTCTGCTGATTTCCTTGCCACACATAGTAGAAATTTTGGTCAAGTAGCATTAGCTTTTGTCATCTGCTGCCCTTGAATTTAATTGGGCTTAGAGGTGAACAGATACAGGGAACCTATTTAGAAAGCGAAAAAAAAGGAAGGAGATTTAAACAAATGTAGCATTTTCCCAAATTTTACTTCAGCATCCACACACACAAAAAGATCAATTGAATTTATTTAAAGCAGTCTCATCACTTCACCTAAAAACCTGTTCTTCAATTTGGAGAACTACCTTCAATCACTGCAGTGTTTTCAAAAGGAATATTTATTAATGTTTTAGGTATTTTGCAAAATACCTTTAAAATCCTAATGGTTTTACCTTTAAGAAATGGTCCCTTGTATCACCCTTAAACATCTTCCAGAAAACCACACTGGAAGGATCGTATTTGTAAAGCTTGCTTAGTATCTCGGTATCTCCTGTGGTATTCAGTTCCTGATTTTTTTCAGTCTCATTTTGACTTTTGTTTGCATTTGTGCAAAACAATTCAGTTCTCAAAAAATTTTGACTGATCAAGAATATTTTGTATGAATGGAATAAGTGGGCTTTAAACATACTTCCCTGTGAACAGTGGATCCCGAGACTGGTGATCCATTGCATAAACAGTCACAGAAAAAATTGTTGCTTCCTGTGAATTTAGGGGGTTTGAGAAAGGTGTATAAATACACGAACACACATTTGCCCCTCAAAAATGTCGAGTTCATCAGCCATAGCAAGGACTGCCGTGCCGTTGTTTTTGCTAAAACTGTAAACTCGGTAACAGCACGGAAACTTGGATGTTTTTCTTTAAAAACCACCTCTTTAGCTGCGGAGATGCCATTAGTCACAGCAGGGAACATAACCAGAAGGAGGATGTCTGTAACTATAGCAAGAGAGCACATTAAACCGTAGGTCAAAATCACGACTGACTGATTACCTTCAGGGTGAAAGTAAATCTTCAGACCCGCCGGAATGATAGGAATCGGGGCTGACTGGGGCTTGCCGAGGTCATCCCCTGCCTCCCCCATGCCACGGCGGGGCCGGCGGTGCCCAGCACACTCCCAGCAGACGTTTGCTGACTCGCCTAACCTTCGTAGCGATGTGTGACGGGATGTAGTCACCGTCATCATTAGAAAATGCTTCCTAATGTCTAGCTTAAATGTCTCATTAGTTTAAAGAGATGGTTCCAGGAAGAACCTAAAGGAGAAAACAAATATTTTTCAAAAATTTAAGTCCACAATTAAATCATCTAAAGCTTTCACAAATGACAGAACCTTCAAAGTTGCTTTTCCTTCTCCTGCTCTCAGTGGAAACTGCTTATTCCCACTCCTTTTGCAACAGCGTTTTTTCTTGCAAACCCAAGGACTGCCGGTCTTCACTTTTCTCTAGCCTCATGACCTGACTATGAATTTTACATTTACCTTTTTAGCTGATCTGCAGCTGGCCTGCATCTTCAGCTGCACATTGACCAGTGCAGAGAAGACCAGAAGATGTCTGTCTGACTTGCAGTAATGCAGCCCAGGGTTGCAATGGACAGGAGCTTTGCAAGGAGGTCTTTCCTTTATTAGTAAGCCTCCCTATAACTTGCCCAGAGCTGATCAGATGGCTATTTTGGCAGTAGTCAAGATGAAACATCCTCTTCTTAACATCACTTCCACTGAAGATCAGGACGAAAGCCATAACCTGGCTGTGCAAGATTTAGGCACAGAGTCCAATCCAATAAGCTTTAGTGAATGGCATTTAGATCCAGGGCTGCATAAAGATTCATTAACCTGCTGTAGGAAAGTGGCTCTTTTATCAGTGGCTGGGCACTCAGAAAAAAATTCTGTTTTCTTTTAAGCTCTTTTGCTTCTTTTAGTGCAATAAAATGAAAGACATCCATGAAGAGTTATGTCTGGCACATCCCCACCTCTTGCAAATCATTCTGCAAGCATTCACTTTTCCCGTGAAATATTCCACTGGTTTCAAGAGCTGCAGAGCACTGCCAGTACCTCAAATGGAAAGATACAACATTTCTCCAACAGTGGTCTGTTCTGACTGGTACAAGAGTATCATGCTCTGGATTCCCTCTGGTTTGTAGACAATGGCTTAAGTGAGAACAATGTTCGTAGCTATATGTATTCGTGCTTCCAATCACAAAAACACCAGCTCTCCCATTTGTCCTGTGAAAAATGTCATTAGACATCAACTTTAGTTGACTCCAGTGTAGTTACTTATTCTGAGCGCATTTACCATCTCTGTGTCCATCCCTGGCCCTGTAGTTCAGACTTTAATCAGAAAACCTTTTATTGCAATCCTTAGCGATACTGGATGTGGTTACTGAGTCTTTGCATTCAGGGTTGCAATAACACTGGCCATTCCTCTCACAGTGGGAAAAATAAAAATATAGGGTTGTAGCCTTGGCCTGCAAAGTGAATTGTATATTAGACTCTATGTCTAGTCCAGCCCGAAGTGTCGGTGCGTGAAGGCTCAGACTACCCTGCACCCCACACCCTATAAACCTTGTGTCTCTATGCCCATCAGGCAGGGCATGGGTTGTGTGGCTGCACTCCCTTCTCTCTCCTCCATTCCCTGGGAATGTGTGATGACTCATCCAGATGTCCCCCCGGGGGCCCCTCCCTGGCACAAGGTATTCTCCAGGCTGTGGCCAGCCCTTGCCTTCCAGAGGGCATGTCGCTCAGGGCCAGGCAGTGGGGCTGGCAGTGGCCATACAGCAGGGACTGTCCCTGTGCCCTAGCCCTGGCCCTGATTCAGATGAAGCGATTAAACTATACTGTTTTAGGGAATGAGCCATGCAAACATTTTAGGACCGAGCTGCAGAACAGGATTGGTGCCCTGGTACTTCACCAGAGGACACTTATTGATAGCTCTGGAGAAAACTCACAAAATCATTTTTCAGACCTGGAACAAAACTTACTAGATGAGAAAAAGAGTCTTCATTCTGTACTCATTGGTTCCAATTAGAGGATGAACTGGCCTCTATTTTCCAAAGCGTGTTTAATTTTGAATGGGTTTCTCATGGACGGTGGGCTACCATAGGCAAATCTCATTTTGACAAGTACTAATTATGGACAAGGCAGTGGCAGACTGTAATCTCTGTCATGAGAGCTATCAACAGGGATGCAGCAAAGGCTTTAACAGTGGGTGGCAGTGCTCTGGGTCAAATTAATCACCACCATAATGACAATGAAATCAGTAGAGCTTTGGGATGTTAAGTTTGATAAAAGAAGCCATTCTGTTCCCTGTCTGGCTACTTACATTGCAGCCTGGCCTCGGCTTCAGCTAATCCTTTGTCACGGTGTTCAGGGCTGGCTTTTCTTGGCGCGGGGGAAAGAGAACAAAGAGCAGCCCCCCTCGCAGAAGCAAGGTTTTCATGTCCAGATCTGAGTTGCTGCAAGTGGATTACCTAAGTGTGAAGCAGACAGCCCCAGATTCGAGGCACGTGAAAGGACTCAAAAATGTAAGTGGAATTTGGGGGGGATGCAGCCTCGGAAGTGGTGATGTGCATGAAGTCAGCTCTGTTTGGCTTTGGCTTTTGTCAGAGAGCTTTAGGAAGGTCTGCCCTGCCTCCTTTCGCCATGGCCGCAGGGCTTGAGGTCTGAACAAGCACCCCCTTAGAGCACGACGTAGGGAACTGCAGAGACTATCTAGTTGGACTAGATGATCTATATGGTCCCTTCCAACTCTAAAAAAAAATTCAGTGAAAATTCAGTGAAAATTCAGAGACAGGCAGTGCCTGCACACGCAGCTGAAAAAAAAGAGCCGTTTCTGGGAATAATCAGGTGAGCCGATTCTGCATGTAATGATGCTACACTAAACTGTGTCAAATTTTAGCCCAAGTCAGCCTTGCCCTACAGCTATGGGCTTGCTCACCGCGAGTGCTTCACTCTGCTTTAGATACATGTTTCATGCTCTGCTGCTAATGGCTGTTTCTGCAATACCGAGCCTTGGAACATTTCTCAGCACCTGTACCAATGCACAAGCTCCCTCTGGACCCCCAGAAAGGACACGTGCAGGGGCTGGACAGGAGTTGCCACCCTCCCCAACAGCTCTTCGGGCCTGAGGCATCACCCAGTGCATCCCAACAGGCTCGTGTGGACACAGACACAGCGACAGGCTGGGCAGCTGGTGTACCAGTGTGGCACAAACACAAAACACCTCCTCGTTTTGCCACGCAGGCCTCCCCCATCCCCTGTCCTACCCCACTCAGGTTTATCTCCCCATGCCCTCTGCATCTTCTGGCAATTTTTCAAGTACTGCTTGTATGGGTGATGCATCCCAGCTTTTTGTCTGGGGCTACAATGGAGAATTCTCATTTCTACATCCACAGTCCCATATAACAGAAAGAATCAAATGCAAAACGCTGTCTTTCCATTCACCTGTTTAGTACCAGACTGGTCACAAAAATATATAACTACCCTAAAATCCGAATAAACTGCCAACCATCCATTTTGGATCCATTTTGTAACTATGCAGAATAATCTATTATTTTATTAGAGCGGTTAAAGGAGATTTAGAGGGAGGAAAGAGCATGGTGACTTCCAAGGGAAGAGTGAGTGATTCAGTGCAAAAAGGGTAAATTTCATCTGCACATTCTTAACTGCGAGGACATTCTGCACATCTCAGGAGTGCACTAAGTGGTGCAGTAAACCAGTAAATTAGAAGAATGTAAATTCTTTAGTAGGAATTGCACGCAAGGGAAAAATGCTTCCTCATGCTCATATTTGTTTTCATGAAAATAATGTACACTCTTCCTAAAATCATACTGGTACAGAGCTGAGTAAGACATCAAAACCAGTAATAGATATTACACTGGACTAAGAAATGGCAATGACACAATTATCTTCCGTGTTTCTGATGATCACTGCGATAAAGCGAGGAGCTGGCGTATTTAGAGCCGGGCACCAAGTAGGGAGCCTTGTAGCTCCCTTCCCCTCTCACTCTGTCTGTCTTATTTATCTCTCATTAAACTAAATTGTATTCTTATTGGCTGACTGACCTCTGATATTGTTATTAATTGATTTATATAGTGCCTTTTGCAAGCCTCAAGGCGCTTCAGAGAATTGCAAATATATATAGGGATCACTTCACCAATCATCTAAGTGCAGCCACCTCTGGGGTGGAAACCAGTGGCCATTGCAGTGGCACTGGAAAGACTTTGGGTAAGAAAAGAAGGCAGACTAGAAGCAGAGCCAGCACTTCTAGCAATTCTACTGCCAAGCAGCTGCCTTGAAATCATGGAATCACAGAATGGTCGGTGTTGGAAGGGACCTCCAAAGATCATCTAGTCCTACTACCCTGCCAAAGCAGGGTCACCTAGAGAAGGCTGGACAGGAATGCATCCAAGCGGGTTTTGAATATCTCCAGAGAAGGAGACTCCACAACCTCTCTGGGCAGCCTGTTCCAGTGCTCTGCCACCCTCAAAGCAATGAAGTTTTTCCTCATGTTGAGATGGAATTTCCTGTGTTCCAGTTTGTGCCTGTTGCCCCTTGTCCTGTCACTGGGCACCACTGAGAAGAGCCTGACCCCATCCTCTTGACATCCGCCCTTTAGATATTTATAAGCATTGATGAGGTCTCCTCTCAGTCTTCTCTTCTCCAGGCTAAATAGAGCCAGGTCTCTCAACATTTCCTCATAAGAGAGGTGCTCCAGTCCCTTGGTCATCTTCATAGCCATGGACTCTCTCCAGAGTCACATTGGAAGTGTCAGAAATCTTTAAGAAAAAATACTAGTTCTGGCAAATGGCAAGTTGACAGAGCATGTTCAAAAAGAAGCGTGAGGCAGAACATTTTCATGGTCAATTCAGTGCTCAATGGTAGTCGTATGGCCTGTATTTTTTCACAAGGTCCTGATGACCACAGAACCCCCTCAGGCACCGTTCCCTCAGAGCTTCTGCCCAGTGCTAGCCTCCTCGCAGCGCAGCCTGTCCTCCCCGCTGCCTCGCACGCCCATGAAAACGTGGCCTTCGTCCCCAGCAGCGTGTATCTTCAAGCCCCATAGTGGCTAAAGGACTGCTGGAGGTGCTGGCACAAGCAAATATCACGTACAGGCATGATCGTTGAACAGTTCCGAGAAGCCAGGCCCGGTGCTCCCTCCTCTCACCACGTCAGATGCTTGGAAAGCTGAAAGGGACTTCAGGCTGGAGACTGAGGCCACCCAGGTCTCTGAGCCACATTTGGCTCAGGACCCAAAGCATCCTGGACAGTGTGTGATGGCTGCTAGCACCACTTCTGTGCTCCCTTGATGCCTACACCGCTATTTGTGATGAAGAGCAAGAGCTTAAAATAGGCTAACCTGCATGTAGTGGGTGGCCACCAAGAAAGGAAGGGATTGCTCACACCAACAACTGGTGCAGATCTTCTCCAGAGAAGGGCAACCAGCCTTCCTTTCCTTACGCTCAGCGGTGACTCCCAGCACCACAGCAGGACCACATCCCTGGTTCCTGTCAGCATTGATGCCGACTTCTCAAATGCGAGGAGACCTTAGTTTTTCAGTGCAAGAGCCTGAGCATTCACAATAAACATTTTTAATACTTTCCCATCAATTATAGATGAGCGGGCTTTGTGTTTTTTCAGAATATTGTAGTTTTGTCTTCATTTGAAACATCTGAATGCCTCTAATTAAAAAAAAAAAAAAAAAAGGAAGTCTTTCCGAAGGTGCAAACCTAGTAGAGAATATCAGAAATATCATTGTTGTGTTAGGTCATTAAAACTACTTAGACCTGAGTGAAACACATTGTATAGATCTGAAGGTTTTGATCCCTTCCCCATTAAAACAAACCCTGAATATGAAAAAGTGCACCCCTTTCCAAAGCAGAATTAATTTCACTGGCTCCATTAACAAGCAGGTCTGCGCTCGTCTTATCTTTCAAGAATTCTATGCCTGATTGCATTTATGTTCTCATTTAGCATCTCAAAATGGGCACTTTCTTTCAAGAAGGGTTAGTGCATGACTCACCCGCTTAGTTAATCTGACTAATTAGCATACTGTCGCCCATTAACAGCATTAGAACAACAACTGTAGCTCTCCCCACCTCGCTGTCTGCAAAACAGACCTCTTCTAGTTTGCAAGGACATTGGTGGCTCCCCGTCTTTTGGTAACTGTAGGGTTATTTATCACACTAGCACAGGATTTGCAGATAGCTCTGGAAGGGGTGATATAATTCTTAATATCCTGCAAAAACCCTCAGGCCATAATCTTTCCTGGTTACTTATTGGAAATTATTCTAAAATTAAGTCCTTAACTCTGCAAGAAACCTCTCTGGCATCTGAGCTGCTCCCGTGCACCTCTTCCGACTTGACTGAAAGAAACTGATGGTGGAAATTAAAGAAGTTTTTCTTACATATGATGTCACAATAAGTGTATCGATATTAAAATCTTTTGTACTTCAACCAGCCACAGCGGTCTTGGACTTATTTCCCACAGCTAATCTAGGTGTATCAAGCCATACTCAGACAGAAGTAAGATTTGTGGGTCCTTAGAAGAGTAATTTTCCGGGAAGCAGGCCTTGCTAACCGGGAACATTTTTATTCATGGAGGTGACGCTGGGAACAGCAGGTTAAAACACTGAACTAGGGAGGCCATGCCAGCAGCTGCCAGAGCTCCTTAAGACAACTGCAGAGTGCCCAAGGTGCTCAAGGAGATTTACACACCTAATTTCAACCTGCCCCAAATAGGCTGAAAAGCTGTAGGACCCAGATAGGTGTGAATTTCTATTATTTATCTCGAAGGGCTGTTCACGGGAAGCCTAATTATGGTCACTTAAATGCCAGGACAGTTAATCTTTTCACTGCTGCTCACCGTACCAGAAATACCTATCATCTAACAGGCTTCCTCTGTGTCACCAGCACGCCGGTGAAGCCCACCAGTGCCACACGCCTTCACTCCATACTCCCGAGGAATAAACCTGCAGCCTGTAGCCCCCAGCTCTGCTTGCACAGCCCTTGGACGGTCCCCAAAACACATCAGGAAGCATTTCGTCTCCCTTGCTAACAGCAAGGAGCTGTTGGACGCCGGCACTTGGCTGGGTTATTCAAGTGGTGCTGGCTTTGTTGGGTGCCTCAAAGCCAGCGCCAGCAGGGTATGCACGGAGGATTTGGTAGGTTGGGTTCCTTGCCTCCTCCTCAGCTAGCAGGAAGAATTAGCAGACATAACAGTTGAAAACCTGGGTTTTCAACATAATATCACAAGCTTTAGAAATCCAAAATGTTTAGTGGACTTGCAGGTTTACCTTTGATAACAGCAAATCCGTTTGCTAGGGAGGCTGAAGTCGGACAACGCCAGAGCTCACACCGAGTGCAGTTTCCATCTCCTTTGTGCAAAAGCTGAGCAACAGATCCACTGACCAAAAATCCCTCGCAGAGCGCTGGTCCCTGCAGGAGATGACACTGCTTGCACACCCCTCCTGCTGCGCAGTCACGCCACCGCCGCTCGTAATGACTGTCCCTGCTACAGCTGGGGCTGAAAAGCGAGAGCTCCTAGCACAGATGGAACAACACCAGCACGCCTCAGGAATCCACATCTTGCTTTCAAAGTGCCCCTGATGGTACCAACAACGATTTTGTCCAACTCACATTAGCAGCTAAACTAGTTTCAGGACCAGTGGAGGGCAATATTGCTTTGGCTTCCTAGAATAAAGGGACCTAGGCACCAGCGAGGGCACGGAGCTGGTGTGCGCAAGGCAAACCCTTACTCTGGGCACAGGATGACTCCTTTTGCTCCACAAAAAGCAGTCCCCAGGGTGTACAGCTGCTGGAGCACCAGCACCACCTTGTGAAATGCCTCACTCCCCACCTCCCCAAACACCAGTTTGCTGTCGAAATCAATGCTTTTGTACAGGCACCATGACCCCAGACCAGTGCACAGGGAAAGACAGAGGTGGAAGCAGCTCCAGTGTGAAACAGATTCTCTGTATGTGCCAGTCCTCTTATGACTCGTGTTATTTTCCTCATTATGAGCTTGACTCAGCATTTTAAAATTTCCCAGTTCCGCATTTAGCACAAGTTCAAGTCTAAGTAAATATATAAAGGTCAAAAAAGGGGTACTTACACCACATTTTGTGGAAATACAGTCTAGTTAATGCAGGACCTTAAGTACTTCTGGTCTTCAGCAAACTGTTCAGAAGGTGGTCACCAAACCTGCAAAAGTAGCAGGTGACTTAAAACTGGCCCTTTTTAAAAATAGTTCCTTGGACTCCTTTCATAGAATCATAGAATCATAGAATGGTTAGAGTTGGAAGGGACCTTAAAGATCATCGAGTTCCAACCCCCCTGCCATGGGCAGGGAATCCCTTATTTTAAACATTAAATAACATTAAGGAATGTTTGTATTTCCTGTTGCCTCTCTTAGCACTTTTGAACCAATCTTGCAGTGATATGACTAATTCTGCTATAATTTCTCTCTCCTGTTTGAGACTCTAATTCATTAAGTGTTTCCCTGGCAAGAAGAGCTTTGAACTTGTGCTCAGTGAAGAGCTGCGGCGTTTCTCCTTTTTCATCTTTAACATCTGTGGCAAGTGATGGCTGTTGATGGGTACCCGCGGAGCAGGTGGCTGTTGGGTGACTACTGCTGCTGGGGTGGTGTGAGTGGGCTTGCTGGAAAGATGGAAGAGCAACGGGGCTAAAGGCTGGTCAGACAGAAATGGCAAGGAGGTTGTCTGTGCTACAGGCAAAGCTGGGGTGCCTGAGGGGAAATTAAAGCCTGATGGGGGTTGCGGGGTAGATGTGGGCTTTGTGGGGGCAAATGGGGAGGTTTTCCCCTTCCTCACCGCATTCACCTCCTGCTGCCATATCCTGCCTTGTGCCGCTTCTGCTGTGTCCAGGGGGAACACAGCCCCCGTGGAGGCTCCCACAGCAGGTGCCGGCGCAGCCCCGGCACACACCACCAGCAAGCACTGACGAGTCCTGCCATCCAGGCTGCTGTGTGGTAAATCTGTCAGGAGAGACGATATCTTTGGTTAGACCCACTGACTTGGCTGTAAAAACCTAGACAAGCTTTCTAGCTTTTTCTGTCTATCTGCAGAGAAGTTTGTGCCTGAAAACTTGGCTATTTTTCCAGCTATATCAGTTGCTCCATGAAGGAAAAAAAGGTATCATTTCTTCCCGCAGCCAGACATGTCATATCTGTAGACCATCACAGCTACAACACGATTAGGAATTTAGCACATGTCATTCAGTGTGGGCTGCAGATCTCTGCCTGCTGAAATGCTGTCCAAGAGCCAGAAGCGTGCACCTCAGACCATTTTTGAATTGCGATCTATATGTGTTCAACCTTGCCTTTACAGGGAGCAGAATTTATTTACACAGCACAGAAAGTGATAGAAGATTGGAACTGAAGCCTGGAGAGCCTTAACGTGCTATTGGGGTTCCTTTTTTGCATGAGGGAAGCATCTGTATTATTTATATATAATTATTAATGATAGGATAGCAGCAAAGAGAAGTGACTCAGTGGAGGCTAAGTAATTTCTCAAAAGCCATGGATTGACAGAAAATATCTCCACTTCATCTTAACATGTGACTGCAAAGAACGGATTGGCAATGCAAAAATCATTCCTCTTATTGATCCATTATACATCTGTCTTTCTGAGAGAGTTTTGATGTTAGAAATATTGTCAAAAGCTTTAGTGAAGACCTGAAATCTTTAATCACCAAATATGTCCTTCAAAACCCTGAAATCAATTGGGCTTTGAACTTTTTGTCTTGTGATTTCTCCAGGGGCCCGGTGGAACCACAAAGGTTCAGTTGCTTTTTTAGCCCTTGCTGTGATACTTCTGTCCCAAGGAGTCCCATATTATTGCATTACATGTACCACGTTTCTGGCTCCAGAAGATAGGAGGGAACTCTGTTGAAAAGCCTCTGCTTTTAATGATAGGAGGTGCTCAATGTTCAGTGACCCCAGACATCAAGAAAGATGTTTACTGTACTTAGGAAGACTTGCACCTCTGCACCTCTGATCAAAATGGGGGAATGCAAAGAGACTGTAGGGTTATATGACTGTTGGCACGTCACACAGCATGAGAATGTGTTGGTTTTACTGTACTGATACCAGTTAGTGCCTCTTGTAAATCCATGCCTGTCCATCTGCTTAAATTCACATACTTGCCAACAGCCCTGCTGAAGTCAGGCTAAGCACGCAGGCGGGAGTGTGTAGGGTTAGCCTAACTCATCTGTGAAAAGTGGAGAAATAAGACATTCTTCTCTTCTATTACATTTAGTGTTACATTACCAAAATATTGAATTAGAACTTTATTTAGATAGAATTATTAATTGTCACATGGGTCCTTAGCTCATTATATCAGTGCATCCAATTATCTTCAATTCACAATCCAGTTGGCTTATAACACATGATCACAGGAAAGGACTTCATATATCCTCAAATTCTCTTCTGAGATGTCTGTATTCCCCAGACAAAGGTGACTTTAGCAAAAGAATTGATGAAATTTTGGCTGTTGAGAAAGTCACGGAGTGAAAGTTTATTGCAAATGGTGTCTCCATCTTCTGCAAAGCTGGCACAGGCTTCTCATCAGGGCAAGGAACATACAAGAATATTTCTACTCCTGCCTCAGGAAAAGCAAAAGGAAAGAAAAGGACAGTGCTAGATTGGAGCCAAGGTGTTGATACACAGAGCATAGAGATGATGCTTCTGGGAAGGGTCCTTCACCCCAGGATGAGCTCCGTCTGTATACCTTACCCTCCCCAGCATGGCTTCCTGGGCTCTGGGGTATGAAGCACAGAGAACAGGACCATGATCTGATGGTTTAGCAGAAGCCTAGACTGCTTGTGCAAAGGGTCAGTTCCCGCTCTGCTTTGCTGACGACAACAAATTACAACATTGGTGTTCTGATACTGAAGTCATAGAATCACATCCAGTGGCTGAAGACTGCTTTGAGTTTCTTTTATTACGCTGATATTTAATTAAACACATGCAGACAGACATCATGAACAGGAAGGGACTTGGAAAGACCATCTACCCATTCATCAGCTATACCTAATCTTGCCTGAGCAATGTTTGCTAACCAGATCCAAACCCTAACAATGAAGGTGCCAGCATCTGTCTAGACAACCCGTAATAGTGCCTTGTTGTGGCTCTCAGACGTTTCCCAATACCTAAACTAAATCTCTCCTGATGAAATGTAGACTCTTTACTGCTTGTTGACAGGTTATTGTTGCCCTCTTTGAGGTTATTCCTGCCCACTTCATGATTTATATTTTTGAAGATGGTTAATGTCTGCTTTAATTTCTCTCTTCTTCAGATTAGGCAAACCTGGTTCCTTTAATCTTGCCAAAGAGTTTAGAGCAGAATAAAGATAGTGGCTAGATCCACCTTATTTTACCCACAAACTTCTGTAAGTTCTCAAAGTGTTCAAAACTGAACACCGTTCTCCAGCTGAACACCACACCTGCACTGAGCAGGGAAAGAAAATTTCATGTACGTTGCAAAGTGCTGCTTTTTAATATAGCCCACTACAATGTTTACCCTTTTGCCTATAATTAACTCATATTCACTATAGCTTCCAGCTCTTCTCCATGACTTTTATGCTGTTTCAACTATTCGCAGTTTTGCAGGTTTTGGAATGCAGGTTTTCCTTGCTGAGTGTAGGGTTTTTCCTTATGAACTCGCACAGTATTTTGTTCTCATCACCTTCTCCAAGATACCTGGTATAGTCTGGATCCTAATTCTGCCTCTCAAACTGTTTGCAGCTCTCTCACCTTGGTGTCTTCTTCAGATTTAACAAATATGCTCTTTTTTTCATCAGCAATGTTGTTACTGAATGAATATTCAACACTCAGCGTTACCAGGTCCATGACAGACCTCTGGGACAGTCCCCCTTGAAACATGCTCCAGTGTGACAGTGATCTACTAATTATTCCCTTTAGGTTTTGAAGTGGTTTTGGACTGACATTTTGAGACTATATTTCCCTTATTTGCTCATGGGGATTCCATATTTAACTGTGACGAAAGTCTCCCCAAAGTCATGATTTATGGACTCTCATTCCTTCTCCCCTAATCCACAAGGTCTGTTATCCTGTCATAGAAGGAAATTAGGCTGGTTTAATACATTTTGTACTTGACAAATCCAATTTGTCCTTGCAGCTAGTTTGATTATTTGTTGAGTCTCTGGCTCTTCCTTTCCCTGCTTTCTAAAGATAAGCATTAGGTTTATCATTTTCCAGGCTTATCCCATGTAACTTATCTGCCACACATTTCATTACTTGTTTTCATCTCTAGCTTCTTCCGAAGGTGAGATTTGGTCAACTTCACCGGTCATCAAGCAGCACTCTTTTAAGCTGACACACTCCTGTGCGCTTTGCAATGTGAGTGATCAATGTCTCCAGAAAAGCTTTGGAGAACTCCCGCAGTGCTAACTGTCTTCATTTCAGAGGGAATATCGATGCTCGCACTTGTGGATAAACTGCAGCCACAGTTGCCTCAGTCTCTACAACCACAGCATCGCCATCAACTTGCCAGCTCTGCTTTGGTCAGCCACAGCCTGCAGTAGCCCAAGGTAATTTTATTCCTTCACCTGAACAACCGCAAACTTCAAATTTCAAACAAAGTCATCTTTGAGGCTGGTCACTTCTTGGATTTTGATTTAAGTTAAGAAAAGTCATGCCCCCAGCACAGCACAAATAATTGTAGTCTGTAAAGGACAGAAGAGTCAAGTTTCACAGTCTGCTTCAATTTTCTCTCCAACAACTCACCTGCCCCTGTGTCCCCCATCCTGGCTTCTCTCACCTCTTTGGTCCTCCCGTTACACCAGGTCCTACTTACGCCTCGTGAGGCACAATGTTGGAGAGTTAAGCAAGATGGAAACCCCAGGAAGGGTGTTGGAGATGATGGATGAGGCAGCTGTGAAAACAGGGTAAGCAGAGTTGTAGAGAGCAGCATATGGGGAAAATGGGAGCTCTGTGTGTGACCGGGCAGCACAACACCAGCTGCCTCGGCCATACTCCTGTAAAAAGTCCTAGCAGTGACTTCAAAATTCCTGGTGTACCAATAACCAGAGAAGGTTAACAAGAATAATACTGAGCAGAATAGCATTCACTGAGAAAGTACCAGTTTCATGCTGTTGGACTCTTCTGTGGCAATATTAAAAGTTTCCAGGCAAATTGTGAACAGACACATTTTAGAAATGCAAAATTTATTATTTGCTTTCTGTTGGAAGAGGAAGTGAGTTTGTCACGCAGATGTACAACCTGTGTGTCCCACTGCAGGAATCTCTTTGGCTAAACAAGGCACGTGGGCCTTTCTCAACATTTTTTTACCGGCTCTCCAAATGACATTCAATTGCTTGATCAATATTTCAAATGATGTGCCCAATCGCTCTTTCACCTTTGTGTGTCTGGGTGGACCTGGATGGAAGTTTGATTTGTTTTAACTGTAAATCAAAGAAAATGTTCTTGATTTAAAACAGGACTTGTACTTGAGGGAGGCATGTCTTCAAGAAGATTAGGCTGAGTTAGAACTGAGCATTGATCATTTCATACCTCTGTGGCACAACTGCATCCTCTGTTATGTGTCTCTTCAATGGGTATTGAACATTCATGTTCTTTTGGCTTCCTTCCCTTCCACATCTCCCCCAGGATTTCTGTACTTTTTTCTTTAGAGGGGAAGGGGAAGACAGAGGGGAAGGGGAAGCTGTAGAGGCCAAAAGACAATTTCTTTATTTTTTCCTGCTTGTTCTACAGTTACTGTTCACACCAGAGGGTGTGAGCTACCTAATTTCATTTCACCTTCACAAAGTGTTTTATGTCAAAGAACAGCATGAGAATACTAATTGCCAAAGTAAGGCTAACCAGCTTGTGAATCAATGATGTCACCAAAAAATGAAACATGGGATAAAACATCAAATTTTCTCAGCTATCTTGCACCCTAAAGGCACATTTCAGGCACTCTTGCTCCAGATTCCCATGGAGCGGTAACCACACTGATGGTGGGTATAAGATGCTTTGGATCAGTGGGCCAGCGCTGATGGCCAAGGCTCGGCTGTGCTCCCCCTGTCATCCAGACCACTCGTGCAAGCTCCCCTAGATCATCACAAATATCTTAACCTGCATCCAAATTATCTTGGAAAAAACAATCAAAATGAAAACGTTTTCCATCTATGCACGTGGGCAAAAACATTTTCTTTCACCAGGGCAAGACGGAAACCACCTGCCACCCCAGGCTCGAGCACCAATGAACCCACAGCTGCATAAGTGGCAGCAAGCAGAAACGATTCTGTGGCCACAGTGACCCTCAGCCCTTACAGGAGCACCATATGAGCTCAGCAGCCTGTGACCGGATCCAGACCCCAAGGCCTTTGATCCTGGCAGAAATTCCAAACACAAGGAAGCCCCCTACACTTGCGTTGCTCACTTGAGGCAATACATCGCTATCCAAGATACAGAATGCTACTTAGCATTTTCTAAACTCTCATTATATTTAAATTACTTTTAAAAACTTGTAACCTTAAGTTATATCATAAATGCAAACCCAAAAAATCTAAGGCAATAGCTTAACGTTTTGAAATTATTTTACAGTTTTGAAAAGCTTGAATGCTGTGATTTAGTGAATAGTTTTACCTGCTTTCAAAGGCAGCCTTAAATAAAAATTACCTAAGAACTGAATAGTAACTTAAAAATCACTCATGTCTCCCTAACAAATACTTGTGACTTAAAGTTGTTTCTGTGGAAATATTGTTATATAAGAAATAAACAGATTGCATTTGCTCATACTAACAATACATTGTCTCAGAAACACTAGTTGTCCAAATGGTGCAGGCAGTGATAACAGGAAAAAGAGAACTTCCACCAGTCAGACCAAGCCAAGGGAAATTAGGAAGGAAGGGAGACAATAGCGAAATAAAAAGCAGGGAAGGACATGGGAAATTAAATGTATCCCATAAAAATCCTGTGTTTCAAGGGCTGAAGTTCTCACACCTAGAATCTCTGCTTCAGACCAGTGAGGAACAACTGAGGGATGTAACAGGGGGGTTTCCAGAAGAGTTAATTTCCATCTTTCTAGCAGATTATAATTTCATTTTTACAGAACTGTCAGGTCCTTTTACTTCTTCTGTGTTGACAAAATATATTTCCGTTTAGCTGAATCATGTAGTACAATCCCAATACGTCTTCTTTCCAGGGCTGTTTTCTGCAGCCAGTGCTTTTATGGGACTTAGATGAGTTTTTGGTGATTCATAGTACTTAAACTACTCAAGAGCACTTTTTCAATTGGAAAATTCACTTGAAGTAAATGCATCATCAGCACGATTGTCCATGCATGAAAGAACTACAAGCAAAACAATGAGCACCATTTTTTAAAACCTACACTTAAGCCAAGAAAAACAGTTATCATGAACTATTAAAAGACCTTATTTTTCAGTTTCCATGAATCTCTCATGGAAAACATGGGTTATCCTTGTCTCTGCATCTCTTATTCTAAGAATCCCAAATTGGAAATGAAAAAAAAATAATGTGCACATTGTTTTAGAGTCATTAACATGATACATGGCATCATAAATTATATTATCTACAACAGATTAAGCTACTACTGATTTACCCTTATTCTTGTAGCAGTCTTTTCTAGGAAGAAGTGTACAAGATCTAGGCATTGAATACTCTTATTATTCTCCTTTGTGCTTTCGGAATGCTAAATATAAATAAAATGCTATTTAAATCTCTTAAGGATTAATGGAAGATGCTCTGCTATCTGTCAAGTGCACTGTGGATTTGAAGAATACATGAGGTACTTAAATGAAAATGGACGTCTGCATTTTTGACATTCATCTGAAGGAAAAAAATCTTTCTGTGGGTTATGTGTGTGCATGTGCCTATATGGCATTTTCACAGATGATTTGATAGTGGTACTTCCAAAATATTTCTACTCCTAATAGCATCAGTGCAATCTTTCACTCTTACTCCAATGTGGCACTGTTTATTTATTTATTCACTTAAATAGATTTATATGATACATAAAAATGGTCTATCCACAACTCTGCATGCTTTTGATATATAGGAAAATATAGACTGGTGAAAACAAGTATAAAACCAGCAACCTCCATTAAATCAGAAAACAGTCACTGAAAAATAAATTAAAAACTATTCCCTGCTCCAGGCAGTCATTCAGATAACCTGCACTAACCAAGACCACGAGGGCAATTTGAGAAGGTGACTTCAAATCGTAAGAACCTTTAACAAGGGGCCCACCAAGCCCCCAGCTCTGACTGCACCCGTCCCAGTCCCAGCTTTGTGCCCCACAGCTGACAGGGACTGGAGGTAGGTCCAACAGATCTGAAGGCCAGAGGAACCAGGCGATTTCGCAGCGGAGGGGTATAGTCCAAATGTGAGAGCTCCTCACCGAGAGCTCCCTGCCGGCATTGCTTGTTCCTGATGAAAACCAAGTGGATGTGTGCTCATGTTGCCCTTTGGGTAGGGTTTGGGGGTAGCTGGGTGTTCTTGGGGATGGAAGAAGAGTCCTACCCTGGAAAGCTGACTCTGGGGAGTTTGCTAATCAAGACTTAGAGGATTAAATGCTGCCACCAGCAGATACTGGTGTCTCTCCTCCAAAAATGATGCTCCACTGCAGGCAGCAGGACTGTGGCCTCCACTCTGCCTGTGACGGTGTGACAGCCACCTCGGGGCTGGAGTGGCAAGTCCAGACGTGGAAGAGGAGCATCTGGCATGGGAGCTAGCAGGACCAGCTGTGGCAGGACACATGAAGACGGGAGTAAGCTAGTGAGAGACAGCCAGGGGAGGTGAGCTAAGGCATACAGGGTAGATGGAGCATCTTCACTCATTTACTCCTCCAGCAGCTTTGCTTGGTGAACTTGAACTGAAATATGGGTATTTCTACTAAAGGTGACACAGATGTAGCCTGTGTGTTCTCAGGCTCGTCTATAAGCAGACGGCTTGTGTGGTTTCCTTTGTTTCCATTACCAGATAAATAAAGTAGTGTGAAGAGTACAAAAAACTTCCTATCAAAGCTGTCTGTCATGGCCCCTTGGCCTTTGGTATGAGAGGTCTCTAAGCCACATACTCCGTTTTGATCTTCTAAAAGTGCTGTAGGAAATACTTCCCATAATCTGTGCCTACAGGCCCCTGTGACAATGAATTCAGTCCTTCACCTCTACATCTGCTCTAATTTTCTACTTCCCATGCCCCTGATTTGGAGATCAAACAGCCCCTCAGCTTGTGACACTATAGGTGCTATGAAAAAATCAAAATAAGAACATGTACTTAGTGTCTCGCTCCTAGTCCTTATATGATACTGTATCTTTCCACCTTCTTTTCCTATTCCAGGGTTCTGTTTGTGATGTTTCACAATTTTTTTTTTTTAATAACGTAGATTCCTGTGGCAAAGCCCCCTGCAGACCTGTTCTCCACAAGGAAAGAACAGGGTAGGCAATTAGATGGATGCTGTTTCCAGCTGCATAAGTAAGTGCACTTTCAGATTTTGCTTCCCATGGATAGTGATGCCTGGAAGTCAGACATACAACATTTGGCTAAGAAAATGGGGAGCAGACTGGGAGATGGGCAGGGATGCTGTTTACCAGGATGCCTGTGCTTCAGGAGATATGGGAGGTAAACATGGGAGGTAACTTGCAATGTGCAAAGCAAAATAAAGCATAATTTTAGCCCAAAATTATCTTTTATAATACACACACATAAACTCTATTGGGAAATAAACTGAATTCTGCCATAGTTGTCCGAGTCCAGAGGCTTCCCATGGGTACAAATAACTCATACTATACCTTAAACTAACTTTGCATTTTGAAATGTCCAAGAAGCCTAACTAGAGCCATCCGAGGCCATAAAAATCTCACTACAGAGATGAATATCATAATGAGTGTAACAAATGAGTGTATAAAACTTGACATTTTTTCCTTTTTTTTTTCCTGTGTCTGCCAATTCTACAAACGTAATACCTTTTTAACTCCTACAATGTAGTACCTTTACTGGGGCAGGAGAATCCAAGGCAGGCAAAGAAGAGGTGAGTGAGGGAGGAGTAAAGAAGACCAGGAAGCCACTGAAAAGGCAGGGTTGTGCGAATATTGGGTACCTCTCCCTTTTGTAGATCAGCTTTCTCATACTATCCGTATAGCTGAGAAATAAGCAAATGTTCTTTCTTTGTAATGTATCAGAATCAATTCTTCCTAGTTGTCTTTGCAAATAAATATTTCCCTCTGCCTCAATCGTCTCTCGCTCTGGTTACAGAAATCTTCCTATCTTTCACTTAGTCATCTTGCTTCTCTTCCATCAGCTGAAATTGTGATTCTCGCTACTGTTACCATCATGCTGTCTCTTTTGAACATAGACAGCCTGTTTTCCCTGGTTTATCAGCCTCGATTCCTTGACTTTGCCACAGCAGAACTGGTTGGCATCTCTCACCTGGCCCATTCTCACGGCTTTTCCCACTCCACCCCTAGTACTTTCTGCATTAAATATTCTCCCTTCTCCAGCTCATTAAGCCACTGACCTAACAAATCTCTCCTAAATCTCTCCTGACCTGCACCGCTCTTCCGCACATACAGTGCCCGTACACACAGCAGGGCTGTGTCTCCTACATACCATGGCCACACACCTCTGGCTCGCAGCCCGTCTTGCAAAGGAAATGGTATCAATGTGCAGTGCGTGCCTTTCGCAGGGCCAGCCTGACTTCCCTGCATTGAACTGTTCTACCTACTCAGATTCATTTGCCTCTGAAATAAGTTCTATTCCATAAAGTTTTGTGGCAGTACTTCTGCTAGGAATATAGTGGCTGACCTTTCCCTAGTTTTGAGCCAATATAATTTATTTAACCATCTAATAAAATTGGTATGATAGAGTAAAGCATCAGGACTATGATACTCCCATATACATTCTGTTAAAACCTTAATCCCTTTATCAATTTACCACTGTAACACAGTTTTATCAATATTAGTTAAACAATTACCTTTCCGTTTTCCCCTTATAGAAGTTTTATTATTTGAATAATAATTTTCAAGATTAATATAAACCTGGAAATACAAAAAAACCCACCCTGCATCCAAAAAATCATTTTAGCATTTTCCTCTGAGAAGACTTTTTCTCCCACCAAACACCCACGTAATTTGTCTGGTTGTTCCAAATGAATCCTATTATTATTACAAAATGTTTCAAGTTTTGTTGAAGAGTCACAAAATGCTTATTTAGTAGTTCATAACAAAGCACTTAATTTCTATTAAATTTAGAGAAGAGGCTGCAGGCCATAGGAGGGGCAACCTGACAAACTTCCTGGAAACCTAGAAAAACCAGAAGCTGCTAACTCCCATCCCACAGATCAGCAAAGCATATAGCTAAAAAAAGGCTGAGCCAAATTGCGAAATTATAGACAAGTGGCCCCATGTCAATGCCCAAAAAGACTGGGATAAATATTTTTTTAGTAAATACACAGAGTTGAAAAGCTAGTCTTGGTGAGTCATATCAAACCTAATTTTCTTTTCTCTCAGAGTAACTGTCTACTTAGATGGGAGGCACCTTAGACTACGCTCTTGTCATTTTTTTTTTTGTTTTTATATGCATTCTGATGGCTTTTGAAAGGCAAAAAAAATGCAAATATAATATAAATAAAAGGTACATGTGGTGCTTGAGATACCGGAAACACTTCTGAGTGGCGTGGAAACTCCGGAGGGTGCAGCTGGAGGTGTTCACTGGGGCTGCGCAGCCCCTGCTGAAAGAGCTCGCAGCCCACAGTCAGCAGCTGCCTGCCCAGAGACGTTCCCTCGTTGCTCCCCTCTGCACAGGGCAACCTAGCACAGAGAATATATTTCAAACATTTCTGTCTGATAAAACCATGTTAGAGTAATCTTCTTGAAATATCTGAAGGGTAAATGCATTAGCTTCTACTATCTTATTTTCTAAAGCTATATGTAGGCAAGTAAATTGATTAGTACATTTCTGAGGGTCCAGTAAGTTTCCATTTAGCATTTGTGCAGCTAGATAACTTTTTAAGTTCCTGTATATTAATTTAGGAATGTAACACTGAATAACGATTTTGAAAATCTTGACCAGATAATTAAGCAGCAACCCAAAGAAAGTACAGTTTTGAGTAACGGGGAAGTCAAAGCGACCCTGGGAGGAGTGTATGTATTTAAAGCTCGTACTTCCCAGCCTGTTCAGTGAGCAAGGCTGACAGTGGGTGAGTGACAGCAGTAGATGACTCAGATACTAGAACTGGTCAAAGGTTTGATTTTCCAGAAATTTCAGTTTTCATTTAAGAGTACTGGTATTTCAGTAATAGAGATGAGGCAGGCTCAAGTTAAGGGAAAAAATAACATTTGTGACCCTGCCATAAATGTTGTGAATTTCTCTGAGCGAACTTCAGGCATAATCAGGATTTTATTAACTATACAGATGGCAGTCAGCACGGTCTCTTAAAACAGCTATTCCTTCTGCCGCTCCAGATTCAGAAAAAAACCATACTTTGCCAAAGGAGCTGCAGAAGAAAGACTACCTTTACTCATAGGAGAACTCTAGTATTTTTTATTTTAAAAAAGTATTATTAAAGTTGCTGAGTGACAATTTTGCTAGCAAATTACTAGATATTCATTGCTAACAACTTCTGTGGGTCCAAGAGCAATGATGTTGAGACAGGGCTGAGGGCAACCCTTGCTTGGTCTCCCTGTTGGTCTCAATCTTAAGTTTTTGAAGAGGTCAGGACCCCTGAGGCAAGGCTTGGATTACTTCAGTTTGTTCTGCTAATATTTGTCTTCCTTACCAGTAGGTCAGAAATGTGACTTTGAATCTGGCAGTATCAAGGGATACTCTAACTTAAGATAATAAGCTAACCCAGTAAGCAAGGAGGAGTTCTATTATTAAGGAAAATAAAATTAAAAGCCCCTACAACTCTGACCCAGGTCATAAGCAGCTATAAACAATGGGTGCCTCATCGCAATCACTTTTCAACAGTTTTCATCAGTAACCCCCGATTTGAGTCATTCTGACTTGGAGGGGTGCCCTGTTCTCTGATGAAATCTTAAAAATCATATTCCAGTTTAACAGTGAATCCTGTCTCTTAAATAACTAAGATACTTTACAGTTGGCCCAGAAATTTCATTTAAAGATCAGTGAACCCTGTTTTGCCTATCATGAGTGATTTACCTCACTTTTGTCCACTCAGAAGTGGTTTTATCTTAACACTAATGAAAGCAAAGAGTTTCACTTCGGTCACTTAACAGAATCTATTCAGTGAGTAATCTTGACACGAACAGTGACTTAGTACTGAGGATTTTAAATCCAAATTAAACTTCGCTCTTTCTTCTCATTACCATTTTCATCTTATACCTTCCGCTCAGGAAAACGTGCATGAATTTGCTGCTAATATTTGTAATTGCATTAGTATTCTAATATTCCATCAAAATAATTTCAAATGGAAATACATTGAAGCTCTTTGCAATATTTTGTGAGCTTTATTTCATTAAGGAGGCTGTGGCATCTGTAACGGCACCATTATGTTTCAGAAACAGGGCTGTATTTGAACGGTGCTGCTTCTTCATCCTTGGTTTATAGTTATGTTTGTCTCCTTAACTGGTTTTGGTTTGTTTTTGTTTTTTTTTTATAACGGTTGCTTGCAAGAATGTTCAAAGCAGGCTTAGTGATAAGCTTATGCTGGGTGTTTTGCATGAAATATGCTGCTGAAGAATCAGGCTGGTTGCTTCCTGCATTCAGAGTACTCTCTGTGACTGCGCTGAAGGGTTAGCCCACCTTTTGCAGGGGTTTGGCTGTATGAAAGAACAGATGCTGTAAAAATTCATTGACTCATCAGGAGAGACTGGGGTAATACGTCACACTACAGCAATCTAAAGAGGCCAATCCCCAAATTCGTGTGAGCATTTTGAGAATTAAAAAATACAGCATTACCTTCTTTGCCCAAAGTCCTCCAGTACTCTGAGAGTAAACTGAACATGATTCCTAAACTGAACACTTCAGATAAGAAGCAAAAATTTATCATATCTATAAAATTAACACTAATAGTCTACAAGTATTTATTAAATTCTAATAATTCTAGTCATTTTTCTGTGTGAAAATGAAAAGATCTCCCGCTAAAATGCTATTAAAAATTATGTCATTTTTATTATTACTATTTATCACGTTACTGGAAAGACAGAATCAAAAAAATGGAAGTGAGCAATCAAAAAAAGCTGAACGAGAGGCAAAGACATCCTTTTCCAAGGATATCTCAAGGAACATCATGGAAACTTTGTTTTGTTCTTTGCACTGATTGTCTTGTAGCCACAGTCACAATTTTCAAGTCATTAGCTTCATTAAACTAACTTTACTTATGATTGGCTCTATAAACACAGCAACATCATATAGTTTACAAAAATCCAGAAGTTTTTTACAAAGCATGAAACATGTATTTTTAAGAAAAATTACATTTCAGTCATTGAATGGTAGTTTTTCAAGGAGCTAACATTTAAATGGTTTTAGTTGGTGGTAAGAGATGGAAAGACTGTCCCCTTGTGGATAGGAATATGAGGAAAGTGATACTGTAACTCACTGATAGCAGCAGCAGCCCTGGGCATTTGGACTTTTGTTAAGAAATTACCTAGAATCCTGCCTTGCACATTGCTTATAAATCAACATTTGAGTGTAGAAAATACTATGGAGAGCCTTTTCATTTAAATTGGTTGGCCTGACAGACAACAGAGGGTAAAGATTGAGCTAATGGAGCACCATTGCTAACACCATCCGTCCAGGCTGTCACCTCAATCTAACTGCTGTAGGCAGCTGCAGTGTCGCCCTCATTTGAAGGAAACTGTTTTGTGAAGAACAGCTTCAGAGCAGAGAATGGGAGACGGCACCACAATAAAGACAAAGCCTTACGGTGTATCTATAAACCAATGCATCTGCCAAACCCATGGTAAAGCATCCATCTACAGGGTGAAGCACCAGCCTTGTCCTCGCTCCTGCAGCTCCACTGATGGAGAGAGTGGAGCAGGATTGACCCACAGCTGGCTGGAGACACCTGTCTGCTGCTGCAGATGTTAGATTATCCCTAAGTGTTACAGTTTCCCCATACACATCGTCACCTCTCATCCATGAGAACAACCAGAAGATGCCTGGTCCACGAGAACTACCAGAAGATGCTGGCACCCCATCATCACTCAGATTTTTGATAATCAACGGTAGCTTCGAATTTCTGCATAAGGAAGCAGAACTTCATGGGGCTGCTGAGATAGCAGGGGATGTTTCTCAGAGGAAGTGTTCTGATTTATGAACTCCAGTCCTTCCCTATTGCAGGTGGTTGCGGCCTCCCTAACAAACTCATCTTGCTCTGATGATGATCTTAAGATTTATTAAGATTTTATTATGATTTATTAAGATTTTTCTCCCAATCACCTCAATTGCAAAAATTTTCTGAAATACCATTAGAAACCTCACAAGTTTTAGCTCAGCCATATTCATGGTCAGTGTATATCTAGTCTCTATTATCCTTTTCTTTAAGCAGCTTTTTTTCACCTCCTTATTGTTTAATTCCTGATCATCATATTCCATCCCAGCCTTTGTCAAACTAAGTCAGTCACACACTTGCAGCTTTATCATACAGGAAGGATTCCACAAACACTTTCATGTGATTGTGTCAGCTGAAAGTGTCCCGTAGGGTCAACTTCTTCCACCAACCGTTGTTCAAGAACGCATTCAGTCTCATCAATACACAGCCTTTCTCTGTCCCTAATGGAAACACTTCGACTGATACCTTCTCTGGCAGCATTTGCTTTTTTACAGTCACATATCACAGATCACTCCTAAAATAACCATCTAACTCACTAGTTGATTTAATCAGTCATTTCCTACTGATTATTTCCCAACTTGTAGCAGAAATTGTCATTCTTCCAGGAATCAAGGAAACTGCAGTGATCAAGAAACAAGCTGTTGCCACCCTTTGAAGATCTCCTACCACAAAACCCTAAAGGTTTGTGGCTAACCAGTTCAATACTGAGAAGCTGAGGTGCAGGCTGGTGTGTGGTTCAGAGTGGGGAGATAAGGAAATAAGCCTGAAATAATACCTGGCCTTTGGGAAGAGGACATCCCGAATTGTGCTAGGTGGAACTCACTGTCATAACTTGTCCTCCACAAAAAGTGACTTTCTTACATCCACTGCTCTGTGATACATGAACTGATCCAGGAGTTGCTTGAAGGGCTGGAGATGACAATGAC
>KZ506015.1:23154-93416 GCA_002844005.1 Limosa lapponica baueri
TTTCCCACAGCATTCTCCTGGAGAAAGTGGCTGCTTATGGCTTGGATGGGCATACTCTTTGCTGGGTAAAAAACTGACTGGATGGCCAGGCCCAAAGAGTTGTTGTGAATGGACTTAAATCCAGT
Organism: Limosa lapponica baueri; assembly: GCA_002844005.1. Classification (NCBI taxonomy): domain Eukaryota; kingdom Metazoa; phylum Chordata; class Aves; order Charadriiformes; family Scolopacidae; genus Limosa; species Limosa lapponica. Next base: position 23,280 of record KZ506015.1, read on the forward strand.
CACAAGTGGTGTCCACTGGGGCTCGGTATTGGAGCAGGTTCTGTTTAATATCTTTATCGATGATCTGGATGAAGGGATTGAGTGCACCCTCTGTAAATTTGCAGGCAACACCAAGTTGGGTGGGAGTGATCTGCTTGAGGTTAGAATGGATGACTCTACAGAGGGATCTGGACAGGCTGGATCAATGGGCCAAGGCCAATGGGGTGAGGTTCAACAAGGCCAAGTGCCGGGTCCTGCACTTGGGTCACAACAACCCCATGCAGCGCTACAGGCTTGGGGAAGAGGGGCTAGAAAGCTGCCCGGTGGAAAAATACCTGCGGGTGCTGATCAACAGTCAGCTGAATATGAGCCAGCAGTGTGCCCAGATGGCCACAAAGATCAACAGCATCTTGGCCTGTATCAGGAACAGCGTGGTGAGTAGGACTCGGGAGGTGATCGTCTCCCTGTCCTGGGCACTGATGAGGCCCCACCTCGAATACTGTGTCAGTTTGGGCCCCTCACTGCAGGAAAGACATTGAGTTGCTGGAGCAGGTCCAGAGAAGGACAATGAAGCTGGTGAGGGGTCTGGAGCACAAGTCTTATGAGGAGTGGCTGAAGGAGCTGGTGTTGTTTAGCCTGGTGAAAAGAGGCTGAGGGGAGACCTTACTGCTCTCTACAACTACCTGAAAGGAGGTTGTAGTGAGGTGGGGGTCATTCTGGACAAGAGGAAATGGCCTCAAGTTGTGCCAGAGGAGGTTTAGATTGGATATTAGGACAAATTTCTTCACCAAAAGGGTTGTCAAACATTAGAAAAAGCTGCCCAGGGAAGTGGTTGGGTCACCATCCCTGGAGGTATTTAAAAGACGTGTAGATGTGGTGCTTAGGGACATGGTTTAGTAGTGGACTTGGCAGTGCCAGGTTAATGGTTGGACTTGATGATCTTTTCCAACGTAAACAATTCTATAAGTCTATGAAATGGGCATGAAAATTAGGTGGTTGAATACATTTACTGTTGCTGTACTTTTGCAAATCTTACCTTGTTTCAGATAAACCTAGCACTTCAGTCAAGGTAGCACTTTCTAGCTATAAAAAACTGTATTTTAGATGAATTCTTTCAAACTTGAAGTTAAAGATTTCCCATCTTCCCAAACTTCCGAAGTTTGGCATCTTGTTTACTGTGAACAGTTGCTGTACATAGACTTTATGGCTGATGTGTAAATATAGAGTAGAAAATGCATGTCACAAAACCTGCCCTTGTCCTTCCTTCCTTTTTTTTTTTTTTATTAAATATTATCCTTTTCATTTTAAAATTCTAAGAGTCTTTCTATTTTCACAAACAGTGATAGAATCTTCTAATAGTATTGTCCAAATTAGTCCAATAGATGTATTTTTCTCCTTAATGGAGACAATGAATTGTTGTTGGCATGCTTCATTGATAGCTAGCTCTTGGGGGATTTTTCTCGTGTCCGCCAAACCGCCCTGATATCTTGCAGACCACAATGTTTTCGCTCAGCCTTATGCAGATAAAGCTGTGTTTGCTCTGTGTGGCTCCAAGCCATCTGTGTGCGTTCGTGTACCTACTGCGCAGGACTTAAAAGAAAGCTGTTTGTAAGTGAAAACTTTCCACAGAGATTTCAGATGCCTTTGAGGGACAAATTCATGACCGTGGTCTCACTCATCATGCAAGACTGTTTTGAGCAAAAATGCGAACTGGTGATTGTCACTACACGTTTCCATGCACGAATGTATGTCTTATATTTTGGCAAGATGTGTGTTTCTCTCTGATCCTTTGTCAATTGGCATTCCCTGTGTTAGTAGTGTTTGCTGATGAGGGGGAGATCTTGGGCACAGAACTGCTGTAAGGCAGAGTAAATGCTAGTTTTCAAGTCTAGTCAAGTCACATTTAGATTTTGTGAAAAGTAAAGCTGTCAAAGGCCTTCCATGTTTCTTGCCTTTAATTGCAGTAAAAGAATTTATTTGTTACCCTCTGATAACATGTGTGTGACACAGACCTGACTGAAAGTTGTTCTTAACAATGCAAGGTAGTAGACTTCTTCTGTTTGAAATAGGTGTCAGCAGTAAAATTAGTTCAAGTAAAAAATAACAGCTTTTCTTTCTTTTTTCTTTTTTAAAACAGATTTTGAATGTCCACAATGTGTTAGTTGTGGTATCCCGCTGGTATGGAGGTATTCTCTTAGGACCAGATCGTTTTAAACATATAAACAATTGTGCAAGAAATATACTTGTGGAATACAACTATGTACATTCAGTGGTAAGTTTCTGGCACTTAGAATGAAGGCATTTGTATGTGAATTTATGTAAATTGTCACTGTTAGATGCAGCCGGCAGAAAAGTAGTATTACCTATGTCATCCTCTGGTTGCTTTGAGGTACTGATAGTATGCATAGGATCAGTGCGAAGACTCCCGAAGAGCTTCCAAAGAAGTTAGTGACCTGCTTTGTAAGTGTGAGGTGTGCAATAGCAGGGTGGCAGCAGTCGAGGACCTTGGTCCAGAACACAAATTTGAGGGTTGGGGGAGAATGGGAAGGGGAAATGCCTCTTTCTGTGTGTTCAGAAAACTGGAAGCTGCTGCTTCTCATGTTTACCTGTGCCACCACTTCTAGTGTGTAGGCAGACTGAGCTTGGGAATCACTGTAACTAGTAGGCATTTTAAAAAGTGAAAGTTTATTAGACCCAAAGAGTTTTTAGAGTTGTAGGTGATAGACACCATTTTAAAAAATCTAGACTAGAAAAATTAAAACAAAGTAACATTAACTGTTACAGAAAAGATTAAGGGAAAAATGTTTAAAGGGAGCTTAAATCTCTCAGGAGACGAAGTTCCAAATGTCTTTAAGTGGCACTTCTTAAGGGACTTAGGTCATTTAATCACCTAATATTCTTGGATTTCAACATTTCTTTTCTTCATCCTCAGAACAGCATATTAGATAGGTCTATGTATGATATGGTATGTAATTGTTAACAATAAAATGTTTAAGACAGTAGGAAATAATTACTATGGATACTTTCAAAAGTATGCAACTGTCAGTTTTCCTTTTTGTTTGAGAGTATCTAAGACTTCTGCGGCTGAAAGCTGAGTATTCTTCCCCATTACTCCCCCTGCACTTTTCAGTTATTTGCTTTTTTGTGTTTTAGAGGTGCTTGTATGTACTTACTGGTTTACCTTCTTGGCAGTTTATCAATATTCTCATATTTGAAAGTGTTGGTTGTAAAATAAATAATAAGTTTTGTAAGAAAGGAGGAAGATTTTTGAGCATTAAAAGAAGGTTTAATACCAAAAATGATTTTTTTTTCTATTTTAACAACTTAAATAGGACTGTATTTCTTTATTGTATATTTTAAAAAGTTGTTTTTTTTTTTTATTTTGTTACCAGTGTCCATCAGAAAAATAAGAAGGAACTTACAGTAATAATTATTCTAGTACCATAGATGTGGCTCTTGGAAACAGTATTCTTTTAGCTAACTCTCTTCAGAATAGCAGAGTTCAAACGTCCTGTTAAGGTCCATTTCCCTCCCATGTGCAAGAGATAGAAGGGAGTAGATTAAAATGTCCCAAGTTCTGTCAGATGTAGTGGCAGATTATTTCACCATTCTAGGGAGCACTTGCGATGAATGCTCACTGAAGAGAAGTCTTGTTTTTCAGAACTGGCAGTCAGAGCAAGCTGTACATTACATTGTTGATCCAGCAGGATGGCAAAATTTTTTTTTTCCCAGTGTAGGTTCGTTTCACTAAGGGGAAGTGGTTTTAATGTACTGGTGTACATTATATCTCTTGATTAGGCCACATCCGCATGAGAAGGAGTTTTGCAGTATAGTGTAGAAGTATTCCTATAGCGGTAACACCTTCCTTGAGTGGAAGTGGCTTAGATTATTTTACATTATGTGCTTCTATTGACATAACTATGTCTGTAATTTTATCATTGCTGAAGGCGGAAGTAAGGCAGAAGTTTCTAAATAGCAAGATAAGCAGATAAATTAATGAAACTGAGTGAATAAATATTATACGATTCAAAACGTTCATAAATCCCAGTGAACTATGTACACTGTTCATATTAAAAATAATTCTCATGGGTGACCTTGAGAGAATACTCAAGTATTTAAGAATGTTGTTTAAATTTTTAAATGCTTGTTTTTCATTTCAGGAAGAATCATCTAAACAAGCAGGAAAGAGCAAAAAGACAAGGAAGGACAACAAGAAGAGAACAGAACACTAATTTATTTTTTAAAATTATAAAAAATTTTTTTGCACATATTTATACAAAGAAAACATGGACATTATTGCCTTATCCAGTGCAACAGACATTTTGTATTCAAAAGAGAATTCAGTAAATCTATAAATATATTTTCATCTTGTTCTGTGATTTCTTCTGCTGTTCTGAAGTAGATCTTAGACACAATTTTTCTGTATTCTTATACATTTTAGCTCCTTTTATGAGCGCTTTGTAACACCTGGAATCATTTTGCCCATCCCACCCAACAATGGATGACATTTAAACTGTGGATTACTTATCTTCCCCATTCCTGGGTTCAAACTCAAGCACCTGTCCTGTGTTAGTAATTGAATTCCCTAGTTTGTTGTATTGAGGATGGGACTGGAGTCATTCATAGGCAAAGTCACTTACAAAGTTTTAGATTTTCTATACCTAAAAGAAAAGTGTGTGGCCCAGTGCCATATGGCCTTGGAGAGCCTGGTCCTGCCTGTGCAGTTCTTGATCATGCTAGATAGGGCCTGCCTGGTGACGTAGGAGAGACTGAACATGGGCAATGAACTAAGAACTGTGAAGAAATTACTTCAGAATTTCTTTGAGGATTGTTCTGTGAGTGTCGGGAGTCTAGGAGCTTGTTGGAAAGCTTGTTGGATTAAGTGTTGTATAATTAAAGGAACCAGTGATCTCAACAAAGAATATGGGGATTTTGAAATCAGACTGTTACAGCTAGTAGTGAACTTAGTAAACATTCTGAAGTGACTTCCATTGGTGTAGAGTGGGGAATAAAGCAAGTGTTAAGAATAAGATCACAAACACTGAATTTAATATTTTTATTAATACCTTCCGGACTTGTTTCTAATGCATTACAAAAAAAAATTTAGATGAGATTTATATAATTTGTTTTACATTCCCTTGATATCTTCCACTTGGGGAGGATGGACTTTAATGATCTGTTGTGGGTTTTTTGTTGTTTTTTTTTTTCTCAAGGTAATTTCTAAACTTTGGGATCCATTAATTACTAGCTGAGTCACAGGTGCTTTCCTAGGTCAGGTACACCTTATTTATTTTGCTTATATGGTAATGTCAGGGCTGTGACTGTTTTTAATGACATTTCTCTAGTGGCACTTGCATAGTTTAAAGGCGTATTTGTTAAGACTAGCTTATTTGCCCACCAGTTCTTTATACATCTTTTTGCCAATATGTTCTTATACTGAACAGTTCACTGTAGTTCTCCAGTAGGGATACCCCAGAAAACCTTTCCCAAGGCAAACTTCATCTAATCAAAGTAACTACTCCAGATTTTGATATAGCAACAAAGGTATTCCTTAAGAATTTCAGTGACTTGAAAAGTATCACTGAAATATGTGATTTAAACAAGGAAAAAAAACCCCACTTATTCTGTGGCAGACAGATCCTACACTGATTTATTGAAACAATTTTATGTAGTTACATCACCTTGTCTTCATAGTAAAGCTCTTTTTTTGGGTTCAGCCTTAGCATCTGTACTTGTAAAATGGCATTTGTCCCAGGGAAGGAGATCCATATATTACAGTATGTAGTAGTCTTGCACTTTTTGGGTCATACACGTTTTTCTTGTTTGTAGTTTGCCTGTCTTATTGATATAATTTTTTATTTTGCCATTCACTTCCATTACCTTATTAAGTAATTCAAAGTTTCTGTTGCTTTTATGATAGTTTGAAGCTGTAGCAATTACTTAATACAGGAAGCAGATGAATTGTGACATGTTCTGCTACAGCTGCCCAAGATTCAATTCCGCTCATGGTAATGCGTGTTCTTTTCCGAAGAGCATCCTTTCGACTTGAACGCTCAGAATCAACAAGTTGTTCTGAAGGTCTGAACTTTTGGGTGTTCAGTCTAAGGTGTGTAAAAGTTAAGTGTCTGATGGTTTGGGGGGTTTTTTAATGACTGTTTTTTTCAGAAAGTACTGATACTTAGCCCCAAGAATCCCATGTTTCAGTGTTGTGTATTAACAAAAAACTAAAACCCCAAAATGGAAGAAACAAGTTCTTGATAACCACTTGCTGCTTGAAACGGACCATATAGGTCATCCAGTCAGTGAGCAAAATGAATCCCCTATCCCTTAAAATGTCTGGAAACAGACCATCAGAGTGGAAATGTGCTATTTTCATTCTATTCTATTTCATTCTATTTCTCTCTGAAAGAAATAGAATGAATGTGAAGTGCTGGCTGGCTGTACTGTGGATGCTTTTGGTTAGAGAAGTTGCATTCTCTTCCTATTTTTGTTTCTAAGCATTTCTTAAGTGTAAACTTCCTTTATTTCAAGAACAGGTTTTCATGTAGCTTTTCAGAAGAGTTTAGCTATGCTTCAAGGAGGCTGTATCCCGTCACCTAACTGAATACAATTGTTTCTGCTTTGTAAATCAGAAAATGTTAGAGCAGCAGTGATCATTACATGTCAGGATCAAAAATTGAGCCCTGATACAGCAGTTGAAGTCCTTGAGGTACGTCAAGAGTGTTTTCCCACTGGGACTGGTAACAAAGGGACACAAATAATCTAGTCTGCGTGAAGCGCAGAGCAGCAGCAGACACATGGAATATATTTTGATCCTCATGCTTTCCTCATTGCCTAGAACGTGTTTGCCTTGTTAACAAAGAAATCAAGAACATAACTTCCTTAGAAACTGGGCTATAAAACATTGTGTTTCTATTACTTAGTAGAGAACAGAGGTCCCCCAGAATCTAAGAAAGAGAGCAAGTCAGCCTACTCTTACAAGCAGCTGGCTTGCTTCCTAAGTCACTCATGCTCTGGGGCCATAGCCTGTTACTCCAAAAAAACATAAAAACACAGATATCTGGAGAAAGAAAAGAAAAGGAAAAAAAAAAAAAAAAGAAGAAAAAGTGAAATTGTACTTCATAATATTTGTGGAAGTTGGAGGTTCTTGTGGTCTAACCTTGGATAGACTGCTATCTCTGGTGAAGTTTGAGATGCTGAAGTACATACTTGTGAAGTATGTTATTCTGAAGCCAATGTATTGCTTTTGAATGGACTGGAAGTACTGGTGTCTTTTGTTTCTGAACTATAGTAATGTTAGATGGGTATTCCTTAATTAATTAAAAAACGTGAAGACAGCAAAATAGATAACTACTTGTAATAACCCTGTCATTTTGATGACTAACAACCATTTACTTTTTATGTTGCTGACATAGGTAATCATTTTTAATTTTGGGGTAAGGTTTACAGATAAGAGAGAAGTTGTAGTCTTCAGTATAGGTCTATGCAGAAAAGAGAAAGGTTTGCCTTTTCTGTTAAAGTATGTGTCACCATTTTTGCAGATTTCTGTGGTGAACAGAGTTAAGCAGAATCAGCAAAAGTACCCCTGATTGTGGGAAAGGAATGAATTTTTGCCCTCTCTTATCTGAAGACTGCTGACAGGAGATCTGCTTTAGATTTAGCACAGCTTCCTCCCTTGCCAGGTAACAAGGGTGAAGTCAGCCTTTGCTTTTCAGTGAGTTGGGAACACAAACTCCATACTCCTGTTAAGTGCATTATTATAAATACTGATATTCTGAACTCCTGCTGTAATCTTGATTGTCTATGTAAACTCTGATGGTTTAATATTTTCCTGCAAGTTAAGGGTTTATAAATAAGAATCCAGATAAATGTATTGAAAAATCAACTAAATCAGAATGGAGCACCAGTGCTCTTCAGTCCAGGGCTTGATGGTGCAACCTGGTGAGAAATCAGATTGCATTAAATAAATTGTGTGTATGTGAGCTAGCAAGTGGGATCTAGCAAGGGAAAGAGATTTAAAAAATGGCTTGCAACAACTTAACTTTAAAAATAATATCCTAATGGAATGTATAGTGCTAAACTGAAGCAGCAGTTATCACAGTAAGTTTTTGTTGTCAAATACTGCAAATTTGTTTAAGGAAATATTGGTGGTATACATAGTCCCTACTTGTGGAAGAATTATAAATTTAATTATCTGGGGGGAAGAAAAAAAGGAAGAAAAAGATAATAACAGTAATCCATAGCTAAAGTACAGTTGCCTGTCATAAAAATGTGTCTGTGAAGAATCAAACACTAGCAGGAAAAAGATGGATTGTGACTTCCATTTAACCTTTTTTGTCATAACGTTCTGTCTTGGCTCTTTCTTTTACTGTTTTCACTTTGCTCTTCTGAAAATGAATCAGGAGTATGGGTGAAACCAGATTAGTCACTATAGGACCACAGTCTCCTACAAGGTAGTATCAGGATGATTTATTTTTCTTTGTTCCTCAAACTTAAGTGACTGGACCAAGAGCTGGCATTTATATCTGGTCTCCGATCGGGATATTTTGTTAGCAAAGTACCTTCTAAAGAACTGCCAGGTGGTTTCTCTGTAAAACAGAGACTTCAGACAGAAGAGCCTTAATGAATTCAAGGCAGTTGAGCAGTGGAAAAGAGCTCCTGTCATTCTTACAAGTTTCTCTTCAAGAAGTGGTGATGAGACAGAACATTTCCTCTAACTGTCCTACCATATATCTGTAAATATGGAAAACTCACTTATTTTTAAAATCTACTGCCCTTAAATTTAAAAGTGAAGATAATTGTTTCTCTAATTGCAACATAGCAATTCTGGACTGTTTGTAATTTCTTGATATTGTAAAGTCTGAACACTTTAATAATCAGGTAATTCAGGGTGGTGCTTTTACTGTTTAGTGTCTGCTCTTGTTTAATGCCTGGGGAAGAAGGAAGGGAAGAGAAAGTTGTAACATTTACTTGTGGATTCTTTTGGTGTATTAATCTGTGCTATGCATTTATTTTCTAGCATGTGTCTTTGAGTAAAAAATCTATATAATTTTATAGGATAATCATCGAGCAGTTCATATGCTGCCCTGACCCCAATAGAAAGTCAGCATTTTATTGTCTACTTCAGATATTTTTCTAGCTAGGCACGTTTTCTACACTGGTTTAATCCTAGTTATAGTCACCCAAAAAAATTCTGCTGAAAGCTTATGTCATGGATCTTCTATTAAACTACACTTACACTGCCGATGTTAAAAAAAAAAAAAAAGAAAGAAAAAAAAAACAAAAAGCCCCCCCCCCCCCCCCCCCAATAAAACGTGCTGACTGGTGTAGATTATCTTCTGGGTGAGAACAGATTAGTTATGTGGCATCATGACTTGGTCAAAATAGGTCTGTGATGTCGGAGGTACATTCCCAAGGCACATGAGTGTAGTTTTAGGTGCTGCTGCGCACAGGCTTGCCAAGCATGGGGTGGGAGAATTAGCTGTCTAAGATTTTGAGAAACCAAGTTAGATTTAAGTTAGCTCCCATAAGAAATGTTGAGGGAGGGAGCTGGAAAGGAATTGGGTCGCTGCGTGCTCCTAGAAGGTACCCTAGGATTTAAGCCGTTTGGTAAGGTCAGCTGTTTCTCATGAAAAGCACTGAAGCTGCTGACTCTCCTCTTGAGGCTGAAGAGTATATGGGTAGAGGGCTCAGCTAGGATGAACCCTGTTTTCAGCTTCATTTTGGAGGCTCTGAAATCTAACTTCCTTGCTTCCCAGATGAGTTACCCTAACTAATAGACCAAAGTTACTTTGGACAGTGCATCTTTCATTCTCTTCCGCTGATGTGCTGTATTAATTAATGCAGAACTTCCCTCCGATTTTGAGAAGCTCCCTAAGCGTTACCTTCCTTTAAGGGGTAAGGAAACCCCAGCAAAGAGATAAGTAACAGACTGAAAAGTTACAAGGGGTGTCCACTGGGACCAGAAGTGGAGCCGAGAATTTCCAGGTTCCCAGGTAACTCTAGGACTGCTAAACTTTACTACACCTAAGCTAATGTCCTAATCCTTGTATCAATAAATAAGAACGTCAAAGAAAAGCAGGGAGTTCAAAGTGATACAGTGTTTCTTGGAAGAATCTAAACAATTAAGCTCTGTATTTTACCTTAACATGGTATAGCACAGCTGTTAGGTATTTGTGTACTAAAACTATGATAATTTGTTGCATGCTGCAAAACTGAGGATGTGGGCATTGTATCTTGAAAGCCATTATGTGGGCAGCCTCCTTATTTAAGACTCATAATATTCTTCTGTTTCAGGACCTCAGCACTGAAGATTTTAGGTTAAGATACAATGAGAACACTTCTATACTTTGTAAAGCAGCTTGAGAGAGAAGAAAAGGGTCCAAACCACTATGCTCACTTTTTCAAAGAGCTGTAATTGCACTGTTCTCAGGCAGAGTAGTTCCAAATGACATCAGTGTCATGGTTTAGTAACTTACGTGCCACTGTTGCTTTAATTCTTTTAGCATAGATTCTCACTGGAGAAAAAAAATGCATAATACTTGGGTAAGGGCTTTGCTGTTCAGAGGATCCCGTTTTAACTGCAATTGCTACAAACAGTGGCTTTCAGCCTCATGGCTTGTCTATTTGTGTGGGTTTTACAAAAAAAGATACTGTTTTGGAACACAGTTTCGATCTATGACTTTTCTGCTTTAATAAGGTTTTTTGCAACCTTTTGGTCCTCTTGGAGCTTTCAGGAGGTTGAAAGAAATCCTTTTCTTGTGAGACTGGTGGCTGTGCATTGATTCATCATAGATGCCGGTCTGTAGAAAGCCTGCCAGCTCAAGCTGGCATTTCTGGCCATTGAGGGACAAGTTAGGAATCAAAGCATATCCAAATGTTCCCAGTAGTGAAGAACACTTAAGAGCTTGAGCCTTCTGTTGTCTTCTGCAGTTGAAAAGGGGGGAGTGTTACTGGCTATGGGGAAATCTGTTCCAGGACCCCTTCCTGACTGAGGGCAAGCAGCCCCATGGCTACTAGAAGACAATCTGTTAATGTGCTTTCCTCTAGGATACGTGTCTCAGTGCAGTTGCTGAGTACGCACCTCTGAAGGTTTGTGTGCATGTGAGGTGCCTTGGGTTCAGTGCTTCCTAGGAAGGGATTGTCACTTTGAATGCACAGGAATGAGCTCTTGCTCCCGTGATAAGGCGAGACCGGTCAAAAAGGACTGGTTGCATTAGGTATGAAGAAAGAAAAAGTATAATTGGGACATGGTAACAGTTTATGTAGGATCTGTGATTTGGCAGTATCTGTGGCAATTTCCCTGCTGTTCTGTGGATTTGAATGCAGGGAAGCAATCGCAGAAGGAATGTTACCCTCCTTAGAAGCCTATAGGAGCCCTGTGATGTCTTTTATTACCAATAAAATGCAGAAGAAGAAATTCTTGGGCTAAGAACGTGACTGTGTAGAAGACGAAGTGAAAATAAAACGATCAAATGTCACTTCTAGTACCATATTGGCAACTTGAGCCACAAATCACTGGAGGCAGGGGGAGCACACCAGCAGTGTATTTTGCCATGTTCTTACACATGGCAAATCCTTACGCTACAAGCAGTTGAGACAGGATACACACTTGGCCAAACCCTTAATTTGACCTCACATTTGTTCACTGCTTTTTTGTATTTTCAACCACATAATAGCGGACCTCAAAAACTTCATGCAGATCAGCTTCAGTATTACTAGGAGAAGAAAGGCTAGTGGTATTACTTAGTAATCATTGCCAAAGTGTGTTTTCCACATTTCCAGCATTACCTGGGAATGAAATAAAGCTTAAAGCAGTAATGGAAGGGCATGCTGTGAAGATATTTGTATGGATAATAAAGTTTTGCATTTTTTGTACTGCTGCCATTCAAACATTTAGTAAAAGCACTTGGCAAATGCTAATGAATTTGTTCCCACAACAGAAGCACAGACATGACAGCCAACATTTTTCAAATTTAAGTATCTAAAATTAGACACCAAAGTCTTTTTAGAATCCATAATAAAAATGATTGAATTTTTACAACTCTGGAATACTCACAGCTCTCTGCAAGTGGCTTCATTACTCATACAAAAGATAAGCATTTGTGGAAGACACAATGATTTCTCCCACCAGTGTGGAAAGAAAAGCCTAGTCCTATTAAAGTTAATTGCCAAGCTCTCATTCGTGTTCAGGGAGTCAGTAATTCGTTCCTCGGTTCTGGGTCAGCAGCAGCTGATGCTGTGTCACTGGGGCTGCCACTCGGAGTTTTGAAACTAATTTCAGTGGGAGTTTTGCACCCCTGATGTCTGAGGGTTGGACCGTTACTGGTTAACTGCTCTGGTAAGTAATTGTATATATGCTTATTTACAGCATGTCAAGTTTTCAGCCCTAGGGTCAACAGAAAGAGGAACAACAACAGCAACAACAAAGTTGACCGTGCCTTTGGTCAACAAAAGGATATAATGCAATAGAGAGGGACCACAGACTTGCCGAAATACAATGACGCTAGATAAACAAGGATTAAGTTAGTAGTTGAAAATCTCATAAGGATATGTACCCAATATTAAGGAACAATTTCCAGAAAAGGATGAAGTCCGTAATGCTAACAAGCAAAATGCAAGGGAGGGAATGAGAGAGGGAGAAAGGGAAGAAAGCAAGAGGTATTCTCAAACCAGCCCTTCTGACCTCCATAGATAAGGATCAGGTTGCTTAAAGAAGAACTTGCATTTTAAAAGATGAGCTTGAAAAAACTACATATTTCTTGCTGGTGACTTCTAGAGAGAAACATGGCTTCAGATGCATTGGTATTTATTAAAACTACAAAATCTTACAAAACCTAGATTTATCTAGCATCAGAACTTCTTAATTTTTGTTTATTGGATTGTGGGCCCACCCTGTTTATCCTCTTTATGAATCTCAACCTTTTGGATAACTCTGCCAGATGTGGATTTTTTCCCAGACTGAACTGACCTGGAGACACAACATGGACAACAGCACTGCTGAAACACACAATGAGACTTTTCCCACACAGCCGCCGAGCTCCGAGTTTTCACTGGGCGTGTTGGTGCTGCTGGCCTTCCTCATGGCATTGCTGGCTCTGGTCACCATCCTCGGAAACGTCCTGGTGATCCTTGCTTTCATCATGGACAGAAACCTCCGGCATCGGAGTAACTATTACTTTCTCAATCTCGCCATTTCTGACTTTGCAGTGGGTAAGTGGCAGCCGTGGAGGCATGTGCTGTTTGTTTCCTCGGGATCTCAGGAGAAGCGAGGGGGCTTCTTTTGCTGGGTGGTTTCTTCTAAGAGAACTATTTCGCAGCTGTGTCTCTAGGAGAGGGGGAAGGTACGGTGGAAACTGCATTAAGCATCTTAGCAGCCTACTATTTTTCTGAAATACGTTATCATAAGAAGTGGATCCTTTGCCAGGTTAACAGCTACTGTTTAATGTTACGGCCATAAAAATAGTAGTGTGCGTGAATTTGTGTGGAATAACAAATAACAGGAGTTGTTTGTGAAGAGTCTAAAGTCTAGACAGTCAAACTGAATACAGCATATATTATCAGGCAGATCTTGCATACATGGTTGGTTTCTTCTTTTTTAATCTACTCTCACACAACACAGATAATCATCTGAAGCTTGCAACAAAATAGTGATGAATAGTATTTTTAAATATTTTACTGTACGTGCTCTATCTAGTGTCGTACCTTAAGAATATGTGTTTATATAGGTAAGTAAAAATAAGAAATCAAACAATTTCTAAGAAGTTTGATGTTATGCATGTATTTTTATACGGACACGCATTTTATTTTGAAACATGATGAGAAAAATTACAATTAAAATGTTAGTGTGATGTGCAATTGGAGATTGATGTATTGCAATATTCTGTAAAGTCTTGAGTGTCTCTGATAAAAGTCTTGGTTAAATTGTTGACTATGCAGAAAGGTGGTTTTAAACAGGTGTGGCTATTTCATGAAATCTATATATACTGTCTTGTCACATCACAACAAAATATTTTTAAACTGTTTTTATTCTACTTTTTTGCCTACACATTTAAAAAGGATACTGAAAGAACAGTAGAAAATCTTCTTAAAATTTATTGCCAGTGTCGGAAGTTCTGTTAGGGGCATCGCTTCTAGTAGTCCGGTCCTGGTGATGTCTAGATCCCCTTGTATAATCTTTTGATCCCTTCCCCCATACACTTCATGACTTCTTCCAGCTTATAACTGCCTTGTTGTGCTGCAGAGCTCTTGCTGCCTGCTGTCAGGAGGAAACAGGAAAAAATGCAGGAAAAAAACCAGCAATGAACAGAAAAACAGTGGACAGAGTGGTGTGCTGTCATCTGGCTCACAATCTAGGACCATATTGAACAAATACCAGCATCTAGCTGAGAAGTACGAACTAAATAATGTCCCCTATCAAAGATGGAAGTAGATCTCACTTGGCATTATCTAAATTCCATAAATTTTTTGTTTCATGACCTTATGTTACCCTGAATGTCTGGTTTTTCATTCTAAATTTGGTTAAAAGCTTTGCATACTTTACAGTCAAACTGATTTGTATTTCTGTTGCTATATAATTTAGATTCAGGGCATACCTAAATTATCCTTAATTTCTGCTTGATCCTAATTGCTAAAAGCACACACTTTCATGCTTTCAGAGCCCTCTGCTTATTCTTTTAATATATTTAATCTATCTGATCTTGACCTTCAACAACTTTTGCTTTATCTCTGTGCTTCTGGAGCTGTAGCTGGATTTGAATAGAGGTGTCTTGATTCTTAGTAGAGGGAGAATGACAGGAATCATAAGATTTTTAGAGAAATGGAAACTCTTCAAGATGCTCTTCAGGACCTGTTAAAGGACTACACACCATTACGAAGTAAATTTAGAATTGAAATAATACCCCCTTTTTTTTTTTTTCCTCGTCAATGTTAAAATCTTTAATCTTTTGCTTGAAAGAGCAAGTGTTAGTTGCTCTGTAGATGCAGTGATTCCCTTTCATTGCAGCACTGATGCTGTTCACCTCATTTCTGTGTCACAGCAAACTACACCGTTAGCTGTTCAGTCTCACAAGGCTGCATTGTGACTGTGTGTGTAGTGTGGTCACCTAGAAATTCATTAGCGGCACTTTCACAACATTTGGATTTAACAGACTAGATTTAGATAGCTTTGGGTTTAGATCACTCATGTATGCTTGGTGTGTTCCCGTAGATAATACCCTGTCAGCTCACCACTGAAAAGTGGTTATGATCAAAAAGTACAATAAGAAGAAATGTTAGTCTGGGTGTACTGTCCTGATTTCACCTGGGATAGAGTTAATTTTCTTCTTAGTAGCTGGTAAAGTGCTGTGTTTTGGATTTAGAATGAGAATAATGTTGATAACACACTGATGTTTTAGTTGCACAAGAAGTTGGGAGGGGACACCTCTGGGACAGTTGACCCCAAATCACCAAAGGAACGTTCTATGCCATAAGATGTCATGCTTAATATATAAACAAGGGGGAAAGCTGTCCAGGGCCTGCTGCTCGGGAACTGGCTGGGCATCGGTTGGTGAGTGGTGAGCAATTGCATTGTGCATCACTTGTTTTGTACATTCTTTTATCACCATCACCATTATTATTATCCCTTCCTTTTCTGTTCTATTAAACTCTCTTTATCTCAACCCTTGAATTTTACTCCTTTTTTTCTGATTCTCTCCCCCCTCCGACTGGGAGCGGGGAGTGAGCGAACAGCTGTGTGGTGTTTAGCTGCCTGTGGGTTAAACCACAACAACATAATTAACTGTGCAGGTTTTATCAGACTTTTTATCATATAGTTTTAAAGAGTAGTCTGACATTGTATTTCTATAGAAGTTACTTCTGGAGCACTTTTGAACACCGTATCATGCTTCTAAGAGGATAGAAGCATGGCAATTAGATAATTTATTGTAGCAAACAGTTAGTAAATTACATGTGGGGAGGAGGGACGATGTTTTTTCTTTCTTTGTTTTAATTTCAGTAGTTAATACAGAATAGTGTTTACTTCAGCAGGTAAAAAAGTCAGCTGCTCCTTCCTTTAGCAGGTGATTTAAACACAAGAAGTTATACAATAAACATGATACACCTTTCAGAAAGGTGTTAATTATAAGAATGTTACTGGTGCCTAGTTTGTAGTAAAGTGTTCATTGGTTGCATGAGAATATAAAGCCTTCCACGTGGCAATTCCGGTCAGTATTGTGCTTTTATCAGATACCACAGAAGTGTTTCTATGCCTGCAGTGCTGACTGATGTGTGCATTTGGTTTATTTCCATAGGTGTGTTCTGCATGCCTTTGTACATCCCTTATGCCCTGACGGGGATGTGGCACTTGGGAAGAGGCCTGTGCAAGCTCTGGCTAGTTGTGGACTATCTCGTGTGCACAGCTTCGGTGTTTAGCGTCGTTCTTATCAGCTACGACCGTTTCCTGTCAGTTACAAAAGCTGTAAGATGAACATTTCTAATTATTTCTTTATATATATCGAGATTTTTATAAAACTCAGTGTGCATAATTAATACTAGAATCTAGTTCTTCATTATTGTACCATTTTTATCTGGAGAATTGTTGATGCTTCAATGTTACATTGGGGCTTAGAGATAGGACAATGCCTTGCCTATGATTTCAATGTTTCTCTCCTGCCTGTATTAGAAAATATTTAATTTACACTACAGAGGAGGTGGGAAGGTCTAGGTAGGAAAAGGACAGCAGGAGTGTGGAGAACTTGGGCTTTGATCATTAGAAGAGTGGTAATGAAAACTACGTTGAGTCATGAATGTGCTTAGGCTTGGGATAAATTTTAAAAAGAGAAGAGGGTATGTAGAGAGATGTGGGAGGGACTGACTGAAGATCAGGTGAGGATCTGCGTTAGCACAGGGGGTGATTGACCTATGCTGCAAACAAGCAGTTGGGTGGAAATTAATCCCTTGAAGCAAAAAGAAGAATGAATTAAAATATGTGGAGAGGTAAGAGGTGTTTCTTGAGTATTATCATTCTTCTGCTTCAGAAGGTATCTGAGGAATACAGTGGTAAATATTATCATTCACCATTTCTAAGCTCTACCTGGTGTTTGGTCCAGATGGATGATGATCAACATCCTTTGCTTTTGATGAGTGGGCTGGCTCAAATGACGTGGCCTGCATTAGATTGGGAATTTCTCATTTGGGAAGGGCTAATACAATGCCCTAATCTCTTTCTCTTCTTCCCCAGTGTTGTGCTTTTAGGGTTGGTTGTTACTGCGCTTTTTTTTTTTAAGCTGAACCATAAAGTATGAAAATTCCTGTATTTAAGAAATTGTAATATTGAAAAATATCAATGAAGTTGCAGAGCTCAGAATGTGAGAAACATAAGTTAAAAAGGCCTCTGCAACCCAGCTGAGCTCCGTGTTCTTATACACTGTTGGTGGTCTTTGTTTACGTGATCACATTCTGCTTTTCTTCTTTAGGTAATTAGGATGGAGTGAGTCCGGGAGTGTAACATAGGGCTGTTATCCAAAGAAAAGATGTCATGCTTCCTCATGGGCTTAGGACCCCCTTCTGCTGCTGCTGCAAACCTAGCTTGTGGCCAGGGGCCAGTCATTTCAGACTTAACTTTTTGTGAAGCTGTACTAAGCTTCCTGTTTTCTGCCTACTAAATTGAGATACTTGTGGTCTTGTGAAGAGCTGCAAATTTATTATTGCAGAACTGGAGCTGTGCTCTGAGCTGGTGTGATGCTTTAAGATGTAGAGGAGACTGAATCTTCAGGCTGCAGATGTTTAAAACAGAGAATCTAAAATAACGTGTGTAACTGCACAACTGCTCTGTCACTCACCAGTAAAATAGGGACAATGCCCCTCCTGTCGTATGCAGCTGTGAAGATACATTATTCATTATATTCATTAATACTTGTATAGCATGCAGGTGCTACACTAATGAACAGGATAGGAATCTGATGAAGAAGGTAGTAGTTCTGGGTCTAAGTAAAACCTGAGATGACATATGTTTAACAGTATGGTGGAAATAAAATTGTCTGTCTTCTCATTAACTGATCATCTTGTGCTCTGAAAGATGCAGGGGACCAACAGCTAGAATTATGTATTGTACATTCTGGCTGGGCTATTACAAGGGCAGTTTTAACTCTCCTACCTTTGGATGACATGATTTTAATTCTTAATAATTTTTTCAAAGGTAGAAAACTTATGGCTAGAGAGTAAAGTAAATTAGTGCGGCCTGGGTAGACATAAAAAGGTCAAGATTTGCAGTAATGCAATGAGCTGTTTACAAGGTAAAAAGGGTGTTAAAACAGAATGTTTCAATAAAGTAAAGGCTGTGAAAGCACATGTGTGGGATAGGATTTTCTGCTATGGCAAGAGGGAAACAGTATTAAAAATTATGTTGTCTAGTGTTCGCAGTTGCACATGGCAATTGTCTAATACAGAAGGTTTCTCCTTTTGCCTGTGCCAGAAGGAAGTCCCACAGCTGCTTTCACCCTCCTCTGAGCCGGGGCATTTCATGAATCGTGGACTGATTCCTTATTGCTACCTTACTGCGGTGGTGGTGAAAACAAGCCTTGTCCTTTCACACATGGAAGCCAAACAGTAGTTTAGCCATCATAATTTCTAATATCAATCACAGAGCTACAGTAGTTGATGAGCAAGACTAACAGAATTTTTCAGTATCTTATATATGTGAAGGTGTTCTAGGTGTCTGGGGAATTACAGAAGAAATATTGTATTTTACTTCCTTATGTTTTTTTGAGATAGTTATTACAAAATGTCATCTGAATACATGACGTCCTTTTCCTTCACAGGTGTCTTACAGAGCCCAGCAGGGAATAATGTCCAACCCTGTCATCAAGATGGTGGCTGTCTGGGTCTTTGCCTTCCTCCTCTACTGCCCAGCAATCCTCTTCTGGGAACATGTGGTCGGATACAGCGTGGTAGCAGCAGATCAGTGCTACGCTGAGTTCTTCGACAACTGGTACTTCCTCCTGTGTGCCTCCACCCTGGAGTTCTTTGTGCCGCTGCTCTCGGTGACCTACTTCAACGTGCACATCTTCCACAGCATCCAGAGGCGCCAGCGACACGGGAGCACGCAGGACTACCAGCCTCCAAGAAGTGACAGCCTCTCATGGAGATTTTGTCTTTTGCCAAGGCCAGGAACATCTTCTTCTCTGT
The DNA here is from genome assembly GCA_002844005.1 of Limosa lapponica baueri. Taxonomy (NCBI): domain Eukaryota; kingdom Metazoa; phylum Chordata; class Aves; order Charadriiformes; family Scolopacidae; genus Limosa; species Limosa lapponica. The sequence continues at coordinate 42,423 of KZ506015.1, forward strand.
CGGAAGCAGAGGACAGTGTTTCATCATTAACAAGGTCGTGGAGGCCAGCAGTTATGGCTAGCTCTCCATCTCCAACACAAACCAGTCCCACGCCTCTCAAGAGGGACTTCTCTGTTTCTTTCCGTTCAAGGACTGGTTCAAAACTGCAGCAGGACAAGAAAATTGCAAGGTCACTTGCCATAATTGTGTGTGTGTTTGCCATTTGCTGGGCCCCATACTCTTTACTAATGATTATTCGTGGGGCCTGTAAAGGAAAGTGCATCCATAACTCCTTGTATGAAATAACCTTTTGGCTTTTGTGGATCAATTCCTCTTTGAACCCGATTCTTTACCCTGTCTGTCATATGAGGTTTCGAATGGCTTTTATGAAAATATTATGTCCCAAAATGTTTGCAACACTGAGATCACGTAACACACCTCCTTCTTAGAGAGTTAAAACAAATGACTTACAGATAAGGTTCCTCTCTTATTTAGTGCTATTTTTCCATATGTGTCTTCAACAGAAATAGAGAAAAAAGTTTTGTTTACTAATGACATTGATTAAGAGTGCAGCTGAGGTAGGTGTTTCCCCTGATTCTGCTAGTCTTCAGGATCTTGTTTTTGTTTTTGCTGGTAGGATGCCAGGTTAAACACCACCTAGTACACAGAAAAGAATAACAAGTTTTGCTGGATGTGCTTCTTGGTTTGTGGGTTTGAAGTACCTTTTTTTTTCCCACTTTTATTTTAATTTTTTATATAGAGCTGGTACTATGAAAGAACTCTTCTAGAGATATCTCCATAGAAGTTCATTGGAGGAAGATACCGGTTTGTGTATGTGTTCAGTTAAAATTTATGTCCTATTTATGAACCTAAAGCTATCAGTGAAAAAGCGGTTCTGGTACATTTTTGAAAGGTTGTATAAATACTCACAGGAGCAGTACAATTTCATTTAGAAAACTGTTATGAAGACAAGATAGTGCCCTGTAGTCATTATAATTCCCACAGTGAGCAATATGCAAGTGAATGGGCTGCCTAATCTGGCATATATGTCCTTCTCTAATTTTAATGTGGTCCATACTATATGTTGCAGGACACAGTACACGTAAGTTAGTAATACTGGATGATTTTCAGAGAACAGAAATTTCCATGGTAATGGAATTTTGAAATTGGTTATCAAAATTGTCACAGGCATAAATGGTTGTTACCCTTTTCACCAATACTGTCTTTTCTCCTGACAGTGGCTGCTTCTTTGGTTGTGCTTAAATGACATTTAGTGTTAGATTTATTTACTTTTTGATTAAGATGGGTTGGGCTTGGGCACGTGATCACATTCCCATTAAATTAGCAGAGCAAGCAATACAAAGTTCATGCTGGATTTATGATTTTGTCTGGCTGTGCGAGAATAGACAATACCCTCTCGGGTGTGAAGCTTTGCAAGTGCAAAGATATTCCATCAAAACGCTTGGAACAAATTTCAACCGACAGAGTTGATTTTTATACTAGATCAGTTCTTTGTATCCTGTTACTTTGACATTGTATGGATTTTCTCTGCCACTGAGCCAGTATCAAACAGAGGTTTGAAAGCTGACACAGAGGTGTCTTAATAAATAAAGCAGCTGTTACTAAATAAAGCAGCTGTTACTAAATAAAGCAGTTGAGTATGCAGCGCTGAAAGGAGTGTGTAGATGTGTTGGAGAAGGCAATGGAGCTCGATTATTACCCATTCCATGTGGCAAACTTTCTTACCTTGTGTTGGGTATTGCAACTCACCCAGAAAGCTTTCATGGATGGGTGAGGGCCATGAGTTAATTTCCCCCCCCCCTCTCCTTTTATATAAGTTTCTTTCCTCTTTGTATATATATAGAAATGTGTAGAATATGAAAAGAGAAATCTGATGCACAGAACAATGAAGAGCAATAGTCAAATAGCATTTTTTGTCTAATTTGATATTGGTTGTAGAAGTGTTGCAAAAGCAGAGTAGTCCTTTGCAAGCACAGCTCAAATGCATGTAAGCAGCTTAATCATAGCACAAAAGTTGATGGCTTTGAGGAGCTAAAATGCCATTCTGTTCAGAGGTATGGAACTGAAGACTTCTCTTGTCAGTTTTCACATGGGTGGATGATTGTCTTTCACCATTCATTCTCGTTATGCTTCCTTGCCTCACATGGGTATTGTTAGGGATTGTGAGCCTGATTGCTAAGAGAGATACAGCTTCAAGAGGAGGTAATTTATTCAGTGCAGCTGTTTTCACTGTCATGAGCTAAGGTACTGCCATAAATTTTGTGAGGTTTGTTTTTCTGAGGCTTAAAAAAACCAAACACACACACATTTAAAACATTTATAGAATAGCTGGTGTACAAAATAAACATCAGTTAATCGGAAACTGTAGGTAGGCCTAAAATGGGAAAGTATTTGAGTTGTCTGCTTTTCTATTCCTATGCTTTTAGTATAAAAATTCAGTTTTCATTTTGTGATTAAAGAATGTTTTATTTACTTGGGAAAAATAGCCCACAAAATTATTGACTAGGTAAACTGTATCCATGTTTTGCAGTCCTGGAAAACTAGAGTGTGTCAGGGAGCACAACGTGCAGCAAATCTGAAACCACACAGAGCAGTGAAGCTACTGGTCATCAATGTTTTTGATGTTCTGTATTACACACACAGTGTTCAAACTGTTTTGACACACCGCTCCTGTATATTTGAAGAATTTTTTATATTTTTCTAATTGTTGAAAATTTTGCTTGGTGCTCCCAGGGTAAGTCGAGCACTTAGTTGCAGTGCTCACAGCACTGAAGCTGTCTTGGTCAAGGTGGCCTCTTGGGATGTCTTCTCCTCTCTCTTGGACATTTTGCAGGGTTATGGTAAGATGCTTATTCAGCATTTGTTCTTGGGCGTGCCTTTCATGCACTGACACAAATGGACTTTGCTTGCCAAAGTGATTTCTAAACCAAGTCTCTCTATGCGCTCACTCATCCATTTCACCATTTCATGCCCTTGCATTTTCTTCTGTCTTTGCAGATGTCCAATAGCTCTTGTAAATACATGGTGACAGTAGGCCTATGACTCTGTGAGGTTCAACTCAAACCACAACAATGTTTTTCTAAGTTTACCCTCTCAGGTCTTAAAAAAACCCAAAACAAATAAAACACACATGTTGGAAGAAATTATGTCATCGTTTGTTTGATTGTTTCTGGGATAACTAGTTAAGCCTAATGATTCTCCTAATCTCTGTCTCCTTTATGTTAGGCTATGATTTTTCCTCCACAGGAAGGAAGGAAGGAGTGACCACATAGATTTCTCCCTCAGCCCCGTGAAGGACTATGATTAAAACTTTAAGATTTTATTTATTCCCTGATTTTTAAAAGCAAATGGCTACTCTCCCCTTGTCCACTAATCCAATCCCCTTGTCCACTAATCCAATCATTTTATCAAAGACAACCAAGTTGCTCAGGCATGATTTACCCTTGGTAAACCCATGCTGACCGTTCCCAGTCACCTTTTCCTCCCTCAAGTTCTCAAAAATTACTTCCATGAGGTCTTGCTCCATTATTTTCCCAGGGACCAAAGAGATGCTGACCTTTTGTCCTTGTTGGCATCATTTGAAGATGAGTGTGACATTTTTCTTCAGTCCCTGGGAACCTTCCCTCATCTCTATGACCTTTCAAAGAGAGTAGAAAGTGGCCTTGCAAGGATGGTAGCTGGTTCCCTCAGAAGCCTTGGGTGTAGCCCATTGGGTCCCATGGTGTCTCATGGGTGAAGTCCTCTCAAGTAATCCTGCCTTATTCTCACCTGCTCCTGACGGGTCTCCTCCTTGAACTGGTTTACTGAGTACGGAGGAGAGGGAGACCTGGCTAGTGAAGACTGAAGCAAAGAAAGCATTGGATACCTCAGCCTCATCCACATCTGCTGTCACTAGATCACTGGCCCCATTCAGCAACAGGCCTATATTCTTCTTATTCAGCACTTTACTATTAATAAGGTGGCTGAATTTCTTCATGTTGTCTTTGATGTTCTCTACAGGCATCAACTCTAGATGAGCTTTGGTTTCCCCAACATCATGCTTATGTGGCCAGGTAACGTTTCTATAATTCCTCCTTTGTAGCCTGTCCCTGCTTCAAACTCCTCCATGCTGCCTTTTTGCATTGTAGCTTCCCTGATCAGCCAGTCTCCTGATACCTCTACTTATTTTCTTGACAGTTGCGATGGGTTTTTCATGTGCATGGAGGCTGCAGTCCTTAAAGACCTGCAAGTTTCCTAAGCGTATTTTCACTTCAGAGCTGCCTCCCATGGGATCCCACCTACCACTTTCCTGAATAAATCAAAGTGTGCTTACCTGAAGTCCATAGTCTTTACTCTGCCACCCTCCTTCCTCACCACCTTTAGGATCTTGAACTCCACTATGTCATAGTCACTGCCATTGATTAAACCTCCCTAACCAGCCTCTCTTTACCAGTGAACAGCTGATCTAGCTGTGCGTCACCCCTGTTGGCCCATTCAGTACTTGTATCAGAGCATTGCCCCTGACACCCTCCAGGAGTCTTGTTGACTGCTTGTACCTGCTGTGTTGCCCTTCCAGCAGATGTCATGAAGTCCTACATAAGAAATGGGGGCTGTGAGCCAGAGGCTTCCTTGATTTGCTTAATGAAGACTTCATCAACTCCCTTACCGTGCTCAGGGTGATTTGCAACATGCTCCCACCACTATGTCACCTGTGTCACTGGCCTCTCCTCCGACCCTGACCCACAAATTTGCAACCAGACTGCCTGTCCCATAGAAGAGCTCCATACATTCAGTCTGCTCCTGCACGTGGCAGGTAATCCTTGCTCCTCATCCTCCCTGCCTGTCCTTCCTGACAAGCTTGTCTCTGCAGCCCTCCAGCTGCCCGAGCTGCCCCACCGCCTCTGTTACTCCAACAGCCTGGTGGCTTTGTGGCTGCACAGGGAGCTCTAGTTCCTCCTGTGCGTTGGAGGAACACAGGTCCCAGGCTGCATTTGTGCACAGGCACCCGAGGCAGGTGTCTGTTTGCCGCGTTTCATCCTTCCTGAGGTCTCCTCTCTTCCCGTCACCCTGCACCTTTTGCTTTAGTTACTCCTTACAATGTTTTTCCCTTTGTTTCCCAAGACAGGATCAGAGCACCGCACCTCTCCTCCCCGCATCTCGTCCACCCTCTCTTTCCTTGTTTATTGCCCTATGTCTTCTCAAGCACCCACTGTGATTACAGCCGCAGTCCGAAAAGCCGGTGGCAGGAAGTGCCACGGTGCCACAGGGCGGAGGAGCTGCAGGCATGAGTCACGGCCACGGCCGGCCAACCTCCACGCACTCCTACCAAAATAAGTGAAATCGTGATGAGGAAGGGATGCGCCTTCTGACGCCTGCAGAGGGTGAAGTGTTTGGCACTTGGTGGAGTGGGAGCTTACCTGGAATCACTTGGGAAGTGGAGGATTAGATGAGCCATACCTCCAAAGTCCACGTGTTTGGTTTGCTGCGCCCAAGGCTGGACTTGCTCCTGGTTAGGATGAGCTGAAAAGGTATTGGTGACACTTCTGCTGTGTATAACTGAATTTTAAATGCTCTGTAACCAGCAGCATTAAGAAATATACATCTCTGTTCTTAACTGTACAATGTGGTAAGTAGTAGAGCAGCAAGCACCACATTGCCTGCATTTTACTGTAAGAGAAATGGAATTGTAATAATTTAAATCCTGCTAACCACTGGGGAAGTGAAAATGAGATCAATGTGTAAAAATGCTTACACAATGCTAATATGCAAACTGCTTGACTGTGAAAAAGTTGTTTTCAGACTAACTTTTCTGACCTCAGTAGATAAAGATCACCGTTCAGGAAAGAAAGAGATAAGTTGTTTTAAAGTGTGCACTTACTGCTGCTTATGAGGTGTATTTTTAATAGATTTTGTTTTCAGACCAATAGGTGCATTCAGATCAAGGAACATGAGAGACTCCAAGCCTTGAAGTCTTCTGATCTGTTATTCTGATATTGTGAATTTTTTTGAATGTGTCGGTATTCAGCCCATCCTGTTAACAGACTTGTCTCAACCTTTTGGATAACTCTGCCAGATGTGGATTTTTTCCCAGACTGAACTGACCTGGAGACACAACATGGACAACAGCACTGCTGAAACACACAATGAGACTTTTCCCACACAGCCGCCGAGCTCCGAGTTTTCACTGGGCGTGTTGGTGCTGCTGGCCTTCCTCATGGCATTGCTGGCTCTGGTCACCATCCTCGGAAACGTCCTGGTGATCCTTGCTTTCATCATGGACAGAAACCTCCGGCATCGGAGTAACTATTACTTTCTCAATCTCGCCATTTCTGACTTTGCAGTGGGTAAGTGGCAGCCGTGGAGGTGTGTACTGTTTGTTTCCTCGGGATCTCAGGAGAAGCGAGGGGCCTTCTTTTGCTGGGTGGTTTCTTCTAAGAGAACTATTTCGCAGCTGTGTCTCTAGGAGAGGGGGAAGGTATGGTGGAAACTGCATTAAGTGTTTTAGCAGCCTGTTATGCCTCAAAATATGTTATCATGAGAAATTAATCCTTTTTTTAACATAAGTACTTCTGATGTTGCTTCAGGAAAAAGGAGCAACTATTGTATATGAATACCAACTGAAGGAAAGAGGTTGTTTGCCACCCTTTTATGACTTACCTTTGATCCTTTCATAAGATCATATACTTCAGAACATCCTCATATTTGACAATGTAACTGTTTTCTTATAAAGCTATCTGTGGCACATCCAGGTAAATTAATTAGTACTAATGGCTTATGAGTGTATTACACTACAGAAAAATACTTTACCACTATGACTTTTTACCTGCTTCCCCTCCATGCAGGCTATAGATCAGATGGATTTCTTGATGCCAGCAACAGCCTGCTGGCATCTCCTGTCTGTTTTCCTTGCTAGTCCCCTCTCCCCACAGTGTCACTGCAGAAGTCCAGGAGAGTTGGTCCCTGGAGGTGCCACGGATCCAGTCCTGGTGGGCGATGACAGGAGAGGAGGTGGGAGGCGCAGCAGTCCCTCAGGGTTCAGGCCAGGGAAACAGCCCATGCAGCACAGAAAGCCTGACAAGCCCATGTTCCAACAAACACCTTGACTTGAGGCTATCAAGGAGGTATTCCTGCACACAAGTGCTCTCTCTTCAGGACAGTCACAGAGACCAGTATTCACTAAGCTAATGAAGAGAGAAATAGCACTCACTGACCTACTCCACTTCTGGCAATACTGTCCCTCCAAACTGCCGTTCCTTTGTCACTGCTGTGTGGTTGCAGTGTACTACTTTAGCCTTTAAGATTTTCCTTCTTTTGTGCCATTTATAACCTATGGTGCCTAATTCTGGGGCTCGACTTGTGGGGCGGAAACAAAACCATAAGTGTTCTGGAGCCTTCGCTTTCCTGCTCCAGGCAGGCAGTTTGCTAGAGCTGCCATTTCATTGCTCAGGTCTTCTGCAACAGTCTGTTTCTCCTCGTTATCTTACAATCTTAATCAAGAGATTTAAATATCTACCTCCTACATCAGTTCTTGTTTGCGGCTGATGCCTCATGGAGTCTTAAATCAGCCAAGAGTAAATGATTGATATCAGCATTATGTTGGCCTACAGACCATGTAAATCTGACTTTGTCTCTGGGATCAGTCAGAAAATGCTTTATTTTCTGAAGCTGCTGTGGTATTTTTTTAATTTCTTAGAAATCTGGAATCTTTCCAGGCATGTGACTCATGTCCTTTGCAACCTCTAATTATTAAAAATGAAAATGGTTTCCAATATAAATGCTTAAAACCTGGTTCTTGCATCTGTATTTATATCTATAGCTAAAAGCAGTCATTATTTTTTGACATGGCGCCAAACATTGATCCCGTTGAAGCTGATGAGAGCAGTAGCTGTCATCAGCAACTCTGAAAAGTGAGTATTTTGTGCAACAGTGATGCTGCTTGTATTTAAGGTATATGTTAAAGCAAGCTATCAGTATTCAAAGCGCTGTGCGCATTTGCCTGTTGATTAGTCTGTCAGCTCCTTGCCCAGAGGCTTATTGTCAGTGGGCCACATCAGCTTGGATATGTTCAGTAACTTCTAAGATCTTGATAGACATATTGAAAAAGAATAATCTGAAGAGTTTTAAGTGGATCTTGGATTTACATTTGTCTCTAGCAGATTGGCGTTTTCAGGAATGTAGCATCAGATATTGCGCCATACTTTTGAGAGAATATTAGTGGTAAAATGAAGAAGTTGCTGGCTTAAAAATAAAATACAGACATGATTTTATTATAGACAGTGGAAGTCCTTCAGTGGAAGGCCTTTTGGAGAAAAAAAAAACGTAACAAAAAAAATAGTTCTGCAGTTAATCTCAGCTGGAGAGCTATCATGAGATTAAAACACATCTTCAAAGTGGGAGAGGGTTTCATACCTCTGCTGTGACTGCTGTATTTTGGCTAAAAGAGGTTTCTAGATACCACACAGACTGTCCAATATATTGTGTCTAGCTTACAAAAGCTGGCCAATCTTAAATTAATAACCAACATTAGCAACATCTCCAGATGTGTTTGTGGGAAAACTCTAGTGCAGATAAAAGACTAGAGGATAAACAGTGATGAGGTTACATGTCAGAGTGCAACCACAGCATATTTATGCTGCAGCACTGATTATATATCTTTAGAAACTATAAGTTGGCTAAAGTGCAGTTTTCTTAAGCAAATCCTTCTTTGCTGATTTGCCCTGAGCTTATTCCCAACAATCAGCATACCCAAATACACTAAGATCTAATACATACAAAGTCACCAACAGATTTCATGAGAATGTAAGAATTTATATATATAAATTACATATTCTCCGTTATAGATTTATTTTTTTTGGCCAGACACCAGACTAGTGTCTCTGCTTCCAGGAGAACCGTCTGCCATCCGTATGAACTGCATGATGTCTCTGTGGTTGCTTTCCATAGGTGCGTTCTGCATACCTCTCTACATCCCTTACTGCCTGACGGGGAAATGGCATTTGGGAAGAAGCATCTGCAAGCTCTGGCTAGCTCTGGACTATCTCCTGTGCACAGCTTCAGTATTTAACATTGTTCTTATCAGCTATGACCGTTTTCTGTCAGTTACTAAAGCTGTAAGTACCCTGTTTATAACTTCTCTGATTTTGTCTCAAGATCGTTGGTGGATTATATTCACCAGCCTTTGCCATGTTAGTGAGTATAAGCCCAAATTTAATTGAGATAATACCCTCAAAAATGTGCTGGCATGTGGAAATTACTAGATATCTGCAGCTAGGCATGGTGAACATTCTGCATTGAGCATGTTCCAGCCTGGAGCTGGTGAAACAGGACTTTTCTCACAATTTCTGCTGCAGGTTGCTGTTGTGCTGCTGCTTGAGGGAAAGCAGGATGAGTGGTGAAAAGGGTAAGGCACGAGGCTGGTATAAAGCGGGCAAGGAAAGAGGAAACTAGAAATAAACTGGATTTGGGTTTGGACTTAAAATCAGGTATGGGAGGAAAAGGCAGTGGGGCTAGGGCAGTGAGGTGAAGGACACTGGGGAGGATGCCTAGGCGTGAGACGTGGCCTCAAATGTTCCTGGAGAAGACTGGGAGCAAGATCAAAGTGGGCAGAGAGTGGGACAAGGGGCAGATTGCAGAGACTGCCTGTGGACGTGAGGCAATAAACTCCTCTCAACACCTGGGACAGAACCCCAAATGCACTCTATGTCTCTGCTGTCTGCAGAGCATGCTACCCACCACACCTGTGCTTTATGTCTTGGTTCATGCTAAGGATGGAGACCAGAATTTCTCACTAGTCTCTCTGTTAGCTCTAGCGGCAGGGAAATGTCAGGGAGAGCTAAAGGTTCCAGCTCTTTGGTGATGTATGAGAATGTCAACATAATGTCATATAATAGAATTTCAGTTTTATTTTTGTTAATGATAATTACTTTTATTTCTTATACTTGCCTTTTTATTATATTTTATTACTTTCTGTTCTTTTATTCTATTTAAAGGAAAAAATCTGGGAAATCAAACACTAAAACATTTTGCGCATAAGCAACGTTATACTGGAAAGCCAAAGACTCAGCATTTACAGTGCAAAATTCACAACACCTGCACATATGTGATTAAGACCTATGGACACTTGTATGATAGTCTTTTCTGACATCAATTAATGCTTTTTTTTTCCAAATGGATAACTAAATTCCAAGAATTACAGTTTTACCCTGTCATCCTGTGAAAGGGATGGAGCAGGATGTAAGCTTCAAAATATCTGTCTGTTCTGCAACATACAGTGGAAAATATGTACTGACCCTGGAGTGGGGGAGAAGGTTTCATCAGCTAAAGGCTCCATTGCAGAGCTGGAATCTAGTCCTACCTCCTCATGAAGTGTGTAATAAACAATTTTCTCAAAGGTGGGTGTTAAATATATGTGCCACATATGTTCTGTTGACCACTGTGACGCATATAATCCTATTTGCTTGTAAAATGCTGCAAAAAGCAGTGCAGTTGTCATTGAATGGAAGTCATGCTCTGAACAACTATAAAACGCTAATTACTCTGGCACTTCAGACCACAGATGTCTCAAACAAGGCATAGCAATTATTAGGTACTGATGGATGATCACGTTTCTCCCATGGACCAGGACCCCAGCACAGTTACATTAACCTGCAGAGAGACACACCTACATTATGTCAACATCAATGAATTAAACATACTTGTGTGAGGTCCGGCTGATCAGCATAGCTGCAGCTCTAAATTACCAAGCACTCTGCTAAGTTCCTCTCCCGCTACTTCTGTAGGTTCCAAAACCTGTCTCTACAGGAGTGACTTTTTTCTTTTTTTCCCTCGCAGGTATCCTACAGAGCCCAGCCGAGAACAACGTCCAACCCTGTCATCAAGATGGTGGCCATCTGGGTCTTTGCCTTCCTCCTCTACTGCCCGGCAATCTTCTTCTGGGAACATGTGGCCGGGCACAGCGTGGTACCGGTGGATCAGTGCCATGCCGAGTTCTTCGACAACTGGTACTTCCTCCTGTGTGCCTCCACCCTGGAGTTCTTTGTGCCGCTGCTCTCGGTGACCTACTTCAACGTGCACATCTTCCACAGCATCCAGAGGCGCCAGCGGCACAGCAGCACGCCGGACTACCAGCCTCCAAGAAGTGACAGCCTCTCATGGAGATTTTGCCTCTCACTGAGGCTGGGAGCGTTTTCTCCTTCATCGGAAGCAGAGGACAGTGTTTCCTCCTCCACAAGGCCAAAGAAAGAGTCTTTGGTAACTGAGAGCTCATCTCCATCCAGAGGCGGTTCTATAACCCCTGCAAATGACTTCTCTATTTCTTTCTGTGCAAGGACCAGGTCAAAACTGCAGCAAGACAAAAAAATAGCGAAGTCACTTGCCATAATTGTGTGTGTGTTTGCCATTTGCTGGGCCCCATACACTTTGCTAATGATCATTCGTGCGGCCTGCAGAGGAACTTGTGTTCATAACACCTTGTATGAAATAACCTTTTGGCTTTTGTGGATCAATTCCTCTCTGAATCCATTTCTCTATCCTCTCTGTCATGTTAAATTTCGAATGGCTTTCATGAAAATATTATGTCCAAAAAAGTTTGCACAATTGAGATCAGGCTCTTTCTAGAAGAAAAAACAAACAAAAAGGCTCAAGAGCAGCTGGATGAGGGATGTAAGTAGCCTCTGTTTGAAATTGGTGCCTGCCAGGAGATTTAGCCTAGCTAGAAAGCCTATATCAGCCTTCCATGATGTATGTCCTCCTTCAGACAAACACGCATGCCCAAAATTTGTGTATTTTTCCCAGCTATTTCAATTGCCTGGTTAAAGGATATTGCCTCTGTCTGACTTCCCCCAGCAGTCTGTCCACGTTACCTTCACTCTGGTTGTCGAAGATACTGTCTTCAATTGCAGTGCAGCTTATCTTTGTGTTCATGGGTGGCATTAGTTAAAAATACAGTAAAGGTGGGTATTTGCTGTAAGGTCAATAGTACTCTAAAATTAATATACTCTCTATTCTGTTTCTTTTGAACAGTTTGCACTGCATTCAGAAGCATTTTTTTCCTTACTATAAGACATCCAGTTAAGTTATGACTTTAGTTGTCAGGCACATAGCAGGATTACTTCCTTTCACAAAGGATGTTCAAACATCAGGGGAGCACAGGGACTTACTTTTAAAAACTGAAGTGAAGATGTTCTCTGCAGAAGGGCATTAATCCACATACGTGCTCAGAGGCATCAGTAGAAAATTTAGGTGTGTAAAGCATTTATGTGCATCTCCAGCTGTTCTTTAAGAAACAAGCCTTCTACAGGTATAGTTTTGAGAGATAGAAAAGAGTAGTGTTTGTTCTTAGTCCTTGAGGGAGAAAATATGCTGCTGCTGGCCCAGGGGAGGATGTGTGCAACAGTCAGTTCCAGCAGCACTAACACTGCCCAGCCCCCTCTGGATCATTTTGTGACTCCCAGAGAAGCTCTAACCCACACTGTGAAAAATGCTGGTCTTACAAGCCCTGCTCTCTTCCAAATATGACATAATGGACAGGGACCAACTGAAATCCACACCTGAGCTAATCCCCATTCAGTTCAGCGTCCCAGCGAACAAGCAATTCGAATAATTGAGAAACAGGCTAAATGTGAATATAATGTCTCATTTGTCCTCTTCTGTACCTCTGAGGTGGAGAGAGTTGGGGTTGTTCAGCCTGGAGAAAAGAGGGCTCTGGGCAGACCTTATAGCAGCCTTCTTGTGTCTGAAGTGGGCCTACAAGAAAGCTCGAGAGGGACTTTTTACAAGGGCATGTAGTGATAGGATGAGGAGTAATGCCTTCAAACTGAAAGAGTGTAGATTTAGATTAGATACTAGGAAGAATTTTTTTACTCTGAGGGTGGTGAGGCACTGGAACAGGTTGCCCAGAGAAGTTGTGGATGCCCACCCCCCGGAAGTGTTCAAGATCAGGCTGGACGTCGCTTTGAGCAACCTGGAACTACATGATCTTTAAAGTCCCTTTGAACCTAAACCATTCTATGATTCTATTTCTCTTACAATCCCTTTGTTGGAGGTTATGATAAATGGGTTAATTTCTTACACACTGTGTAAGGCTGTGTTTGGTTTGTTGCATGGGCCAGGAAAATAACTGACCTTCATGACTACCTATAGTATGTGTGGTGCCTTAGCTGAAACAGCATGGGGGTAATCTCCTCCAAACTGTTAAGGGTTATTTAGTTGCACAACTCTGGAATTACCAGGTACTAGATTCCTTACTAAATAAGCAGGTGTAACTCTTTGAAATGCAAATAGTTTCTTTTCATCACACTGTCATTAAGTATAAGGCTAGCAAATAAATGGAAGAATAAATACTAAAGAAATGTGAGAGGTAGTGAACCTCTCTTTTATCTTCCAATTTTATTTAGTGTATATTCATATAATATATTAGTATATTTTACTTAACACTCATCTGAATGTTATCCTTCTGGGCTGAACTATCATTTAATCACAGTTATTTGTTTTGTTACACTATACGGTAATCTAAAATCTACTTACACAAATTACACGTGTATTCACTAATGTAGGATGTGTTGTCTTTCAAACAGGAGCTGAGAACTATAAGAGCTAATAGAAACTTCTTCACAGACCTGTTTTTTAAATAGAGCTTTGCTGAAGATGTTAACCATGAGATACAACATATGAACTGAAAATAATGTAATACAAAGAATGTGTGAAAGAAATACATAACTTTAAAAAAAAAACAAAAAGCTTGAAGGGAATAATTCCAATTTTGATCTTTTAAAATTTTTTACCTGCTAGGAAACACTGATGGGCAGTCAGCCTTTTGGGAATAAACTTGCCCAAGAGTCAGGTGTAAAGTGCTGAGGAAGAAGAGTCATTCTTATGCCTGCAGGTGGAAACATGAACAGAGTTCAGTGTCAGAAGAATGATGGCCAGGGACACAGCCCTTATTTGACTGTCTAATCACTAATAAAAAGCTGTATTATGACAAATACAGCAAGAAGATGTACTTCTGTGGACATCATCTTCAGACAGATCAGGTGATTACCCAGCCCAGCCTGGGGTTGTTCTGCTGTCACACTCAGCTGTCAAAGTGAAAAGTTTTTTCATTCGGCAGACTCTGGCTCATTACCATTTCCTTTGGTATGTTTTTTCTTTGTTACGTTTCTTTTTGGACTACCAGAGACTAAAATGTAAACTTACTACACCATAGAAGACTCCGGTGTAACTGAGATGTTTAGAAAAGCATATTGGCTTTTCTACCTTCTCTCCAGCATTTTCTGAATACAGTTCTTGTTTGTCCTTTAGACTAGATGTAATCTGTTTAGTTGATGCCTAAACAGCACTGGGCATTACAGGATCTTGGGCAATGAGTTGGGCTTGAAATTACTGCTAAAATTCAACAGATGTATCCAAAGCAGGTCAGAACACGCAACACAAATGGCCACAACACCCATTTTTTCTTTAAGCACAGTGAGTACCAGTATTTTACCCTGCAAAGCTTTTGTCATTCTTTTAAAATGCAACTTGTGAAGTCAGTAATGTTGAACATGTGCAAAGATGTAAGAGCAAACGGCTCCTTAATGCCTTATAAGGCATAATTTTGATAGTGTTAGCAATAGAGAGTTAAAGATCTCATTCTGGTTAGCTTATTAAAAGGCTATCTATGAAATTAAGCCATTGCCGTGTGTAGATAAGGGCACATATCTATGACTTTTTTTTTTTTCTTCCTGGCTCCTGTCTTTTGCTTGCTTCTCCTACCAGCCTGGTCTCTGCCACACACAGCTGGTTGGCACAGGCCAGAACAACGGCTGAATGCTGGTATCAATAGGGACTTATTTTTAAGCAGCCTGAGGCCTTATGAAGTCTGCATCAGTGCCCTGTGCAAGGCCTAGGAAGAACAAGTTGAAATTAGTTGGTAGAAGATAACTGAGCACAAGCCTAGCTCCTCTGAGGGGCAGTGGGGTATCTAACACTGCCTCCATTTGGGCTTATTTGACATGTTAGAAGTTGCCAGAACAATTACTCTAATTGGACAATTCTTCTTGATGCAAACTTAGGTTTAGGGGCATGGGTAGACATTTCATGAATACCTCTGGCTTATTTCTGGCACCCTTTGCAACTCTATTGGCAAATAAGTCGGGAGTCTGGTTGCTCGTCTCCCTCACTTTTTGTGAGCTGTTGTTTGTAGCATAGAGGAGTAAGAAAGAGACTGATGGGCAAGAAAAATGGAGTGGTTTAGGGGGGGTCTAGAATAGTCTCTTTATTCTTCTGATGTATAAGTTATTTCCAACAGAGAAAGACACAGGATCTCTGTACATTGTAATCCTCATCCTTCAGCCAGGCAGCAGAAATATTGGGAACTGTCAGAGGGAGGGTTTAGTCCAAGAAGGTTCTTGTGGACCGAGGGTCCTCAGGGAAGTTGCACAAGTAAGCTGCATTACTGACCTAAGTGCTGACGACATGAAATTCTCCCTAAACATGCTCTGAAGGCATGGTCAATGCAGGACCTGCAAGCCATGGTATGCGGTCTGCGCTGATGAAAGGCATCAGTAAGGGTGCTGGTTAGAGGGAAAAGTGATAGCCTTGTCAGATGCAAATTACACTTCTCCCTTGGATTAACAGGACCATATGGGCCTTTTCACATACGCATTATTGGATAAGTGAGAGTGACCTGTCTTTCTTACACATTAAAAAAAAAACAAACACACAGTTTCAAAATACCAGAGTAAAACTTGATTTTTAAGTACAGAATTTACTTGAAAATGGCTACGAAAATGTGTGAGGAAAAAGCTTTTGTAAACAAAATTCAGATGTGTATCTAAGTGCAAAAGCTAGAGTTGAATAAAACACAGTGTCATGCTTTTAAGGAGGAATCTGTCTGGCTTCTGGACACATGGCGTTTAAGTTTCATTACTGAACAGCAGCGTAATCCTTCATAAAAAAAATCTTTCGGCTCTAACCAAAAGAACTGATGAAGGGAAGGACCTCTTGCTGAACAAATGTTAGTCAAGAACAGAACAATTGTGGGTCTTGTGGGCACCCAATAGGCCTCAGCTGCCATGACCAGCCTCACCTGGACCCCATTCCTGACATCAACCTTAGGTTCTGGAGCACCATTAGACTGGGGTGGTCCTGGCTGGAGCTACATGAGCACCTGTAGGCTGATCTCAGCTCTGCCTTTGGCATTTTTGGAGGTTTTGACTGGACTTCTGAGATTGTCCTTGGACTCAGCTTGTCATTTCATGTTTGTGCTATGATCTCCCCCAGTCATACCTGGGGAACTGAAGTCTTCCACTTTGGAAGAAAGAAATCACACAAGTGATTTCCAAGCAAATCCAGCCTGATCAGGGCCTCCCCAGGAGATTCCCAGCTCTGTGAGCCAAGGGTCTCCTGTCCTTCTT
The DNA here is from genome assembly GCA_002844005.1 of Limosa lapponica baueri. NCBI lineage: Eukaryota > Metazoa > Chordata > Aves > Charadriiformes > Scolopacidae > Limosa > Limosa lapponica. Next base: position 58,796 of record KZ506015.1, read on the forward strand.
CCCACAAAACAATTCCAGGTCCCACTCATTTCTTTCAATTTTTTTTATAAGTGCTACCCTAATACTTTATCATTATGTCAGTCTTCCCTCCAGTTGCACCCTTCAGTGCTGTTTTTTTTTTTTTCCTTGCAGCCTCACCACATTTCTTGTATTCCTGTAGTTCCCGGTTTCCCATTTTGCATCAGGTAGTTCGTGTTCCTCCATATGTTGTAATGCCTATAGACTTGCTATGGCACATAATTCTGTGCACCTTTCTCAACAGTTCCCCAGGCATATCGGTACAGCCTTTTCACTAAACATATCATAGATTTGATTGCTGTTCTCACTTACATTACCAGTTTCTTTCTCATTTCCTGTACTGTAAAAATGCCTTTCTTTTGAAGAGTTCTACACAGAAATTGAATGTTCCCTGAGTAAAACCTGTTCTTAACATGCTAGCAGTCTAACAGAATCATAAATACCTCCGCTTTCATTATACAAACTTTACCATTGATAGTCTACCTGCTGTTAGGCTGCTGTAATTTTGGGGTAGGACACAGTGTTCTTGCATATCATCACTTTAGAACAGGTCTCGTGCCCGGTATTTCCACAATGACAGTGCTGCCTCTGCTTTATCTCACAAATGCCAAAAGGTAACGACCTGCGTTCCTAACAAATATAAACAATCGTTGTTGATTCCCTTTCACTGTGTGGAGCTTCTGGCACGATATTTTGTAAAGGTTTTAAGAACTTGGATTAAACAGGATGTAAAATGCAAAACTTTTATTTAAGACAAAGTGTTTAAAAAAAATAATCAATCAAGATCAGAAATGAAGACATTTTAAGCAAAGAAATGTAAGAGATGTATCCAGACCCAAAAAACGCAATTCCTCTTTGTTCTTGTTTTCTACCTGCGTGCATTTAGTTTAAAAACAATGTTTTAACAGCAGTGTTAATGAAGTGAGTTAGATATACCTTTCCTAGATTAAATAGGGTAAATTGTTATAAAGGTGAGTGGCTGGATTTGTATATGGAGAAACTGGAACAGCATAATATAATGAGAGAAGATGAAGGTGAAGTTCAATTTTTTACCATGCAGAAGGGATCACTTTCTTGAACAGAAGGGAAATGAAAAAAGCAGACTGTCTCTTTCCTTATATCACCAAATCTAGGTATTGCTGTCTCAAGACTTCCCCTCTAGGCCTTTTTTTGGGGATCTGGCTACTATACTTCAAGACGGATCAAACTTTTTCGCCCTTAAGTGTTTGTGCACTGCTCTGATCTTCACTCGAGTGCATACTTGCTCACTCATTTTCTCTTCTTGCTAAACAACTCTGCCCAAAGTTTTTATCTTCAGTATGCTTTTTTTTTTTTTGGTAGGAACTCTTCCTTATCACTCTATCTTTAAAGAAGAACATTCGTTAGATCTATCCCTTGCAACAAAACTCAATATAACCAATAGCGGCTCTTAACTGATGTGCTCTCTCTTGAGCTGTGGAAACATTTAAAATCAGATGCTCCCTTCCCCCCATTTTCTGTAGGACAAGGTGCAATGTTTGTCTTCTTCACGCTGCTGTCCCTTGGTCACCCTACCTAGGTCTAACCGAGGAAGCAACACAGCCTCCCCCTGACGATCACGCTTTTGTTTCTCGCTCCTAGGAAGGAGGACAGTCACTCTGCTGTGTAGGTGCCTTGTAAAACAGGAGGCCAGCTTTCCCCCACTGCCTCTATGGCCAACAAAATGAGAAGCTCCTCCAGAGCGTGATTTACAGGAGGCATCTGACTTAACCCCTTGAGGTAGCAGGTGAGAGGGCCCATTCATCCCTGGGTTGGCTTGTGAAGGCAGCTGCTGTGAGTCCATTTGCTGGTTTTCCTTATGCTAGCTTCTCACAGAAGCCTCATTTTTGGCAGTTTTTCCTCTGGCTGCTCCACCCAACGTGCACCTGCAGATGTCACTAGTGCTACATGGTATTTTTAAACCTTGCAAATCCGTGGGTTTTTCAAAAGATACCATTTGTATGTACAGTCGTGCATGATATGACACCAGCACATTTCCACTAGAAACGCCACCAGATCTGTTATATTACATCTAATATTTACTCTGCTGCAGAAAAGATTAGGGGTAGGGTTTATTACCTTGGCAAAGAAAGGGAGGCTTTAGTCACACAGATAGTCATAAGTCAGTCCAGGACTTCTTCCTGAGTTGCCCTGCATGGAAATCATCCTGTGCTCTGCATTTAAAACAGAGCCTTATGTCTCCCATGGAAAAGGAGAGAGGCTGATACCAAGCTGAGAGCAGGTCCTCAGTGTTGGCTCATTGAAAAAACGTGTCACCTCCTCTGATATAAAAGGCTTCGTTCTCATGATTGCTTTAAGGCTATTCTAATTGCAGACTGCTGCTAAATCAGCCCTCTGTCCATCTCTCCTGCCCTTCCTGCTGTTGCTGCTGCTCCTAGCCCTGCGGTCCAGCCCTGCTGCCATCCTGAGTGAGGGCTTGTGCAGCTGCGCAGGAAATTCCATACAGGGGTTGATCCAGGTGACAAGTAACTGGTTTTCGGTTTGGTTGGTTATTTTAGGGTGAATACATTATCTAGGTTACCACACATGCACAGAAGCGCTCACTGCTGGTGTAACAGAAGAGGTGAGACCGCTCCCTTTGTCAGCAGCTTGCTTTTGGGTCAGCTTAAAGAAAGGATGAAGCTGCAACTTTCGGTATGGGCACCTGGATATGTTTCTCAGTCATTTTCTACACATCAGGACTTTAGCCTGGCCATCTTGGTAAACCTCCAGTGTGCCAAACCAGAATGGAGTAGGACCTTGCTCGATCTGTACAGTGAACAACTTCAAGGTGATCTGCCCTCTGTCCCCAAGATGGAGGACTTCCCCAGCAGACTAGATCTCAGTTCTACTGCTGTGCCTGGTGTGCTAAGGCTCTGTCTTGAGCCCTTTGTACGGGGGAGACTTTCTGTAATTGTTAAAATTAGTGAAGTTCTTTGCTGAGACATTTATATTCAACTGATTCTGCAGCTGTTGACAACTGACTGCAAGTAGAGTCAATCCTCAAGTATATACAGAGACAGCCCATCAGTGCAAATGCCTGCGATACAGGACATGAGCCAAATTAATTTCTGGAATAATGCCATGGAAGTTAATGGGTATAGTGTCTGAAGTTTAACTGTCTGCATTATTTCTATTACATTTCAGTAACAATTTCTGGTGTTTGCAGAGCAATCAGTTTTCAACCTGTTCTCCTATTGCTATTTCAGGTTAACTCATTGTCTGGCTTTTTTGGTATTATACTGACAGGCACACTGTTTCTTTTTCATTCTTTATTGGTGGGTTGTTCGTACTGGTTAGTGTCACAATGCTCTGGTTAATGTTTTCATTATTATACGTCAGGTTTCCTTTGCCATGTTCTGCCTGGGCAGTTGCCCCTTTGCACCAGACCACTGGGCTAGGGGTACCCTGACAGAGAGCAAACAGCATTGGCCTCTGATTCACCTCCTTTTACAACCTCACACCTAGTGCTGTATCATTGCTCTCTACCATGTTGGAGGGACTGGAAATAGGGTCCTTTAAGGAGCTGTGTGAAAATGTCTGGTTTTTATTTCTTGATGAAGAGTGGTAACGTTATCTTTTTAAACATTCCTCCTCTCTAGCATGCCCCTCTAGGTTTATGTCTTCCTCACTACTTGAATCTGTGCATATAAGAGACTGAAGAAAGGAGAGTTTAAACCAAAACTGAAGCAAAAAGTTGCTTTAATTTCCTTCAGAGGTTCTTACCATGTCCAGAGCTTATGCCTTGGTCTCTGTGCAAATTATTTCTTGTGAAGTCACTAGATTTGTTGCTCCTTGGTATTGTGGGAGGGCACATCTGCCCAGCGAGGAAAAGCAGGAGGTTAGGATTAAACTCATCCCAGATTTTGAGCCTTAGAAGAGAGTCCTGAACTACATTGGGAAACCAATGTGGAGAGCAAATCACCAAGGTATTAGACCTGCAAAAACATGTGATGCTGAGCTGAGGATCTACTTTGTCATTTAAAATACAGAATAAACCCATGACCAACTTGGAGAGGTCAATGAGTTTTCAGATGGAGCTAAGGAGGTTTCTTCTGGTCCCTTGCTGGCCAGGGCGGGGCTTATTAGGGAAAAACTCGTGTCTAATGTGATTTGGCTCACAGACTGAAATCAGTGGTTTTACTGACACTCGTGCTGATGGGACTTCAGGCTTCCAGTGATGATGGGAGGTGGGAGGAGAATGATATTAAAACTGTAGCTCAATTTGAAGAGTGATTGTGCATTTTGTTCCTGTTGCACTGGGGTGCTAGACCAGGCCCATTGGTCAGATCCAGAGGAGTTTTGCTACTCTCAATTTGGCAAAAGTATTGTTTACTTTTTTTTAACCGTTTACCTGGAATATCAAGCAATAAAATGCATTTTACGTACCAGTGCTCCAACGGATAAAAATACATAATGTCTTTTATAGATGAATGAAAGACACATAGACTAGCATGCACAGACCACTGGCATATCCGAAAGCAACGTGTTGAATTTCTGTATTTCTGTTTGGACCACACAGATCTTGAAAGGTAGAAAGGAAAACCCTGAACCAAATGGGGGATGTGAGGGAGAGTAAATAGTTGCCTATTAAAACAGCAAACAGGCAAAAACCTTCTGGTTTTGGTAAAGACATTGAGCCGTATCTGAATGTCTGTTCTCACATAGCTTCTTAAATGTTAGAAAGGACTGTCTGAAGATCAGCTGAATCAATTGCCACAGTGAGATCTAGCAGACTTCTTTGAATATATTTTTCATGAGAAAGGGAACCAGCAGAACAACAGGTGTGATTCAGTGCTATGCTATATGCAGTTTTGGGCTGGAAAAGATCTGACAGGTTAAATAGGGTCTTTAATACATTATTTCTTTTTTTTCCCCCAAACTGCTAGGTTTTTACCTAAATGCCTTTTAAAAAAAGATGTTAGTAATATGGATGTAGTTTATTAGATTGCTGGGTTAGAAAAATGGTTTCTCTGATTTTCGACATCAGCTGTGTAATGGAATATCTAGAGAGGCAAAAGTGTGAGTTGGACTTTTGCAGTGCTGATAATATCACAGCTTTGTGGTTGGGGAGAGAGGTCTACCTTACGCACACTGGAGCAACTCAAAGTCTCTTTGCAGTGATTAGTATTCCTGGAGCGAGTCTGTTTATTTCTTACACTTGAAGCCACAAAAACGTTCAGACAGGTCATCACCTCCTCTCCTTCCTCCCTCTGATCCTCTCAAAGCACAAATCACCAGTGTCAGAGTTTTCATGGGCGCGTTTTGGTGGACCTTGCTGTTAAGATCTTTTCATCTTGGATTGTCTTTCTCGCTTCAGGCCATTAGCCTTTGCCTTCTCCCCTTTGACTGCCCTGCATAATTCCTGCCTCTCCATGGCTCTTCCCAGTTTAGATTTATTAATTGAAAGGAAAGCTTCCACCAAGACACCTGAAGGGCTGTTGGTCGAGCCTGTGGTGGGGCAGCAGCCTGCAAAGAGAAGTGCTGGGCTTCAGACTGCCCTGGTGGCTCCTGCCATCAGCTGTGCTTTGTTGACAGTCAGGGCACTTAGAGTCCAATTTAACTTTTCTAATAGGCAAAGAGGGCTCCACAGCTATGGGGTGAATTTGAAAGCCGTGCCCTGCCCCAGAGAGACGAGGGCAGAGATGTGAGGTGAGCAACATGACACCATGGCCAGAAGGCACCTTTCAGGAGCTGGGTACCCTGTGCACAGGGACCTGCATGGCCCAGCCTGTAGGGGCTGCAATTCTAAATTTTTGTCACATGGGACAACAACCATTGAGGGCAGGTTTGCCTAACTTATGATTTTCCTTGGGTTTGTGAGTTCAAAGCTGGGCAATGTCCTCTGATTCTTTTGGTTTTGTAGTAAATTTCAGGCTTCACAGCAAACCCCACCAAACTTCATTTTTTTTTGCCTGCAAACTTTTGTCTGATTTCTGCTCCAATTTATAGCCAAAATGTACTGATTCCCCATTAATACCTCAAATTAATGCTACAAATGTTTTCTCAGGAGGTTTCCAGCCTATAATCTGTTTACTTGCTGGTCAAGATTGAGTGTGGTCGAGGTGTCTGCTTGAAGAGTGAAGCAAAGAGATGAGGGCCAGCATGGAAGACCTTTGGCTGAGCAGACACTGCTGGGTCCTTAGTCTGGGTCCTTAGGCTGTCCCATCACTGTTGAGGTGCATGAAGGCACTGCAGTCCCTTTTCTCTGCTGAGCCATGAATTCCCCCTCCATTGCAATGCTCAGGGTGGCTCCAGTAACAGGATCTGCTGTTTCTTTAAAGCCTCTTTTCTTTCCTTTTTTTCCTTCTCTCATCCTTAACTGCTCTAGACATCTCTTGACTGCTGGGGAAAGCAAAATTTTCTCTCCATCTGTGTGATTTTGTTAAGGGAACAGAAAGAAGAAGCAAAGCTACACTTTATTTACAACAAAAGATGTGATAGGAAGTTACTTAACACTGAGTAGGGAAAGTAAAGTTTCTCTGGCAAATGATGGAAGATTTCAAGAAGAAAGCAGAAGACTAGCTGCAAGCCTATTTATGTTTCACAATGTTGGTGACTATTGTGCAATGTGTAACTAAAGCCCCAAAGAAAAACAAAACGATAGAGTGCAGTTATTGATACAAGCTTCAAGTACCGTGGGATGCATTCCTTAGTCATAAAAAAAATGCTATGGTATCATTTTATTACTCCTTTTTATAGTGGTCCCCAACCTCATAAATGACAAAGAGGGGTCCACAAACTTAAGGGATGTCTGCAATACGGAGAGTAAACTATGTCTGAAGTTTGAACCTTTGCGCAAATGCAGACTGCCTTTGTGAAGTTAGCTGAGAGCCACATTCAGTCATGACATTTCTAAAATCTCACAACTTTTTAATAATATAAAGTTTATGCTTTTATTTACATACTTAAGTTTAATAAATATGATCAGATTAATGCTTGATACAGTGACATAGGGAGTTTAAGGTCTTTTATTTTAAAGTCTTAGGTGAACTAAGAGTTTAAGGTGATTTAAGGATTTAGATCAGTAGAAAATAATAAATTGTCTTTAAACCTTTAACACAGCTTAGCTGCAGCTTTGCAGTCCATCCCTCAGATATTTTAAACATTTTAAGTCTTCCTCGTGCAGAGAGATCGCTTCAAATCCAGCATGTTTCAAAGCTGACTTGGTTATACATTGTGTCCCCTCAAAGTCATCTATGCCACTGAAATGACTGTGACCCAAAGTTTAATTTTTTCCCCAAACATTCACGAGTTTAGGGATGCAGTAAGCAGTTTTCTTATGGCTTGATCTTGCAGTGTCACCCCTGTAGGCAGACTGCACCCATCCTGAATGCAGCTTCCCTTCTCCCTGTTGTTTCCAACTTCTGTGAGAGTGATTAGCTGGGAGAAGAGGCTGAAGGGGCCAGTAGTACCACTTCATATAAATGCAGGATAATTTTGGTTGGAAGGAACCTGTGGAGGTCACCAAGTTCAAGAAAGAATACTTTAAATGCGTGAACAAGTTTTACCCGCTTTTTTGTCATTTCTTTCTCTGTTTCTCTTCTTTAGATTCTCTGAGGAAGTGAATAATAAGTGAAAGCACATGAAGTACAGTGCTACAATTCACAATTGTTTTCCTATTTAAGACACTTCTAAAGAAAGACAAATTTTAAATGGTGGGCAATGTTTCTGAAGCAGCAAAATGGGAATTGCTATGCATGGGGTCCACCACAGTGTGGTACGTACCTCCCCACCTCGCGCTGCCCCATCAGAGGGGGAAAAGGGCTGTCATGGGTCTAGAGCACTCTGTGAGCAGCCAGTGACTCCTCCTGCCACCTCACCTCCTGCCTGCCACCTCTGATGGGTCCTGTTTTGTTGACTAGTTACATGATAACGTAGTCTATGTCTAGTGAAAACTGGACATTAAAGGTGGCAAGTATTAAAAATGATAGTGGACATGACATGAAACCAACTTTTTTCTCTGTTTCTTTCCAGGGCTTTGCCTACATTTACTATACCAATTTCTCCCAAACTTTGTACACCTGCAGAGTACTGTGAGCCATCACAATTTCTTTCACAACCTGGGCTGCCTTTCAATCTGTTTTGATTGAAAATACTGAGCCCTGTTACGGTGCTACAGGTGGGGAAATCAAATCGAAGAGCTGGGGAGTGTTTGACTGTTGTCCAACTGATTTAACTGGAACTAGAATTGGGCTCTTTGCATCTTCTCTTACTCATGAGGGAAGCCAATGGTAATGCCTAGTAACATCCACCCTATGCCTATACTAATAACTGTGTATTGCTGCTGGGCTTTATTGCCGTTCCTAATTTTATTAACTTATTCAGGTGATAAATTATTTTCAAGATAATATTATTTGACATTAAAATACAGGAATTTTTGAATACAAATTATGTGATGTATTAAAATGACCCACTTATATTGGTTCTCACGTAACGTTGCAGTTAATTCCCATTTTGCAAAATTAGTAGTAATGCTGGTTTTATGCTATATATCTTAATATGATCTAATTTGAATAATTTGATTTGAAAGTTAGTTCACAGCATGTGTTTTATGTAAAAAGAAAAGCACCGAATGGGAACTGAGGAAATAAAAACAACCCCTGAGCATCTGAGCATAGTTCCCTACTCTCAGGTCACTTTGTTGGGCCACCCAACAATGCCCACTCGAATTCTCAAATACCCACTGCTCAGCCTGAGATGTAATTAGCTTTCTGTCTCACAACTCTTCTTGGAAGCCTTTGCCTGAGCTGCAAAGCTTTTGCAGATCATTTTCCTTCCAGCCTAAATTTATTCTTGACCACTTTGTATGCATAGGTTCTGTGCCAGTGTTGTCTTTTATTTTAGATAGGTCTCCTTTCCCCAGGCTGCTTCTTGCAGCCGCATCCCCCAGTCAGCCTCCCTTGGTTAGGCTGAACAGCCAGACATCTCACATCCATTTTCCTAACCTTCCTGCTGACCTCTCTGTCCGTCTTCCAGCTGGAAGGTATCTCCCTGAAATGTGGGTGTCCAGGACTGTATGCAGTTTTCCATATGGTATCACCTGGGCCTCATACAAAGACATGAATGCTTCCCTATTTTTACTGGAAATATCTCCCCTGCTGCCCTCATAGTTATCCTTTAAAAAAATGAAATTGAGAGAGTCTGGCAAGGTCTACCTTTAGTAAACCCATGTTGCATTTTATCCCATATTGCTTTTACCTTTGCATCATTAATTAGACTCCCCACAGAATGCTATTTTAAAGCCTAGCAAGCTATTCAAGTGGCTCTAATGGACCTGTAAATATGGGTCAATTTTTTCACCTTCTTAATTGCAGGTCATACCCTTGCTGTTTCCCAGTCTTATGGCACTGCCCACAACCGGATTCCTTCTTCAAAGAGATTTAATAACAGACTTGAAAAATCATCTGACAGAGCTTTCTTAACTTAAAGTAAGTTATTTCCTCATCCTTCCTATTTGAGCATGCCGGTCACACTTGTCTTAGGGAAGCTGTACATTTTCTTTGTGTTCAATATTCAGTTTGGCTGACTTACCTCCACTTTTGTTCTTTGAAATCAATGATCTTACTTAAAAAAGAAAAAAAATAAATGGCTGTGTTTCCCATTTAATTTAAGGTTTAACAGTTTGTAATAACTTTGAAAAAAATGTTTTCTATGATCACCTGCCTTGTATAGTGCCTTTAATATGAACCAAACCAAGTCTAGACTGTGATCATCTCATGTTTGTTCAATGGAGGTTGCTGAGGATGAAGACACTTTTTGGCCATCCCAGCTAATGGTATTGTCAGACCGTACTACCATTAGAAGCATTTCGTTGTTAACCTATATCTAGGCTTTCACAGTTTGCCATAAAAATATTTCTGACAGCATTTACATCTCAAACAACCTTAGTGACATTGTTGGTTATAGCCAAATGTGGTGGTGGAATTTAGTGGCTGATCACTGGAAACTGCCTTTGCACGCCCGACAGTGATTTTATTTGTCCTCAAGCTCTTCTTGTATATTGGTGCCATCTTTCTTTCTTATTATGGCTTCCTCCTTATATAACTGCCTTATAAAGTTCTGGTTATTTTTTAAATTTCATGGTCAAATTCAGTGGTCTCAAGAACAAAAAGAGAAAAGCCCAACTATATTCATCTCAGGGATAATATTGCATGCTTTAAAATGTACCCTTGCTGTGGATTTTGGAAAAATCAGTGAGGCCAAGCATATTGTATAAACTATGTTAGAAGTGTTCTCAGTTGTCAAAGTGGGCTTCTTTAATTTATGGCTTTGATTAGCTGTTATTCAGTTTGGGGACATAGGGAAATTTTGGGAAGAGTGGAAGCCCATAATGAATGGCCAGGAGAGCACATTTTTCTAAAACAAAAAAACCCACCAAACAGACTATTCCATAAGCAAATGTGCCCAATGGAGATAGTCCAGACACCTGCACCTGGACACCACCTGGATATAATTAAGGTCCCAGAATGGAAGATGTGTTAAACTAGATGCCAGAAAATTTAACACTGTCTCTCCTTTATTCACCTGCTGTAAAGGAATGGCAATTGCTCAGAGCTAGATAGTGCAGTAGCATGGACCCATAGGACTCTGAAAACCTCTGAGGAAAATCTCTTTTTTTGGCTCTACCACTGTCTCTCTCTACATACATGCACTGGATTTTCCCTGCTTCTCTACCCTACAAGGCACAACCATACACAAAGGGTATTGCTATGGCTTACACCGGCTGTGCAAGAAGAAATTCCTTTGAGTGTCTCCCAAGCTCATATCCATGGGAGAGGCACAGTCCCTGTGTCTGTGTGTCTTCTGTTCTCCTTGAAAGGGTTAATTCTTCTTAAAACTCAACATGTCATTTCTTTCTCTCACTCATTACTGTCTGTGTCATTTATTTCTCAATGTGTCATTCAGCACTAAACTTCGGGAACACTCATTTCATGCACTGCTTTACTATCCTGAAGGGGAGAAAACACATGAAAGTTTGCAGATACTTAAATTTGGGCTATTCAGAGACTGACTAGGTTGAAATGAAATGTAATCCTTAGGCTGAAAAAAGTGAAGGGGAAAATTAAGTTCAGCAACACAGAACGTAACAATCAATTGGTTAAAAGCTAACATAGTACCTTCGTTAAATGTTAAAAATCTCTGTTGAAACAGTATTAGCACAGCAGGATTGTGAAAAGCCAGTGGTAAATAATGACTAAGAGCAAATATGCATCAGCAGGAAAAAAAAAAAAAGTATGAAGTATGGTTCACCTTATTGTGATCAGAAACTGTCCTCATATATGTTTAAAATTACCCTTAATCTCATTATCATTATATGTAGTATTGTTAAGTTTCTATAGTGTAAATGGGGAAAAAAAGCAGCACAAGTAAAGCTTTTCTATATATTATAATGTTTTATTAGTTTTGTAGAAGCACCTGGGATGAGAGTCTGTTGCAACAGACAATGCAAAAGGTGTCGTCTTGGTCCCTGATTGACTTTCTGACCTGATGCTCCAAGGGAGCGACAAAGGGAGAGGCATGCAATCAGATATAATCATGATTTGTGTAACTGGGGTTGGACCAAGATTTGGCTGTGCTAGGTGCTTTATAATCACAGAATGATCTTGTCCTTGCCTGAAGAAGTGTTAACAGCCTTGATACTCGTGTCATAAAATAAAATTAGCACACGACGAGGATGTCAGCCATCTGTGACTCCTTCTCAACCTTCAGAGATCCTGGAACAGGTGGGTCTTGAACAGGGATCTAGGATGGTGGGTCAAACCTATCTTGTCTATCTATCTGTTGTAAGGTTGACTCTTCTTCCTCATTAACAGAATATATGGTAATATATAAATATGTGGTGATACATATGTAAGAGCAATAGCAATGCTGAGGTCCCTGACAGTGCACAAGGTCCTCTGGTCCCTGTCTTGTTTGGGGCTTGAATCTCCGTGATGTGGGGTTTTGGTGATTCATCTTTGTTGGAGAAGCTGGGAACAGCTTGGGGACCGTGCAAGTGACCAACTTTGTGGTGGGGAGAGGGTGCTCCAGCAGAAGGGATGAGCATAGAAGAAGGTGTGAAAAGGATAGAGCAGTAGGTTCATTTTGCTGCTTTGTGGCTCAAAAAGGGGAAGCAAAGCAGATAGAGGAGTGGGGCCCTTGGGAAGAGGAGGGCAGGCAGAGGGAGTCTGCCCTTTGGGAAGCTTGATCCTGGTGCAGCAATGGACTGTAGAGCAGGAGGTTAACTCAAAATGGGGATCGGGAAAAGGGCAGACAGCTACAAAGGTGCCTTGAGATCTGTTTTGAATAGACACAAGAAGTAACGCGTATCTTGGATTTTACCTCAGAGAAAACCCGCTGTGATCAGTGTAAATGATGATGGATTCAATCATATAGATGGAGATGTTTGTGTTTTAAAATAAATTTCAAGTGGCTGTATCTTTGGATCTATAGGGCAGGAAAGAAGGCAGTGGTGTTAGGATTTTCCCCATCACAGTGAATAAATGCTGTATGTCCTCACACATAAGATGTTTGTGTAAAAAGGAAACCAGTCTTCTTTCTCTGTATGGAAGCACAGCTTTATCCCCAGCTAGACTTGCACGATACAAGCAAAGATAGAGACTAAAGGAAAAGAATGCAGGCACAAATAAGTCTTGAAATATATATTTGGGCAGAGTATGAATGTTTAAAAGATATTAATATACCCTCTGAGAGAGGAGGAAAGGTTCTGCCATCTCCTATTATCTGGCTTAGTAGGCTGAATAAGTGAATAATTCAGAGAGCAAAGTTTCTCCAATGAATGAGTCACCTAGACTCCAAACTATTAGCATGCAGCCAAGGCACATTGAAAAAGGAGAGTTCATCCATGCTGGTTTTAGTAACTATTCCACTCAGTGGGGAAATAAATCAGTTTTTCCTCAGTTAACACAAGATCTGAATAACCATCAATTCCCTCCACAGTATCTGCAACACAAATGGTATCACAGATGCTTGATTGTGGGTATAAATTAGCATATTATGCCCATAGGGGGAGGCTAGATGATGATGGCTTAGTAGCTGAGGCCTTCTGGCCTCTGGGAAAGTGCAAATGTAATGTCAGATAACCCAGTCTGCCAGGTGAGCAAGAGGGGCTGTGCCTCTGCGAAACAAAAATGTGAAAAATGAAGACATGTTGTAGAGCTGTGTCTGTGGGCATAGATGCAGTGGGTACCTGACAACACTTACTGACATTTAGAGGGGAGGAAAAGGCCTCAGTGCTTTTGAAACTTAAACTGATGAGAAGAAAGGATGGAGAAGTATCCAGGTAAAAAGCCATTGCATGCTGGGTCTTTCCTCTCACCTACTGGGCCCTCCTGGAGGAAGGGATATGACAACTACTTGGAAGTTTTATGAGTCAAAAAGACTTGTGGGAGCTATCGGTGGAAATTCAGACCTCCATCTAGAACACAGTGTCTATGAGAGAAGATCCTGACATTGTTTAAAAGCTAAAGACAAAACAGGGTAGAAGTCAGCAGATTTGCAGGTTTTTGCTGGCTGCAGGGGCTTAGGGAGAGGACAAAGATGCTGTAACATCATCTTGGTGGCATGTTATTGCACACATAAGCAAAATATTTCAAACCCCAATGAGATACCATGAGTTTGTGAAGGACTGATGGGCTAAATATACCAGGAGTCAGTAGGATCATGACAGCAAAGAGCAACAAGCGATGGACTTTACTGGTGTTTCAGTGGAACCCCATCACAGACCCACTTCTGGTCCCCAGGGACAGTAAGCAGCATCAGTGCAGGACTAAATTGGGAAGGGCAACCAAAACCAGCAAAGCATTACAATTCACCACACCAGCCTGGCTGGGACACCATCCTCTTTCCTGTAATTTATTCCCTTATTGTAGTTCCTCGCAGCAGGTTTTCCTCCCTGTCTTTTTTCTATTCCCATCCTTTTTGTTCTTGCCACCAATATTTTTTCTCTTTTACAAAGAAGGAGTTTGGCTCCTATAAATCTTCCAACACTCAACACCTCTCTCCTGGTGGCCTGTTGTTCGTGAGGCAGCATCTGCACGGTGCCAGGTGGGATCTTTTGTCAGCGATTGACAGGAGATGCTGCTGCTGGTAGCTGTTACGCACATGAAGAGGAAGGCGACGCCAAAGCGAGGTTGTTAGAGAACCACGCAGCTCTTTCCTCACGTTGGGAGGACAAGTCTACGGATTTCTCCTTCGTTGCTGCCTGCCAGCGTGGAGCTGTCAATTACCGCCTGTGCTTTGACACCCGAGCAGGAGCCTGGCCTCCCCCTCCTCGGCCATCCCTGCCTCCTCTGCTACGCAGAGCTGCCTCTCTGGGTTAATGAGGCGCTGGCGTAATTTTGGCACCCGCCTCTTGTGCTGACAGCCGTACCCTGTCTCCAGGGGTCCTGGCACGTTCCCACCACTGTCGCTGACCCGGACCCCTCGCTGGAGCTGCTGTGCACCTAGCAGCAGCTGGTTTTCCCATGGGGTTTTCCCTATTAAGCTTGGGGAGGGAAGACAGCAGCAGTAGCCAACAGTGTTAAACAAGCCACTTGAGCGAGAAGGTTTTTCTTACAGGCTGGGAGAGTCCATCTTTTGCTACAGCTGCTGAGTGAGGGGTGGAAAAGCAGAGTTTATCCTCCTCCTTGGCCTCCAGACATGGAGTAGTCATGGGTGCCCTGCAATGGAAGTAGCTCCCTGACAAGGGCAGGGAGTATATCCCTCTGCCTGCCTGACAGCACAGCCAGCAATGGTGACTATGTAAGCTCCAGTGACACAAGCCATTTTATCATCAGCAGATCAGTGGGATGCATCCCGGGAAAGGGCATTTTTTCATGTCCTAGGTGTTCGCCCACAGATGTGCCTCTAGAAGTGGCTCCTGTGCAGGCTGTCCTGTGCCACCAGCCACCTGCTGGTACCATCTCATCCAGGATAGCTCCAGTTCTGCTCAGGTGTCCCATGGCATCCCCAAAATGTTCACTGCCAGTGCACCTCCAGGATTTCTAGAAAGCAAGCAATTCTTAGGAGGCTGAGCAGGGTTGGAGCAAGGCTGGGCCAAGAGGGACATCCCAGGCACTGTTGTGAGTGGCACAAAGATGGGAGAAGCAGGCAGTGAGATTGGAACATCCTACTCTAGCAGGAGACCCCAAGATCTGTCCTCTCTCAGCTCTAGCACATGGCGGGAGGCGGTGGCCACACTAACATCCTGCCTATGTCTTCAACCAGCCCCAGAGGTGGAGATCTTACAAGAACAGGATTCTCCTTCTGTGGCTTGAGGTTGCAGGGGATGACTTGTAACAGTGAATGTTTACTTCTCAATTAGGTATTGATTTTCTTCCAATTCACTGACAGTCCTGAATACCCCTGGACCTACTGGGAAAGCTAGAAATAAAGCTACTAGTTACCTTAATTAATCATATATTTTTCTTTCCTCTCAGGAACCAAGAAGCCACTTCTCAACATTTGTGGATCATGGATTCCTTTCTCAGCATCCATGTAACTTATTTAAATGTTATATCTATGATATCTACAGTGCAGCCAAAGATGATGACATCGGAAAGTGGCTTCTCATGTGGTTACTCCAGTCCTTGACCTTTGACGCACAAACAATGACTCAGATGCACAGAGCCTCTCTCTCCTTTATGATGACATTTTTCCACCTGATGAATATTTTTACTATTAGAGATCTTAAGAGTTGAAAGATTGGTGTAGGAATTGTGGTAAATTGCCTTGAAGCACTTGTAATCAGTACTATTGCCAGTAAATTAATATTGTTTGAAATACTGGGCTGTTGCTGCATAAAGGATCTTGCAGGCAAGGGTGATGATGAAGGGCTGCTTTGTAGCAGGAGAGCTGAGCTGCTGCAGCCGCAGAGCCCCCCAGCACAGACACAGCTCATGGGCAACAGGTTGTGGTTCAGAGGGAGAAGGGTGAGGAGGAAAGGACACCGAGGCTGAGCTAGGGCTGCCCCAGGCACCGCTAGTGAGAGGAGACTACTGCCTGTTAACTTTCCTCCCCTCATTCCTTCACAGGAGCTTTTGCTAGTACAGCTAATCCTGCTCTAGGGATTCAGGGGGAATAAAAAACAGGAATAAAAATGTCACTGCTTAAACCAATGTGGTTCCACAGATAGAGGTTTCCAGTGCAGACTTAGCCTCAGGTCAGTTTTGTAAGGGTAGCTCTTGTCATCGTTTACACTGAAGCTGGACTGCTGGGGAAAAGAAGTCAGAGAGGTTGCAGCATCACTGACCCTTTGATTTTGCCTGTTTCCCAGTACTCACTATTTTAGAGCCAAGGTTCCAGCAATGGGCAGATACCAGGAGAATCACAGCATTTGTTTGTTTTTTTTTAAAGTCCCTTGATTGTGGCTGAAAGACCTACAGTCATAAAGTTTGAAAGAATGAGAAGGAAAAATAACCCCAAGCCAATGTCACTAATGTGGGGCTACACCCTGTCACGTTTTAGGGGTTAGTGGCCAGAGGCATGGAGGTGACCTTCTCCTTCCAGAAACACCCTCTCCCCGCTCACCAAGATATTTCAGTCTGCATTCTTTGCACAGTTCCAGTTCCTAAGTCTCCCTGGCTGAACCGTGACTCTGCCTTTCCTCTTGCCTTGAGTAACGCACAGGTTTGCTGCTGGAAAGTTCCACAAGGCTGCTCTCTCACCGGCCTGGCCGTACTTTGCACAACATTTTTTCACATAACGAAGGCAAAGCATCTCCACGCTCCCGCGTGATGCCTGCAGCAGGAATTACACGGCTCAGGCGGGTGGCCGCGGCCACTGGATGTCACTGTTGTTCCGCGGAAACCCGCCGGCAGCCACCGAAGGAGTGGAGAAGGTGGCAGAGCACAGATTCTCACTCCCTCTGAGGGAATCTGCTGCTTTAAGTGGCTCCGAGCAGTCCCGTCTCACGCCACGGGTCGGCAGGGATGCTGTGGGTGTGGGGTATGGATGCTATGGGTGCCACATTTTGCAAGCTCCGAGGCTGGTGCTGGTGCTGTGTGTTGTTTGTGACAAAGTCTGTTCCTTATCCATGCCAGAAGGAAACCCTGACGAAATTAGCTGAGTTACAGGACAGAAAGAGCTTCCCTGGAGTGACAGGTTTGGGCTGAGGACTGGCTCAGAGCATTCTCAGCTGCCTGGCACATAGCCTGCAAAAATGCCATAGACAGAAAAAGTGAAGAAATCAGGGAACACAAATCCCTGGCCCAAATGAAGCCACTATTCAGCCAGTCCCTGCAAGATAGCCGGCAGGATCCCCCAGCAGCAGCTTTAGGCTGCCTCTGACAGTTCCTGTGGCTGCTCATTTAATCCCTTCTCCCTGCACTTCGGGGTTTAGGGCCAGTGGGAGTCTGGCCAGGGGGCCCGGGCTGCATCTCATGGACCAGTGAGTGTGGGGGCTGAGCTGCAGAGTGCCAGGAAAGAGGCCAGGGTGCAACTGGGCTGCCCAGCTAAGGAGGTGGGAAGTATCCTTGAGTGCTCTGGGTGCAAACAACAGTCAACAAACACCAGTGAACCTGGACCAGAGGCTCTGTCCAGAGAGAACAACTGCAGCCAGTACAATGTTCGGCAAAGCTGTGAATACTCCTGCTTTGTGTAGGAACAGGTTAGGACCCAGCAGGCTGTAGGGCTGGAGAAGCAGAGAGACAGTAGAGAAGTAGTTTTTCTTATCTTTCACTCCTCCCCAATACTTGTCCTGAACACAAGTTCCTCATGTATGAGGACTGGTTTCTAGATCTCAGATTCCAACACAGAGCTGTCATGCATTTGTGCTTTAGAGGGTTTTTGCTCCCAATTGCCAGTCTGGCTTTAGATTAACTCTGTAGAGATGTCCAGACTTGTCTTCCCATGTGAAATGTCCTACCTTTCTTAAGGTATAAAGTGGGAGCCTGTTGTTTTCCTACTAAATCCTTACTGTCAAGTTGGTACAAAACCTTCCAAAAGTGTTTCTAGCAAAATCAGATAGTTAAGTGGTAAGAAAATACACCCATACAAATCAATTACTTAAATAAACTTCACGAAGGCATAGGATTTTCCAGTTCCTGCAGAAAATACATTCCAGTGAACAAGGTAAAATGTTGCAAAGCAAGATTGCTCCTTAAGAGATATTTATTTTTTCTTTTAACACATTCCCTTTCACAGGAGTCTTGATCCCTTAAGATATCCACATATGTGACTAACTTTAAGTCATTTGGATCTAATTCCCTTGGGTTTCTGTGAACAAGGGATGGCCCCATGAATGACACCCTAAAGCGACCTTGATTGTACTTTAATAGTAGCAGTATTAGAAGGAGGGAGGAACATGCCATGGAAGACTGAGGAAACAAAACGTAAGTTTGAAAAATTGAAGCCGGCTAAAAGAAAATGAATTGCTGAAATTCCATTACTAGAAACAGATACTGAAGAAAGGCTGGAAAAATCCAGTTAAGTGGTAATCTGTGCACAGTGCAGGCATCTCCCAGTTAGTGTTAATCCCACAGAAAACTCCCATGGCATAATGAGGCAGTCAGGATATCCCAGCTCAGGTCTAGAAACACCTTAGCCAATCTTCAGTGTGTCCCCTGAATGAATGCCTTTGGAGGAACCGTCACCTTCTGGGTCCCCGTGTCTCTGTGTTTGGCCAGACTGGGACCCTGGCTGTGGCAGGCAGAAGAGGCAGTGAGGTGCCTAGAAGTGCGTGGCTCTCTGAGCCCGCTGTGCTAGTGCCTTGTTGCTCACCAGACTTGCTGCGAATCTTGGAAATAATCGGTGCTATCATTGATACCTGGCCCGTGGGTAGGGTCTGACTCTTTCCGAGATCTCTGGAAGAAGGGAAAAGTGAGTGCACAGGGCCTCCTCCTGTCTGTGTGGATGTGCCCTACGGATCCTCTCCCTCACCTGGGGGCCTCTGTCCCTGGAGAAGCACGCTTTGCCCCTTAATTTTTGTAACCCAGGAGACTGCTTGAATCATGATGGGCCACTCTAATACAAGGAAATACCCAGACTAGTGACTTCTTAAGCTTTTTTCTCCTTTGATCTTTTCTTCCTGGAGGCATTTATTTGATCTTGGAAGGATCTTAGGGCTACAGTCTGCCCTAGCAAAGATATGACAGAGAGTGGAGGAAAGAGATTTTGAGTCTTTTCTTCTGACTATTCCCCTATATAACACAGGCAAAATATTGGCATGTTTCTCCCAGGAGCATAGGGATAGGACATAGCAGATCTGAATGGAGAGAAACTGAGAGAAATTTCTAGGATAAAAGCAATAGGAAAAGGTTAGGGCTACGAGGGGTAGGATACTCTTCTAGAAAGTACAACATGGGTCTCGGGAGCCTTGGATCCAGGAGACCTGACAGCCTGTGTAAAACTATGTAAAGGCCACCTGATTGTTTTGTTCCTCAGCTCCCCACCCATGAAATGTCCCCTGCCCTTTTCTCTATTTAGCTCTAGCAGGACTGTGACTTTTCCTGTTAATACAGTGATGGACCAAGGGGGTCTCACTTTCTGTTGGAGCCGCTAGAGGGGACCAGAGTAAAATAATGAAAATAATTTTGCCATGTAGGCCAATAAAGACATGTTATCTTTATCCTTTAAATACTGGTCTCAAGAATCAACTCAAATGTCAGTCAGGCTTCCAGAGTTACCTGCCAAAAGTTAAACATTTTCTCTGCTTCTTCTTTCTTCCTTCTTTGAAGTAAGCTTCATCTGCATACCTGGCATTTGCATTGCCTTGTTAGAGGAACCAAATGGTGTCCATCTGCAGACACAAAATACGGAGGGGCCATTTGGGCTGCTCAAGCGTTTCCCTCCCCTCACCACACTCATTCCTAAAACTGCTGAGAGGAGCGTTAAACACCGGAGAGAGATCAGATTCAGAGGCAAATGGTGAAAAGCTGGGAAAAGCAAAATAAACCATCATCTTTATGTTTCCCTCCCCACCAGCTGTGGCTAGGGAAATAAAGCAGAAACCAGAAGGACTCCAAAATCCAGTGACTGGAAGGAAGGCATGAGCAAGGCAGCGGCTCGCACTGCTTCCCCCATCGCTTTGCCAGTCCCACCACTCCCTTCCCCACTGCCCACCTGCTTGCCAGGGGCAGTGGTGAGGCAGGCAGGGCAGGGACCCTTTGTCCCTGCCTCTCCGTGGAGAGGAGAGCTACGGCCGTAACAGCACCTCTTACACCACATCTCTGACAATCAGGCAGAAGCTGAAAGTAAACAACTTATTTACATGCAGTTTAAATACAGCTCGGTGCCTGGCAGCCCGATTATTTTGAAAAGTGGGTTAAAAAAGTCACTGTAAGGCAAGGACCTTACATACCAAGCTCCAGCCCTCGGTGCATTAATATGGCTGAGTGGAGATACTAACATAACCTTACCTGTAATGGCATGAACACACCACTGTAATAATTCATTTAGAATGATGACACCTGAGACCTAATTTAAAACTCCTAGATGAATACTGTTCTCACATTCAAACCCCAAGGCTGCTGCAAACATACCTAAGAAATCCTAAGAACTATAGTGAGCCTAATTGAATTGGACTTAAATGGACCATTGAGGTGGCCTCACAGAGCTCTGGGGAATTTATATTGTCTATACTGTATCAGAATCACAGCTTGAACTGAATAACGGGTTACATTCAATCATGTTACTGTAACTCATGCTTGAGGAAAGGGGGAAACCTTTTGCTATCAGCGAGGCTGTATGGAAAACAATTTCAAATCACTTTAAACCCGGTTGGCAACTACTTTGCCAATTACGGAGTCCTTTGGGAAAGGTGTGTGCTAGGGCTCGGGACTAAATGATTTATGTCAAGCGCCCCAGTCCCCGGAGGCACATACAGGAGGCTGGAGAGGAGGTGCTTGTGGCTAATTATTTCTCCTAAGAATACTTTAGCAAGGTAATTTGCGCTTGCAGATGAGTCACTCTGCACACTGAACATAACACAGGGAAAGCAGAGACTTCAGTGCTACAGCACACAGACAGATAAAAGGGAAAGGAACGGGATCTTCTGTCCTTAATCTCATATGCAAAATCCCAGCCCCCTCCGGCACCCCTGCCTGCCCCCCTCTCTCCCCCAAGGGGTCCTCACCAGCCGTGCTCAAGGGGGGACACAGAGGAATGCCAAGCAGAGCCTCATCACCACGCCTAATTACAGAGAGGGCATTTGAAAGGCTGATAGAAGTGTGCCCTCTCCCACTCTGGGTGCGGGTGGTACAAATCTGCTGGCGGATGGGCAGGCGGGAGGCAAAAGCTCGGCAAACCCAAGCAGGCAGCGGCCAAATGTCTTTCCAGCATCTCTGCCTGTGCATCCCCTCGGCACACAGGCAGTTTCTTTCCTCCTGTTGTCTAAAACCTCCTCACAGGTGCACTGTTGACACTGCGTTATAATTTATGAAGCTGCAGATGCCTGGAACGCGTAATTCATTTTGCAGATGGCAAGTGTAAATTCTGCTGTTCCTCACATGGCATGGACTTACCTGTTAATAAAAAAGCCAACCTCACAGATCCTGGCTACTCCAAGAGAAAGTGTAGCAAACCCCTTTTGGGTGTTTCGCTGCCATCAGGTAAAGCGTAAATAGCATTGATCCTGCTGATGGTTCAAGACTGATTTCAAGATCCCCTCTGCCCAAAAGCTCAGTGGTGTGACGTTTGGGAATGACTCCAAGTGGGGCGAGTTACAGTCAGAAGTTTGGGGTTGGTTTGCGGCTGAAGCCCATGTGAGGTGGTCGTGCACTTTCTGAACACTGCCTCCCAGATTTTCAGCTTATTTTAACCCTTGTCATATATTTGAAATTGATGCAGCCCCGCTCATTCATGCTGGCTGGGGTGCTGGCTTTGGGATTTCAGGACCAGTGAGAACATGGATTTGTGACAAACGCAGAGCTGCTTTTCTTGATCAGGAGTTAGTAGGGATGCAGACACACTGCCCTTTTGAAAAACGCATTTGTGGTTATCTACTGCTTTGAAGCAGCTGAGAAGAAAAAAGAGTGCTGAAAGTCCCAGTGGAAATGCCACTCAAACCTTCTGAGTCTGGATGGGTGCATAGACAAGCCCTGCGCCCCCAGCTGAGCTCAGGGCTCTGCACAGCAAATATACTGGTTGCACTGGTGCCTGCTAGCATGTGGGTGGGTAGTGAGCCACTGGGGATGCAACCTGCAGCCACAGGGCTGTAGATGGACCAGTCCACAGAAATAACCTGGGAAAGATGTAAAGCACCTTTATTTTTTTCCTGCAGTGACATAGGCAATAACACAGCTGTCATAGATGGAGAGGGGCCAACGGATTTGCTAATCCATAGCAAAGAGATGAGTTGTGAAATACCGAGCAGCTAAACTGTCTGGCTTCAAAACAGCAGTCTGACCAAACGTGGCTCCTGGGTAAGTCTAGTTTGTCCATAGGATCTGTGGACTTCTGGTCTGCTCATGCGACAGCCTTTCATTGGGAGCGAGAAGCAAAATCCATTCTTATTGACCTGATTAAGGCTCGGCTGCAAGGAACAGCCACTGCTGAGAGGCTCCTCTCTCAAGCACCAGCCGCAGGGGAAAGCCAGTCTGACACCACCTGCCAGGGCAGTGAGCATTTGGTGTTAGCAGGCATCATAAACCCATGGCTGGCAATAAAAGGGTCTGTCATTTGTAGCATTCTGGGCTATATATGCTGAAGGGAGCGAAATCCAGAACAGCCTTCAGCTGAGGATTCTTCATTTTTTAGCCTTTCTTTGGACGTACTTGAGCCCAGGTTTGAAACATTCACGTTGTGCTGAAGAGGACTGTGACTCATGGTACCTGTGAGAGAGGAGAGGAAGGGAGGCAGCTGAGAGGCAAAACACACAACCCCATTTTCTCTGCTCACCCTGTTTTCCCTGCCTGACGGATCTCTCCGGAGTCCAGGAATAAGACCTTTGGTTAGGTTAGTCTTAGAAAGGAGGCAGGGCACGACTGCTCTTCCCTTGTGGATTTAAGCCACCATGAAGCTTGTGTTGGAAGCTGTCACCCAACATGCTGGTAGGGTGCTGTGCTCTGCCTGGTTGCTCCAGCCCCCTGGTTTCTTGGGCACTAACCTGCCCCAAAAGCCTGCCTGCAAGAGAGCAGCCAGAGCACATTCAGTGGGGAGCATGTGTGCAGCGGGGCACTGGTTCAGCAGAGAGTCTTTCACTTGCTCTTTTTCCTCTTTTTGATCCACTTCCCTTGAGTCTTTTCAGGCGTGCTCACCATCAGCCACACAAATCCCTGCCGCAACAGCTTAAGAGTGATTCTTCTGCCCCAGCTGATGAGAAAAAACATTCTGCAATATGGTCAAGATCTTCCAGGTCTTTTATTACCCAGAGAAGGATCACAGAAAAAAACTCCTCACAACTTTTTCTCTTTCAATACAGGGAGTTTACAGCTATGTTATGCAGATCTTTTATGCATTTCTTTGTATTTTATTTTTTTTTATTCTTCCCAATCTCTTTTAAGCTTCTTCCCCTTTGCACATCTGAGCTTTGCTGATCACAGAGGTCAAACAGATTGAAAACATGCGTTCAAGTAAAGTGGCTTCACCTTTGACCTTAAGCTATTCCTCCTTGGGAACATTTAATTTGCTCTAACCAAATGTATTTTTATTTTAATGGAATGCTCTTTGCCTGAGGCAAACTGTGTGGAAGTCCATCAGATGTGTTTTCATTTTACCACTTTGTAGAAAAGTGTATTAATCCATTTTGCTTTACATCTGGAATTTTTTTAACACAGCCCTGGGATTTTCCCCTCTATTTGCAGCACTACGCATGGCTCCTGTGCAAAAACCAAAACAGAGCAGTATGAAATAAAATGGACCAAAGAGGTGTGTTTAGAACAAAAGTTGATCCTGATTACAAAGGGCAATTTTTTTTCGGCATCCTGGGTTGATATATTTCTACTTCTAGTAGGTCATATATTTTCCAAGGATGATGCTATGTGCTATGCCAGAGTGCAGAGGATGTGAAAATTTGGCTCATAATGCTATCCTGGATCCCTCTGGTGAGGTGAGGTAAGCTTTACATTAGGATCAAGCTGTGGCTACAGCTCCTCGCTTTCAGCTTGTGTCTCTGTGATTTAATTCAAGGCTCACAGCACTTTGTGGCAGAACACAATGCAGAAGGTGCAACCATTTTGGAGTCTGTTAGGGTTTTGATTGCTTTGAAAGTCTTGCACATTAGCTTCTTCTCAGCAGCTCGCCTAAGCCATTTGGAGCAGTTTTCAAGCTGCTATCCGATGCATTCATGCATAGCCCCTGCATATCTGCCCAGCCTACCTGTTATTAATATAACAACCAGGAGATATAGCTAGCTTTAGTTTTATTTTTTTGCTTTGTAAGAGATGATTTCCAGCTCATGTAATCTTCATTGTTAGCTGTCTCACCATTCTGATCCTGCCACCTCTCATTTCTGGGTCGAGCACTGAATTTGACACAACATGACAACCCAACATGAGAAACCCGGAGTAAATGTCATCCCCTGACAGACCCGAATGATGGAGCGAGTCTGTGCCCAGGCATCTCCATTCATTTTGCATAGTCCCCGCATCCTATTTGGGCAACTTGCTACTGGAAGGAACATCCCTCCCCTTGCAACCCGAAAGGGCGAATGAGCTCCTGCATGGCTGCAACGTTGTCCTACTTTTCTGCTGTGCCTCCACCCAACAGTCTGCTGTCAGAGGAAATTACTTCAGTACTACTACTGCCTAGAAAACTACAAAAAGCCATAACAGCAACAAAAAAAATGGATGATGTGGAGATATATAAAGCTATTTATATTTATTTATCCTTTTGTGGATCCAAGGGAGGATTCCCGTAGTTGCAGGAAAGTAGAGTCTACTGAGATTATTCACTGTGAGTAAATTCAGTAAACTGCGGGATGTGTGGGGGTATTTTTTTTAACTTTTCTTCTGTGTGTGCATCAGTTATTCCTCAACGAGATCCAATTTCTGTCAATGGGAATATTATTCCTAAGTATTTGTTAAACAGCTTGGACAAAGCATTTTCAGTCCAGTGAGAGGTTCACTTTGGCTATTCACTATTCATTATTCACGGTGTGTGAGTGTTCACATAAGTCATATGGTATTGTCTCTGCTCCTTACTTGAATAACTCTGGTTAAACAGGAGACTAATGAATGTTGGAGCACACATGGTGAATAGCTAATAATGAGGAACATGTTCTCTCGCTTGCACCTGTACTCAGCAATAACCAGGGCTGTCTTACAGCATGGGGCGGTGGGGCCCGTAATCTGGGCCTCACAGCTCCAAAGGCCTCTTTTTTCCCTGATGTGGCACAGTGTTTGCTGTGCGTGTGCCATACAGGTCACTCCGGGTGTGCAGCATGTTGCTGTATACCATGAGACACTACTGTTTTGTTCAGCTGGACCTGGGGCCTTGGGAACCCACATGAGGGCTCTACCAGTAGATAATGGTATGTAAACCAGTTGACTTCTCAATATAGGGGGAAGAAATGGGAATCTGGCCATTTAAATGTTAGGAAAAAAGAAAGAAACATGGGGCAAGACCGTAGTCAACCCAGCCCCTTATGGTTTACTCAAGCAGGAAATCCAGCTCTCTCATATTGTGGTTCTGATGCAGAGGAACCAAGTGGTGCCATGGATTTACCTCCACAGCAAACTGAAGGTGTGACTTTAGTCACACAAGAAGAGGAATCAGTGCCCGGTGCCAGTTAACCAGCATGACTCGCCCTGAAGGTGCACTGCACAGGCTTTAACACCCACTGGCAACCAGGGACTTGGGTAAATGCCCAGTGACTAGCTTGGAGGTTGGACAGCTGCAGCCAGACAGTGTACAGTCATATGGCTGTGACCACCACCTTTAATGTGGAATGCAAAAGCATTCCTGATCATGCACCTTCCCCCTTCTTACCACTCTTATTCATCCTTTTTAGGTGAGATCTCTTGAGTCTTCCACAATCTTACTCTTGCCACTACTAGGTTAAAGCTGGCATGCTCATATCACCTCCCCCAATATGCCTTGCAGCCATGTCCACTGCTGCTGAAACCCAAAGGTACCTCAGCAAATATGATAAGTATACTTCATATACACCATCACAGTCACTTATGAAGGAGTGTGGGGGAAAACATTCTCCTTTCAAAAGCAGCTATCCTTACTTCTCTGTATTGACATCTTCAGTTCATGCACTAGCATATGCTCACCTTCCCCGTATGCTGTGCTAAGCCCTCTCTCCAAAGGGATTGAAGGCATGTATTAAAGCTTCTAGGGCTCATAAAGTCTGTCATTTAGAGGAGAATGTGTGTGGTAGAGTTGCTGTCTGCTAAGCAACTCCTTTTCCGTGCCCTGCTGTCTGATGGTTGTCAGAGCATTTCTGAGGAACGGACATCTTTATGAATTTAACCCTTTGGCCCAGAAAACTTTCAGAATTCAGGGAGAGTTCACTGAAGTAGTATTTGTGGCCATCCAAGTATATCAGGTGACTTATTGCTCACAAGAAATAGCAAATTTTATATATCAATGTGGATATGCTGAAAATACCGTAAGTTGAGTTTGTACTCACCAGCTAGAACATCTCTCTGAAATCTTCAGAGGAAGGCTTGAGGGAAAGGCTAAACATTTTCAGCTGTTTTTTTTGAGAAGCAGAGGTGGACCTGCCATTGTGGGTATCACTAGGGAAAAGGTCTGGCTGTGGCCGCAGGCAGTGGTTAGACCTTGGATTTATTTGATCTCTTCTGGCAGTTCATTCCATCTCCAGATACCTTCAGCCAACAGTGGTGGTTTTGCCATCACAACTGCCTTTAAATTTTTAGGGGTTGTGTAGCCATAAAAGAGGGTTTTATACCTCCTTCTTGTTACTTAGGAAGCTCATGGGGCAGGACTACATTGCTGTGTTGCTTTTGTGTCTTCATAGTCGTGTGCTCTCCTGTGTGCTGACTGCTTCTGCCTTTTTCATTTCTCATCAGGGAGACTACAAGGTCTCTTGGTGCTGGAAACATTTTTCCTTATGTGCTTGCAGCGTCTAGCACAACAGAGCCCTGGTCTCTGCAGGTGGATACTAGGCACTCAGGAAATACAAACAATAAATAATACTCATTTCTGCTGCATTGGTCTACCTGTACTATAGATCAGATGGGAGAAGGTGGCTTTTAATCTTCTTACTGTCAGGATTGTACAGGTATATTTCTGATAGAGAACTTTTAAACTACCATACAGTGAAAAGTTGGAAGGTCTCTTGTAAATCATACTATAGTCACATATAAACATAACTTAAATCAAGCTGATGAGCAATACCCTCAACAGGATAAATGTCTGATACTGGATTTATTTCAGATCTGTTTACTCAAAGGATTGATGACAATCGATATCTGCCCCCGGGATAAGCAGGGAAACAAAAATGCTAGCACTCAGCTAAGCTAGACCACTTGATGTCACTATTGCTTGACAGTGCGCACATGCAACTGCAAAAGTATAAATGGGGCTAGTTCAAAAGAAGAGCGGGACAGGGGGTTTAAAGAAGGCCTCTGGGCCACCTATTTAAAAAGAATGAGAAAGATACACTATTTAGGAATGCGCATAAATTCTGATTCTGTACATTTAGCAGCTTTAGTGGAGAACTCCCTTCCCTTCTGTGCACACGGCTGAGAGTGCTCTGTCTGGGTTTTGAGCAGAAGGATTCGTAAGCTTTTTGCTTGTTCGCTGTAAGAACAAGACACTTTCCTTATCTCTCTGACACCTTTGTGTGAAAAGCATTGTGGCACTGGGCAGAGGGTCCCTCTGATCCAGTAGTCCAGGCTTATATTAATAATCCTCTGAATTTGCCATATCCAGGTAAGACTGGGCCCGTAACGATAATTACGAAGCAGAATACTTTTGTATTATACTATATACCCGGCTCATTTTTACAAAATGCAGCCTGGATTTCTTTTGATGAGTTTGGGACCTCACCTGTGCAGTCGACAGAGGAAACATTTCTATTTGCTTACTGCAGAAATTTCACCATTCAGCGATCTTGTTAGACGCAGTTGAACTGGTAAATTATTTATCAAAGTCCATGGTGAATAAATATCTAATACTCCTACCCACACAACTTCATCTAAGTCCCATGGAACCGGGCAATGAGTTTCTTCTCCTTTTGAAAGGCCTGAGGTTACTAAATAATTCAGAAGCTTCTCTCCTGGCTGTGATAGGATGTGCAGCTTTAAACTACCTCAAAGTGCTTTTTGTTAGGAATTAAGCTATACCGGTCACTCCTTTTTCTTTGTCTTCTGGTAATCTGGGTGTTTACTCACCTGAAACATGGGTGAATGCCTTTGTGCTTGAAACTTTGGCACCAATTAAAAAACAAATTCTTTGTTCTTGGAAGGACCAAAACCACAGGCAGTTTAGGTATCTCTTCCTTGGATCATTCTCTTTTACGGAGAGCTCTTGGAATTGTCCTGTTTGGGAGGAGCTGCAAGTGTGCTGTGCTTGCTCGGAATATTTGCATTTTATCTGCTGGGAAGTTTTAACTCTTTCTCTTTTTTTGATTATCAGTAATCAATTGACTTTTTCCCTGCTGTTGGCCCTCTTCATTGAGCAGTAGTGTTAGTTAGGGACCTAGACAGGCAACGTCTAAATTATTTGCACATAAAGGATGCCTGTAGATGGGATTTAACCCATGTTTCCTAAGCCATGAGCCAATTGCCTTTACCATGGGACAAGTTTTCCTTACTGTTAGGAAAGTAAAGCTTGAATCTCACCAGGTCTCCAGCAGGTTCCATCTCTTTCTAAAAGGAGTTCAGCATCACAAACAATGTCTGTAGGAACCTGGTTTTATTTCTTTATTTTCCCTATAGAAACCCTATGTGGATGACTACAGTAACAGGTGCTGTCTCTCTCCTTTCCAGGGAAAAAGGAGATGAGCCCTTGCAAGGAGGGTGGTCATCTATCACTCCAGCAACTTGAGGATTCCCGTTCCTGAAACCTGAGGAACTGGCTCAGGTGTCTCTTGGCCCTTCTTAACAAAAGACAACAGTGAGTAAGTTTTAAAGCGGAGGTAAAATGTAGTGATTCCATTGACAAATCATTGGGTGGTCACTAAAAACAGACAACTCAAAGTACTGGTGCATTGAATCAAAAATCTGCTGTTTTATTTCCAAATCTTTCGGTCCAGGCATCACACTTTGTATGAGCCGGAGAACAGAAGTGAGATCCCAGCTGGCACCTCAAACAGAAATGTTGAGGACAAGGCTGAGCACCCTTGTGGCATGATGCACTCTTCTTTGCTGTTACTCCAGCTGGCTCCAGTGGAACTGCTCATGCTAGTGCAATCATGATTTAATCATGTTAATAGTGCTGAGCAATTGAGAGAAGCATGGCAGAAAAGAAAAAAATACATGAAAAATACCCTTTCTGCTGAGCACTGTATTTTTTGTCCAAAGTATTACAGCCTCTTGAGAATTTAAAACCATCCTAAAGAATTTCATGTTGAACAATTGTTCTTTACCAAGTTCTGTAGATTGTTTTAAAAATATCAGTAGAAACATTTTTTTTCTCAATTAAACTACGTATGTTTTAAGAGTAATTTTCATGGACTCCGTATTAATTTCTATAGCTCCCTGTTTAAATTATTTTTTTTTCATAAAGAAAATTATAAAACTCTAACTATATGTGATTGGTGACCAAGTTTCAGGGATGTGTCCATGGCATCTTTAAATGAGTTGACCTTCATTTCATTCAGTCCATTCTCTGGCAATCTCCAACCAACTGTATAAGAACAGAAGAAAGGTCTGAGCATTTAAGCTGGATTGCGAGTGGGAAGGAATTGGAATAGTCTTTAATGAACTGTAGCAGTTTGGTTTTACTTCTCTGACAGTCATGTATTCTTTAAGTAAAAGACCAAATAGAGCGTTTTAAGATGTCTCAGAGTCACCCTATCATTTTAGCATTACCTGGGCATTCTGGTGTGCTCTCCCATTACAAGACCATTCTGGAATTGAATGGTCAGTGATGATAAACAGTGATAATAGATTACCGAGTAGTGGGAAGGTAGGAGATATTAATAAGGTAAGATTTTTAATTAATTTTTCAAGTTAATTAAAATGTCCAAAAGCACAATAAAACTGCAGAAAATCTGGCAAGGGAATGGCAGCCTGTCTGATTAATGCAAGTCAACTGTCTTCTGAGGGTAATAGTAATAATGATGAGATTATGGATATGGAAGAACCTGCTAAAGAGATATGAGATGCATGTGGAATACAAACTGTGTCCTAGTTACTATTTTATGGTGCACAATGGATCTTATTAAGGAGGAATAGCAGTAAGAATTACCACTGAATTGCTCAATAAAAGTATTGTGTAATTAACAGTGCTGCACCATCAGCTTGAGTGCTACCTCCCATTGATACTCCGTACCCTCCATTTACTTTTAGTTTTTAACTAAAGCATGGGAGTTTCAGCAGCAGTTGCAGACAGCTTGAAAAACATGTTGCCTTGTGCATGACGATGCTTGGAGAAAGAGAAGCAAGTGCTGAAGTGCTGGAGTGGAATATGATATTCAGAAGAGACTGGGAAGAACTTCCACAAGTGAGAATTTGATACTCCATTCTCTCAGTGAAAATAATACTGAAACAAGATAATAACAATCACCATGATAGAGAAAGTAAAAATACTTCCCTTCTGGCATCCTTAGTCTCATGAGGTTCCACTTTCACAAGCATGTGCCCCCCATCCAAGCAAAAGAAGCCCCACTGAGGTTGGTGCAAAAGTGATGAATGGGATTCACTGATGGCTATTTTTTAGCAGCATTAAGATTCTTACTACATATATATACCATGTGCCTGCTGCAGTGGTGCTCTGGCCTTGGCTGAGTGTTCTAGGCAATCTCCAATAGAAGTACTGGAATATGTGAATTCGAGACATCAGTATCATGCAGGCGCAGATACTTGTATAGTTCCATCCTGATGGAAAAGAAGCAGTCAATATCATCTGTAAGAATGTGGGGTTTCTAACCCATTTTTGCAGATCTGGCAGTAGTTCACTTAACTCTCAAAGAAATATCCTTGATGTTGAAGGACAGATGTAAACCGAAGCTCATACTCTTTGAGCTTTGCCCATCATTGCTTTTTATAGAAAAGCACAAACTGCTGGCTGCAAAGCCAAACTCTTCAAAATTAATATTGAAAGACCAGTTTGAGCACGGATGTGGCCAGACCAGAAATGAAATCTCAGCTGCCCATGTGTTGCAGGACATTTGGAGCATGAGTTATGATGGTGTGAGCCTGTGCCCATAATGAATTGCTAGCTTTTTTTTTTTTTTTGCTAGCTGATTTTTTTCGGGTTCCTGACTAGGTTATACTATGTCCCATGCTCATTTTATTCCAGCTTCTTTCTGTCAAGAGCAAAATTCTTAATTCCATCTTCAGTGTTTACCCAGGCTGCTCTTAAAAATGAAAATAGTATCTGGAGGATTTTAGCCTTGGTGAAATAATAAAGTAAAGTAAAAGCCTCCTGTCTTGAATTCTGAGTAGGCTGCATCAGCACATGCAAGAGAAATTGTTACTATAGATTGCCTCGTTATTAAAAGGGGAGGGTGGGGAATGGCAAGGAAGGTTTGAAGCCTGTTGATGTAAAACAGATCCAGTTTATAGGGAGCTGGCTGAGGACTGAAGTTTTATAAGGTGCACTTTAAACAACCATGCAGTGTACTAAAAATATCATAAAAACTATAGCTTCTAGCCACAAGTTTCAGAAAATGCTTAGTAGCAAAAAGAGAAAAAGCTGCAAGATATAGGGCATAAAGAAAATCTGATACACAGAATGGAGGAACATTTAGGTCTGGGCTTTTGCTTCAGGCTCCAGTTTAGTGCAAGCACAAGAAACCATATAATGTTCAGTAGGACAGTATTCACCTCCTTAGTGGCAGAAGTACATAAATGCCACCAAAGAGGAGGCACAAAACATTCAGTATCTGAGACCAATTTAGATCTTTCTCTCCACCCTCCGCAGATCCCATTGAAAACCAAAGAGGTGCTGCCACCGATTCTGCTATTTTTCTCCTGAGACCTTGTGGGATTCATCGAAGCAGCCAAAGTGCTTGATGCTTGTCAAAGCCCAGTGCTCCTTCGCTCCCATTTAACCAGAAAAATACCACCTGTGTAGGCTGGGGTGAGTGGTTCCCTTCGTACCAGCCGTGCTCCCCAAATGAGCTGCCCTGCTGCTGGAATAGCAACGGCCAAAGAGATGGTCTGCCATGTGGCAGGCTTGGAAGCCACTCCTGAAAACTATTATCACAAACCAGCCACTGGTGGTGTTTGCACCAGGGTTTTTGTAAGACTTTTCTTTGTGGATGCTTGTCCCCAGCATCTACCCGAATGAGAGGGAAGTGCCAGGCAGGTTTGTTTGCATCTCATGTTTAGGTGTGAATTGGCCTCTGGGAATGACCGCTCTTGAAAATGAGGTTGGAGAAAGAGGTTGGAAAGGGCAGAAAGGTTGAAATGAAACAGAAAAACTTGCGGGGATGTCATGCACGTTTGCTGGACTTACCAGGGCACTTAAATGCTTCGTTAGAAGTGCGTGGCATGGCCCTGTCAGTCACGGGATTTTAAGGGTCCCATCAGAGACGTGTCTCTGAGGCTGAGTACCTGCCTCGCCCCCCTCCTGGCTACACACCGTGTCAGAGAGGTATTGATTCACCACTGATGAATGACAGCAGCAAACTAAACCATCCCAGTGCCAGCTCAGCTGTGCTGCCTGGCACAGACGGGATCAAACGAGGGCTCCTTCCCTTCCACCCCACTTTTGGAGTTAGCTGCTCCGTCTGATTTAAGGAGAGGGGATGATACATCTGTCCACAGTTTCAGTAGCAAATCCTGTGCGGTGGTTGCAAAGCAAGACGGAGAAAATAGTCATTCTGAAAAACATCACAAGTTATTTTTTTTTTACAGGACGTTAAAAGCCGGCTTTTAAACACTCCTCTCACAGTCCTCACTTGCAATAACAGGAGCTGGGGTCAGGCGTCCTCTCTCACAGTGATTAATACCTTACTACAAGAGGACTGCCATTAAAGGGAATGAGACAGCCTGCCGAGCAAGGCTTTCCTCTGCGGGAGAAAGAGTTGCTCTGTGCTTGCACACCGTGGCAGGCACTGGACTGCCCGGATTTCTCCGCCGTTCAGGCAGTCAGGTCTCCAACTGCCATCCCTCGCATCCTCGGTTTATGGCAAGCATAAAACAGGAGGCCATTTAAAAAAAATAAGATAAATCAGACCCTAAATTTAAATTGTGCTGATATGAATCATTCATGCAACAGATTGCATTTATTTATTGCCTTTGTTTGCAGTGCAAGAAATCTGTTAGATGCACCTCATAGAATTCATAGATTAAAAAATAAAAGTCTTTATGAGATACAGGCTTTGTGCCCAAAATGCAGCACTTTCCTATTAAAACCTTTATTCATCTTCAGAGGGAATATTCTGGCACCGTTTCTTCCATCATCTTCTTCCTTCTTCTCACCTCTGAAGTTCCTTCCCAGTCACAGGGATGCATTTCGTGCTCCAGCTCAGGCAGCCCATGGCCCTTCCAATCTCAATCTCCTGCCCGACAAGCTGACAGCTCTTCTCCAGCCCAGAGGAGACCTGGCAGCAGCCTCACAAGCAGCAGAGCACTGGAGAGGAGGAGGTGACCTCTTATCTGCTCTTGGGACCAGAAAGAGAGGACAAAAGTTCATTTTGAAAAAATCTAAATGGGGCAGTCTTTCAAAGACCGAGAGTCACCTCTCAATAGTGGGACATCTGGTGACATTAGCTGAAGTTTCGTAAAAGCTCCCTATGGCCTTTTCAGAAATAGAGCAGGTTTCAAAAAGAATGAAAGAAAGGAAATACAGAGCCCTATGTATTGGTGTTGATTTATCTCCATCTTCTGTCATAAGGTATTGCTAAATCCAGCAAAGGGTCTTAACGTGATTTTCTTCTTCTTTGAAACAGGAGAGGTGGCTAGTCACGAATGTGTGTTATTTACAAAGACGTGGTTTTGTCCTGCTTTCTTTATTTCATTATTTATTGAGTAAGATAATAGCTTATGGTACTTACACAGAGCCAGCTGTTTGCAGGATGCCAAGAGCAGGTGGTCTGGGAGGCCTCTGATGAATTGCAAAAGACACTTACCAGCTGCTATCGCTGTGTGAAATGAGCAAACCTGCAAAATCTTTATTTTCAATTGGATTGTACTTTTAAGTAAGCAAGGGAGACAGCCAGTATAGCTACAGACCATGACCAACAACCCACATAAAGTGTGTGCAAACACAAGTGATTAATGTACCAGGATTTCAAAACATCTAAAATGAACGAGTCAGGTTTAATAGGGTGCGTGAGAGGGAAGGGGAGCAGGAAGGGATGGGTGGGTGGTGGGGTGTGCATGGGGGGACTGCAGGGCAAGGGGCTGCTTACATGAAAAGAGGAATAAGATACAGAGGAACTATTTGATGAGTCTTAATAGCCTATATTGGGTTCTTAGCAACTCCCCTATTTTTATTCTGTCTTGTAAACAATGATGTTGGACTTGAAAGTTTTTATGGTCTTTTTCCTTCTTTCTCTCATCACCCCCACCCTTCTTTTTTTTTTTTTTTTTTTTTTTTTGCACTCTTGTGTGCTGCCTCACCAGGGCACAATCCT